>JARVGS010000789.1:21620792-21632983 GCA_031762315.1 Hypsolebias antenori | reverse complement strand
AACACTGCAGGTAATTATGTCCTGAGAGCGCACGCTGTAGCTGCACTCACGCAGTGACATGTAGGAGGAGATGTATGTTGGTTCAGGATAATGGTTCAGGATAAAATGATGCATGCTCAATAATCCAGGTAGAAAAATCTAAAAAAGCTAAATCTGGTCCTCTGGACATTCATGTCCAGACTTAGCTTTTTTTAGGTTCTGGATAATATACAGTAGTTGAAGTCATGACATGACAATGACAAGCTTCTTATTTCAAAGTAAAACTTCAGTAGCTGTGTGTTTGGATTTTAACAAATTTCTTCAGCTGGGTTGATGGATTGTCATAAAATTAATTATTAAAAAAGGATAAATGAAGATTTACAGGCAGAAAGCAAGTAATTAAGAATGGATACCAATGAAGTTTATTTTATTTTATTTGAACTTTTTCATTGTGAATTATGTTTTGATCATTTTAAATTCTTTATGCTTTATTTTGAAAGAAAATGCATTTTTTAGGTTAATTTTACAGCACCTAAAAACTAAATCAAATGAGAGAAATTGTACTTCCATCAAAAATGCTGTGTGGATGTTGCTGAAGAACTTGCTGAAAAACAGCTGAAATTAGCTAAAAAAACACATGCTGAAATGAAGAACTAGTCTAAGTAGCAGAAGAATAAAGAAAGAACACATATTTGCTGAATTAGGTTTGAATAAGCAGAAATTAGCACAAAAGTTATGAAATTAGCTAAAAAAATCTGAAATTAGCAACAAAAAAATAGCCGAAAAGTACTGTATCTGAAAAGGAAGAAATAAGCTTAAACTACCAGAATGAAACAGAAAGAGCTGAAATAGCAAAAAAAAAAAAAAAAAAAAAAAAAAAAAAAAAAAAACTATAAAACAGCTAAATAGTAGCTGAAATAGCAGGGATGACTGAAAAAGCTGAAATAAGTACAACAAACTAAAATTAGCATAAAGAAGTTAATTAGCGTTAAAGTAACAGAAATTACCATGAAAAACTTGACTTAATCTGAAAACAGCTGAAATTAGTTAAAAATGCTAAAAAAAAAAAGGTAGTAACAGAAATTACCATGAAAAACTTGACTTAATCTGAAAACAGCTGAAATTAGTTAAAAATGCTAAAAAAAAAGGTAGCTGGAAAAGAAGAACAAGCTTAGAATTAAAAAGCAGAAAGAGTTAATCTGCCCAATTAGGCTGAAAGAAGCAGAAATGAACACAAAAAAGTGAAAACTATCTGGAAAAAAAAATCTTAAATTAGCAAAAAACTGCTGAAAAGTACAAAGCAGTTACAAAAGAAGAAATTAGCTAAAATTACAAGAATGAAGCAGAGTACATTTTTTTCTGAATTAGGCTGAAAAAAATTGAATGAGTTAAAAATATGGAATTAGCTGAAAAAGCTTACATTAGCATGAAACAGCTAAATAGTACTGGTAGTTGAAAGACTAGAAAACGCTGAAACTTGCAGAAATAAATTGAAAGGAGAAGAAGGCTTTTGGATGATAGACGAAACGTTTCTACATTTTTTTTTGTTTGTTTTGTTTTGTTTTTTTGAATGTCCAGAGGACCAGATTTAACTTTTTTAGAAACTGAAAGGAGCAAAACAAGCTGAAATAAGCAGAAGGACATTAGAAATAACACAAAAATGTAGTTAGAAGAAAGAAGCTGAAAGGAGCACAAAACAGTTGAAAAACAGCTGAAATGACCTGAAAGTAGCTGAAACAAAGTTTAAACTTGTGCACGGAAGCTGAAAGAAGCTGAAGCAGAACAAAATGTGAAAGGAGCAGTAAAAGGTTGTAAACACATCTAAAGAGCTGAAGGATGTAAAATGAGTTCAGTTCATGTTCTATTAGAAAAAAGGGGCAGAAAAGGCTAAATATTTTAAAAAGCTAAAGCTGCACCAATACCAAAAGTCATAGCCGGATTTTTCTGAAAGAGCTGAACATTTTGATATGAATTGTTGAAATAGCACAAAAAATTGTGGAATGAGAAAGATGCTGAAAAATGTACGTAAGAACAATGGATCACAATAGAGTGAATGCTTCATAAACATTCACAAAATAATCCATAATAATTACTTAAATTGATTCTCATCTAGAACCAAGTCTTTAATTTTAGCCTCCTGTGTAGCTGATTGACACCCCCGCTGTTCTGCATCACCAATAACATGGACCTAAAACAAAAGGACCTACAAACTTTTTGTCTTTAATGCACATTCCCACATTTCTCAGATGTTGGAAATGGAGCTGGTTTCTCTGAATGAAACAAACAAATGTTCAGTCTTGCAGAAAATAGTGAAACTGTGGAAAGTTTCCAGCCCGAGCAGCAACTTAAGCCTCTGTAAAAGACAAGCTGACAGGCGTGAGGCAGACATACACTGATAGACTCACTGAATCCACACACCTCTAGGATAATCTGATGTGTGAGTACCATTGATTCCCAATGCAGCGTCTCCTCCCCCTCCCTCAGCCCCATATGCAGACGGACAGGCCTGACAGATCCGTGGCATATTTTCTGATTCATTAGACGAGTATCTGGCATTAACCTGGCCCGCAGAGTGGATTCCTGCAGCCGCTTTCATCCTAATCCGTTCATCCATCTCTCTCAGACTTGTGAGAAAGCTGACGCCGATGAAGAACTGATGAAACACTGATGCCTCCCAGGGATCGCTGCTACTGGGCCTATTGACAGCAAGCTGAGAAACCCATCGGCTTTCCACAGTCATCATCTGTCAGAGCAGTGATTATTGAGAATTACTTTGCTTTCCTGCCTTGTTAACTTCCACTAAGCAGGTTTTATTTATTTTTTTTCAGCACGCTGGTCGGCGGAGTTTATACTGGAACTAAATCCTGCCAACGCGCCCAGTTTCTCCAATTCATGTAATTTCCACAACCTTGCCACCTTGTTATTGTTATTAATGATTACAGATTAAATGCAGTGTACGGAGTCTGAAGGAGATGTTAAAAAATTATAATGATAAAATTTCAATCTTTAGCACAAGGATTGCATGCACCTCAGAAATAGTTGTGATGCCCATGTAAGGCCAAATTAACCATATGAGCAACTGGGCAAATGCTCAGGGGCCCACAATCTCTAAGGGGCCCAGGGCAGTGAGGGAATATGCAAAATATCTGGTTATTTCCTGCTTTATGATAAACTGTCAGCCCGAGCCCAGCGGTGCACAGAGACTGCTGCGCTGCTGCTGCATTTGGGCCCTGCCTCCTCCCAGCGCCGGCAGCTGCAGCTTTTATGGGGTTTTTTG
Organism: Hypsolebias antenori; assembly: GCA_031762315.1. Lineage (NCBI taxonomy): Eukaryota > Metazoa > Chordata > Actinopteri > Cyprinodontiformes > Rivulidae > Hypsolebias > Hypsolebias antenori. The sequence goes on along the minus strand of JARVGS010000789.1, from coordinate 21,629,727 downwards.
CATTGTGAGTCCTTGACGCGACATGTTAATCAATTCAGTAGGCATGTCAGCAACTGACGACAACCTCAATTTGTCCTGAAGGTAAACGCACCTCACCTGCAGATATGCAGCAGCCCATCAGTTTTTTTTGTTTTGTTTTTGTAGAACGTTATTAACAACACAAAACAGAACAATGCAACAATACACAAATATACACTCGTGAAGGGGTGTCATAACCACATTTTTAAAAATAGGGGTTTATACAAAATAATGAGACCAAAAAAGAGATTAAAAAATATATTAAAAAACAAATGGGTATGACTATGAGAAACTTCAAACAATAAGTTTTTATCTGTTGTGTGATGAATCTAACAGTTTTCCATGTTTTAAGCTACTTAAAGAGGAACTTACCCCCAAATTAACTTTTTTTAGCTGATAAACTCCCTGGAATGTGTGTAAAAAGTTGTATAGCACTATGTCTGTGTTCATTTTCATGTTTTTGTGGTATTTGTTCAAATCAGCAATATTTGGTCTAAAAACGTGTTTACACTCCCTCTATGGGTTGAACTGTGGTACTGCAGCCTAATTTTCCTATTGGTCAACGACTGGTCACTCTGACGTGTCTGGGCACTCTGTTGTCACAGCCTCTGCTGAGTATAAAAGTGAGCCCCTCCCCCGCAGAGATCGGCAGTTGGATTAACCATAGCAACATAGCATTAGCATTAGCATTGTGAGTATTGGTCGATATCATTTTCAGGTTAGCAGTATATTTATTATTAGCTTAGTCTTGTAAGTTAGGTACTTTAGATTATTTAGTTGTATAGATTTTCATAGTATTTAGATTTAGTGTTAATTTGTTTTTAGAATAGAACATACATTTTTAAACATACATTTTAGCATTTTTAAAATCTTATCTTGGGGCGGAGCTATAGTTTCAGAGTGGGGTAAGTTCCTCTTTAATGAAGAATAATATGACTTAAAATAATTAATAAAACTGGGGAAGGAGGGCTTATTATTCCTCCAATTACTAGAGTGGATGTGATACTTTGCTATAAGTACCACTATATTTATGGCATCAGAGAAAGCCGAGCATCCACTGCAAGAACTGTTTTGAGTTAGTAGCTTAGAATTTTATTTTATTGCCAGTTTGTTGATCAGGTTACTTCTTGATGCACCATTAATTCAAAAATAGTTATTGAATCTAGTGTTTACTTATGTTAGTAAAACTAGATGTTAAACCACCATTAAAATACACCAAAATGCAAGAAATGGCATCTACTTTATTCAAAATTTTCTGGGGGAGAACCCCCAGACCCCAACCCCATCTGTGCCCCCACCTAACAAATGCTTCCGGCACCAATGGCCAATGCATTGCTAGCCAAGTACACATATTGTGTCATATGGTGTTCAAAGTGCGCTCAACTTAACTCAGTCTTGGTGATTTGTGTTAACAAGAGGACATAGCATATATAGTTCTATGAGCATTTAGATATTTGTATATCAAAATGCACTTGATAGAATTTGAAGTATATTTACTTATATTACTGTAACTGATTCTGCATTTTGCCAGATTATGGTGATTCTGGGGTCGTGATGATGGGGTCCTTGAAGATTGTTGCCCAACGTACAGCCAAGTGTTAATCTTGCCCTCTGTTCATGGGCAACTTTCCTGCGGGCATGCCATATTACACCAGAAAAGTGTCAGGCATGCACAAGATCATTGTTCCACACAAGAGAATGTGTAAATTTGAGAATAGAAATTAAAATCTTTCTTCTGATATAGAAAACTCAACATCCAAGCTTCATCTTATGTTTAAAACTTTATTGTTCCATATTTTTCTTTCAGAGCCCCGTGCTCTCAGACAGTTGGTTTACATGTGGGGCCTTTCGTTTCCAAAATGGGCAGCAAAGATTTCAGTTTTCAGACCTGATTAAAAATGGCTTCTCATCCTGAGCCTAGATCTGGTTTGGCTCAAGGTTTGCAGATTAGACCAAACTGAACCGAGTCACTTTCATTACTAAATTCTGTTACTTGCACCCTTTCAGCAAAATAAAGAATCATCACTCAGGACTGCAGCCTGATGAGGTTTTTATGTGACTATAACTCATTTCTCTCAGGCCAGGCATGAACGTGTTGTGCATCCTAAAGTTTTTTTTTTTTTTTAACTTCCTTTATTTGAGTTACTATTTCTTTTCATTTGCTGCAATAACTTCTCTTCTAAACTCTCACCAATACCCCCATTGGCTTTTTCACACACTTTTGGGTAGAACATTTTAATCCAAACCATTTTTAACTAACATCAGTTTTACTGTAAAATTGCAGATATGACATTTTCCCACTCATTCTGTTGAGGAAAGTGAACTTGTCCCCTAAAGCCAGTATTTGGCTGCAAGTGGTTGTCAAATCCCATCCATGAGGACTTGAACATCCATGAGGAAGTTTCCAAAATGTCCTAAAATGTTTATCTCCTAAAATAGTTGCCAAGTTGTTGTTGGCTTCTTGAGCCCATCTCAGTTAATTTGCTATAAATCACAGAAGTTAGAGCGTTATGAACTTCCACAGGAGCTTTCCTACAATGTCAAGCTATAAGCTAATGTCCCCCACTGCTGAGGGATTTCAATAGTGAATGTATTTATTTATTTAGATTAGCATTTTGTCTGGACTGGACTTGAACAGAGAATGCAAGTAAACCTTAATGTTTTTAGTGCAAGATATTCGAGTTGATCAAAGTTTCATTGTGTATAAAAACAGAGACAGGATTTTTTTTATGCTTGTCCAAGGCAGCACAAAGTGACAAATCCTGCCAAGCAAAGGGGATGATTTTATCCATGACCAGGCGACATGGTGGAGCCAGGGGGTGGCTAATGGTGGCCTTGGCCACCATAGATTATTCTTTGGCCACCCCAACAGTCACCCCAATCATTTGTGGAAACAATACTTTCAACCACTATAAAAACTAGAAAGTAGTACAGTAGTTCCTCAAATGACTAGCATGCCCAGTTTACATACGTACATACATATCTAAATATATGGTGGTGGCCAGCTTGGATTATGGCATGGCAACCCATAGAGTTAAAACAAAGTCACTGGAGTGCTCACTGCCCTGTACAGCATCACAATATTTGCAACAGAAGCTACTATTGACTATCCATCCATTATCTTTTACCCGTTTCTTCCATTTTGGGTCACAGGTGCCCATATCCAGCAGCAACTGTGCGATGGGCAGGGTACACAGTGGACCCGAACAGGTATCAAGTCTATCACTTGGTCACATAGAGGCAAACGAGACAACAATCATTCACGCTCTCTCACACCTAGGGACAATTTAGTGTTACCAATCAGCCTAACATGCATGTTTTTGGGCTGTTGGAGGAAACGGGAGTACCTGGAGAAAGTCCACGTATGAGGAGAGAACATGCAAACTCCACCCAGAAAGGACCCGGACCGGGATTTGAACCAGCAACCTTCCCGCTGAGAGGCAGCAGCTCTACCAGTTGTGCCACAGTGCACATTCACATTGAGGTAAATTAGATCATATCTACTGATTTGTGAAAAAAAGACACTTTCCCTTCCCTTTTTTTACCAACGTCCGTAGCATGCATACCTGTCAATTTTAGATTTTTATGTACAGTTTAACATCATATTATTATATCACATTTATTTTAATAATGTTTTTGACATTTCTTTTACATAGTCGCCTCTCACTCACAGAGCTATGTAGTCAAAATACCAAGTGCAAAGGTTTGGCCATTTTGTTAATGGACTTCTCTCCAGTAAATAAGCAATAAAGTTCATGCTCAATCATCCAGGTACCAAAGCCAATAATTCTCATTCAGGTCATCTGGACAGTTTCTTTTTTATAGAAATGTTTCACCCTTTATCTGGAGGGCTTCATCAGTCAGAGGAGTTCCACCAAACTGTTTCCCCATCAAGCAGTAAGCACCTTCAGTGAAGAAGGTCACGTGACCAGTGCACCCTCTTGTGTTTTATATAAAACTAAGTGGCAACTCAATTTTTGATAGTAAGCTTTCATACACCAAGATGCAGCCCCACACCAAAATGGATGTCAGTGCCTCATGTATTTAGTTATCATGTACAACACGTATGGACTCATGGTATTTCCAAGTTGTTGTTTTTTCCCGCTCCGCAGTGAGGGACAAATAATAAGTAACTGGTCCAACTCTGCCTATCTTCATTTGAAAAGTGCACTCCAGCAGAATAAATCATAAATGTTGATGTGGATACAAAGCAGGCCATAGGTCAAGGGCAACAAAATATAATTCATGGCCTGAAACAGTTTTTGAAGTTGTGCACGTATTAATAACTTAAGCCATGATTTTCAAAGTCTGACCACGCAAAACAATCTTGTAATTTTCTCATAATTTTCAATCTAGCCATGTCAGGACTGATCCAGCTCGTCTCCAACAATCATTGACAATAATAAAGATGGACAAAGTGTCTCCACGTTCCTTTGTTGTTTGAATTTTAAATAAAAATGTGCCTTCTTTTCTGTCATGTATTTTTATAAGCCAGTCTGCTGACTTGAGCCACGTTGTTGTTGTACTCACATTACGAAAGTCCCTTTCAGCTCAACAGGCTGTGAAGTAAAGCCTCAAATAACTAATGTGAACTAAACATATTTAATAGATGCATATTTGAACACAAATCAGTAAAGTAGGAGCTATTAGTCAACAAAATAAAATACTTAAAAAAAAAGTCCATGTTGTTTGCGTGGATGGGCGGGGCTTAACATTCGTTCTGAAACTGGCATCTTAAGCTTCTGGCTTCCAGTCCTGTTTCTAGTTATAACACATCTTGATGGAAACTGTGCAACCATGGGATTGGCTGATTGCATCACGCTCTGAGACAGAAAGTTTCAGCACACCTCTTTTTGCTCTGTTTACCCATCTCTGTAATGGGATGAGGTTCAGCTCCGATCCTTTTCAAAGATCCGACACCTCCTTAAATTTGCTGCTTGGTAACAATCTGATCTTTGTCCCTCCTCATCTCCACCCCTTCCATCCAGCCCATGCTCCCTCCACATCATTCATCACTGCTGGGACACTTAATGAGAAACCTTTGCAGAACCTTGCAGAATCATAAGGGTGGTCATTTAGATTCAATCAATACTCGAAGACATTAAAGCGTGCGCTGCTTCTTCATTATGTAACCGAGTGCAATAAGAGCCGTGGTTACTGATTCATGTACGTACTATTAGATAAGTAAAGATGAATAAAAACAGAAAAAAGAGCCATTTGGTTCAGTAATGAAATGTTAAAACACAAAGAGAATGTAATAAGATTTTGTGCAGTGTAGCGCACAGAATGAAATTAGTTTTTTACTTTGCAAAAGAGGACTTAAAGTCTTGTTTTATGGTTATCCACGGTTTTTATATAAACCAGGAGAGACTGAAGCGATGAGACTAAAGAGATGCACGGTAATGATCCAAACTGCGTTCCTGTTAAAGCATTCAATAAATGGGCATCAGTGTTTGTGCTGATGGACAAAGAATCAGCTTTGCTTTACTCCTATACAACTTCAGCTATGCTTTTAGTTTAAGGTAGTTAGTCTTTATTACGTAAAACTCCTGCTTTTATAGAGGTGGTAACAAGAATGGTGGTCAAAATATTTGATTCACAGCACTAAAGTCCATGCTCAATAATCAAAGTACAAATCCAATGTTCATTCAGGCATCTGGATGGTTTCTTTTTGCTGACACGTTTCGTCCTTCATCCTAAGAACTTCTTCAGTCCAAGGAGCCACAAAAAACTGGAATACCACAAGCACCAACACCCATATAGTGGAAAAAAACACTGTGGGAGAGTGGTGTGATTCACAGCTACTTTCTGTTTCCAACATTAAGTACTAGTTGAATTTTAAAATGCACACATATTTGAAGCCTGTTGGTTTTAGTTCATTTTGTTTATAATGATGCCGCTCTGGTGCAAACCCAACAAGCAGTATGCCGACACCCCCCATCGCTGAGAGATTTCATTAGTGAATGTTTATAGTTTTAAGACTGTCTGGCCTGGGACTGAACAGGGAATGCTGCCAAACATCGTCATTTTCTCTCCCTTTCTCCCTTTTCGTGTCGCTCTATCATGACCTGTGCTGTGTTTGAACCCAAATGCCAACAGGACTTGGGGAACTCAGGAATCAAACAAAGAAAACAATTAATTTAAATAACCAAACAGCTGACATGGCAGCAAAAACTCACACGATCACAGGAGCAAGGATACACAGAGGAAGACAGAACATGATGGGAGGAGAGCACAATTCATGGACAACAAGGGAAGACAAAGATGCAGAACTTACAAGGACACAAATGAGACATAATCATGGACACCTGGGGAAGGACAATGAGGAAAAGGTGCAGCTGACAATAAAGAAAGACTGAACAGATGACTAGAAAACACAAACAAAACACGGATACTCTCACACCGGTGTCGCTGGCACCCATATCAGTCATTGAGTGAGAGGTGGGGACACACTGGACAGGTCTCCAGTCCATCACAGGGACAGAGACAACCATTCATTCTCTCACTCACACTTAGGGACAATCTAGAGTTACCAATTAGCCTAATTTTCATGTTTTTCACCTGCAGAAGAAATGAATTACACCATACAGAAGTATTTTTTTAATTTTATTTTGCTTGACCGCGGCAGAGAAATGTGTCAGATCCTGGCAAGTAGAGTTTTATCCACGACAAGGCACAATGGCAAAGCCAGGGGGTGGCCGATGGTGGCCTTGGTCTCCATATAATAAGCTTCAGCCACCCCACTGTCCACCCCAAACGTGTGAAAAAAAACTTATTTTTATACTTTAACAATAAAAATAACTAGAAAGGACAGTTTTCTCAAATGATAGTGGTGTTTGGTTTGGTTTACACAAACACACACACCTACACACCCACACATATGGTGGTGGCCATACAGGACTTTGATACAGCAGCCCAATGTTCGTTTGTTACCTTTCTTACACCTAGATGCAGCCACAACTAAAATGGATGTCAGTATTTCACTTATTGTTCATGGTGTCGTGCTCACAACACGCACAGATGGACGACCGGGGGTCATTTTCAATTCCCCTACTTTGTTTGCTTCAGCGGAAAACTAGCTTTATATGAAAAACAAAACATTTCATTTTATTTTTAGAGGTAAAATACAAGTTCAAATTAAATACCTTGTTTTGTAGCTCACAGCTTCTGACTGGATGAAAAAGTAAATAAATAGCAACAATGAGGCAACTTTGTCAGTGACTTTGTACAAGTGAGTGGGGATGTGTTGAAAAGACGAGTGGAAGAATTACTCTCACACCCCAGAATTAACCTTATTTTAACAGACAGATGAGTCATCAGAGCATGAAAGTGAAGTTTAATGTTTAACTAGAATTACTCATCAGTGCTGCTGTCAGTCTAATGAAGAAATATTTGTTTTACTGCCTGCTCCTGCCCTCCATATTCACCACCATCTGTATGCATCTGAGCCGAGCTTCTTCACATCAAAGCTGTGTTCTTCTCCCGGTGGCCGCCATCCCTCCGGCTGTTTTTGCTGCTGATTTCTCTGCTGTGCGAGCCGAGGTGCCGCCTCAGGCATCCAGTCAGAGTTTCAGTTTACCTTACAGGGGTGCTGTGCCCCCTCCTCTCCCCGTTCAGGCTGCATGCACCCTTATGGCATTTCAGGCACATTCTCGGCATTTAATTCCTCTCAGACAGTTTGAAGATCTGATGCGTCAGCCCACAGCCATCATTTAAATTAATCTCCTGGCCCCTTTTTCACTCTCTAAAGTTGGATGGATTAGATAGATTATGAGTGGGCTCTTTTTTTAAGACTTTCCGAGGCCTTCACTGTCTGCAGTGTTAAAACTGAGATGCAGAGATTTTACAATATTTCTCCACCTCGACTTAAAAGACAGTCGTGGCTTCAATTAGTCTGAGAATACTTTATATATTTAAAAAAAGTGGCAGTAATTTGAAGTCCGAGGGTTGAATTCACGCTACAACATTTGCAAATTAATGAAGGCAAAGCTCATTTGCAGTTCACTCATCTATCAGAGCACCGAGATCAGGTTATTGTCTTGCAATTTTAATTCAGCTCAGTTGCTTCATCTGAACAGAATGACCAGAAGTTTTCATTTAAAAACAGGAAGAATCAGAAGTAATCTCATGTGAATGCTAAAACACACTAATGATGCAGAAATAAACTGTTTAATTACTAAATGCTTATCTGCTAAGCAGATGCAGAAATTCTTTCTCGGTGGTCAGTGGATCTGTTGAAATTAATCTGAATGTAAAACCATCAGAGTGAAAAACTATATAAAATGGACATGTATGGAGAAATACTGAAAACACGAGGCTGTTTTTTTTATTTTATTTATTTATTTATTTATTTTATTTATTTTTTTTTTACTTCCTTCAGATACAGTAGTCTCTCGCAACTTTGCAGTTTGACTTTTGCAGACTCAGTCTTTCGTGGTCTTTCAAAGCAAAATTGTACACGACAAAAACAAAAAGAAGTGTACACGACACATATGTTAACTTTAATATTACTCACATGATTGGGACAGTACAGGATACAGTAAAAAAGTTAATAAAACAAAAAATACTTTGGACAGGCACCGTCACTTTGTAGTTTTCTTTCAATAAGCCTACGCTGTATAACCAGTCAAAAGGACTACATTTCCCAGAAGCCAACAGTGCTGTTGCTTTCTGCTGAAATGGAGGGAAAGTTTTGATCCGATCTGAAAAATTTGGTCCTTATTCACTGTGACTTCTGTGCTCAATGGAAGCAAAAAGCCATACGGAACCAACCGGGAATTGGAACAGAACTGGACTTCCAGCCTCATCGATCAACCTGAGTGCTGCTTGCTGGCCCAGTGTGTAACGATTCAGTCAACCCAGATTGGTGCGAGACCCGGAACAATACAAGACTCCACAAGAGAGAAAGATTTAACAG
>JARVGS010000789.1:21550877-21567028 GCA_031762315.1 Hypsolebias antenori | reverse complement strand
CTGGTCCTATGGACATTAAAAAAAAATTTTTTTTCCAGAGGACCGGACTTATTTTTTTTTTTTCTACCTGGATTATTGAGCATGCATCAGGATATCCCAGGAAGCATCCTTACCAGATGCCAGAACAACCTCAACTTGCTCCTTTTGATGTGGAGAAGCAGCGGTTCTACTCCGAGTTTCTCCTGGATAACTGATTGTCTCATCTTATCTCTAAGGGGGAGTCCAGCTACCCTGCAAAGGAAACTCATTCCAACCTCCTGTATCCACAATCTCATTCTTTCAGTCACTACTCAGACCTTGTGACCATAGGTGAGGGGAAAATAGACCAACTGGTAAACAGAGAACTTTGTCTAAAAGCTCAGCTCCCTATTTTCCACAACATATGACACAGAGTCCATAATACTGCAGACACTGCACCAATCCATCTGTCAATCTCACACTCCCTTCAACCCTCACTCGTGAACAAAACCTCGAGACACTTGAACTCCTCCCCTTGAAGCAGAACTTCACCCTCGACCTGAATATAGCAGCCTACACCTTTCTGACTGAGGACCATGGCCTCAGATTTGGAGATGATGATTCTCATCCCAGCTGTTTCACACTTGGCTGCGAACTGCTCCAATGAGAGCTGAGGATCACAGCACGGTGACGCCATCATTACCACATCATCTGTAAAGAGCAGTGATGGAATCCTGATGCCACCAAACCAAACTCCCTCCACCCACTGGCTGCACCAAGAAATTCTGTCCATAAAAGTTATGAACAGAATCTATGACAAGGGGCAGCCCTGGCAGAGTCCAAGTCCCACCTCAAAGGAGTCCAACTTACTGATGGCAATGTGGACAAAACTCTCACATTACTTGTATTTGGACAAAACAGCCCATATCAACCATCTCCCAATCCCATACTCATGGAGCAACCCCCACAGTGTACCCCGAGAAGTATGGTTGAACGCCTTTTCCAAGTCCACAAAACATGTAGACTGGCTGGACAAACTCCCATGACCCCTCGAGGACAGTAAAGAGCTGCTCCAGTGTGCCATGGTCAGGACAGAATACACAATGTACCTTCCCAATTTGAGGATTTAATTGCATTACAATATAAATGATTGGTCTTTAATTCCTCTCTATTGTCTCTTGATATATTATTTTTTTAGCTGCTGACAGTAAACCTAACTATTAAACATGGAGTCAGTCATGTTCAGGCTTGTATAGCAAATAAAACCTTTGTTTTGCATTGTGCTCAGTCACGTTTAAATCTCCCTCCTTCTGAAATGATCAAAGCATAAAGGCAGAACCATCTCATGAAAGTGAAGCTCAGTTAACGATTCTTCCTCCAAATAGATTAAAGTTATCAACTTGCTGGGCGTCACGTTAATGAATCCTCAGCAGTGGAGCCTGTGAGGAAGCCGAGCGAGGATCACACCACATAAAAATCACATAAAATCAAAGAGTGGATCAGAACCATCAGAGGAGTAGGGCCTAATGAACAATCTTATACAGACACTTTATCTGAGACTTTCCTATTAAAGCCTGAGGGAATATTACTGGGAAGCTGAGACTGAAAATATGTAACATTATTACCATATCTCCCTCTGCTGTGTGATGGACTGAAGACCTGTCCAGGTATCCCCCACCTCTCGAACAGAGACCAGAGGACCAGACTTAGCTTTTTTAGATTTGAGAAAACTGTTTTCTAGTTTTTATGTTCCTAAAAGGATAGTTTCCTCAAATGGTCGGGGTGGCCAAAGATCAATCTGTGGTGTTCAAGGCCACCATTGGCCACCCGCTGGCTCCTCCATTTCTCCTGGTGGTGGACAAACTGCTCCTTCCACTGTTTCGGACAAACAAAAATGATAAAATAAATAAAAAAATTAAGGTTTAATTGCATCCCCTGTTCAATTCCAGTCCAGAAAAACACTCATCTCGAAAAATGCAAACATTTACTATCCAAATTCCTCGATTGCGGGGACATCAGTGCATCGCTTTTTTTTTTTTTTTCCTGACTTGCTACAATTTTTTTTTATAAGTAAGTAAATTATTCATTTGATGTTTACACGGTTGCAACAACTCAAAGTGTCTGGAGTTGCATCGTGTTGTTAACTTCTCTTTGTTTGAATGATTCATGAGTTAATCCCTTATGAAGGCTAAACTTTCAAGCGCCGTTAATCTTTTCAGACTTGGTTTCATCGTTTGACGCTCATCAGATAAACTGTTGGAGACAGCACAGAAAACACGCTTTGACAATAATGAAGTGTAAGTGCAGCAGAGTGCTTCCTCTGCGCCTCCTCCTCCTCCAGCAACTCCCGTTAATGATGGGGAGTTAGATTTGTCTAATTAATCACCCATACATGGAGTTCAGCAACATTCACCTTCGTAAAACTGAACTGATGACATTTAGCACCTGATGATTAGGAAAACTAACAATAAAAATGACATTTAAGCCTGTTCCTGCATTTGTTTTTACCGTTACACACTCCACTGTAAAATCAGCTGCTGTGCTGAAACAATCAGTTTGCCGTGGAAGGTTGAAAACACCAGCAAACACCTATTTTTAGCTCACAGCGATGTTCCTGAGCTGCAGAGTTAACAGATGTCGACTCGTTATCCTCCTGCAGTTTGAAAACCAAAAGATTTGAAATGTTTTTCTCCGACTCTTCTGCAGGTTGGAGTCAGACTTCAGTCTGGTGAATTAATTACATACGGACAATGTTCAGCTAATATTATGCTCAGCCTGCAATGTTCTGCCTGTCTGTCTCAAAATTTAGTTTGACAATACCAAGGTTCATGCTTATTAATCCAGGTGTACTGTCAATCCAACAATGTTCAGTCAGGTCATCTGGACAGTTTCTTTTGTTGCTGAGATGTTTCATCCTTCGTCTGAAGGACTTCTTCAGTCTGAAGAGCCCACCAAACCAAACTGAATCCCACAAACGGCTCACTCCATGAATGGAAAAACACAGTTTGCTGGTGATAAGATGGCATCCTGGGCCCGCCCTCCTCAGAATGAATAATTCCTTTGGATGAAGGACAAAACATCTCAGCAACAAAAGAAACCATCCAGATGACCCGACTGAACATTGCTGGGTTTTATACCTGGATCAATGAGCATGAACTTTGGTGTTTTGAACCATTTTGCCACAGCTGCCTTCGAGGAGTTGATGGGGAAGAGGGTGGGCTTGTTGGATTCAGTTTGGTTTGTTGGACTCCTCAGGCTGAAGAAGTCCTTTGGATGAAGGATGAAACATTTCATCCCCACCACAAAAAGAAACCCCAGACGATCCCTTTGAAGCATTTTGTGCTTTTGAATTAATTTACCCATTCAATCAGTTGTTTTTCCCTGATTTTGACGACATTTGAAAACAGTTCTGTGCGAGGTAATTTGACATTTTGTTCGCCAACACGTTGACATTCCACAGAAATTTTCTGACTCATTATCAAGTCTGACTTCCAGCAGCCGTGTTTGTGTGAAAAATACCTGGACAATTCACACATTTGGCTGATTTTTCCTGCTGCACCTTTTTATTTTTGATCTGTTCTCACTTTTTTTCCTCTCGTCATTTTCCCACTTTTTAAACGGATACATGAAAATAAAAAACTGTGAAGCTGATCCAGTCTGAGAATATTTTTAAACCTGAACTGTGATTAAACACAGCTGTGAAGAAGTCTTTAAACTTTTTTATGGACAATCACAAATTTGGGGGGGATTATTTTGTACACTTCCTGCTTTGTTTCTGAGTTAACACTGAGCCATCCATCGGTCTCGGTGAATTTTCTTTGTCAGAAATGTCCACCTGTCAAGTAAAATGTCATCATAACTGACATAAAAGAGCATCAGAGCAACAAAAACTAAGACTGGCATTATAATAAAGCAGATTTATTTCCTTTAAACTGGTCAAATATACAATAAAAGGTGAAGCATGCTGCAGGGAAGCTGTGAGTGACAGCCCAGTGGATTTATTTGTCTGTATAAGAGGCCAGAGCCCTTCTGCACTCCGCTGCTTCCAACGCTCGCGGCCAAGATTGATCTTTGTCAGGGCCAAAGAAATTCTCATTGTTTCTGAGAGAGGCAGTCCATTTATTTCGAAGGCCTGCAGAGAGCAGAGAGCACGGAGGGGAGATTTAAAAGGCAACCTATAAAGACTGAAGTCGGTGAAGGAGGTGGAGCAGAAAACACTCGCTGCTCCTCTGGCTGACGGAGGTTTGAGGTTTCATCTGGGAGCTGCAGAATCAGATTTAATTTTTTTTTTTTTTTTTTATGAAAAGTGTCGGAGCGAGGTGGCTGTCGGGAAATATAAATAGTATGCTGCATCAGATGTAGTTCAATTCCAGCTGATCATCTCTTCAAACTCTACTCACACACACACAAAAAACACTTTCAATTCTACATTTTTACAAATGCAACTCCCAAAAAGTTGTACCATTATGTAAAATGTGAATAAAAACTGAATGGGATTGTTTGCAAGTCTCATAAACAAATATTTGTGAGAATCTGTGAAGATCTCTGTGTTTTCTTGTATTATCTGTTCTGCCTTCCCCAGTGTTCATTCCCTCATGTTGCCAGCTCCTGCTTCACCTGTTCCCAATCCCAATCTCCCCAGGTGTCCATCGCTGTCTCATTAGTGTCCCTTTAAATTCAGGTCTCTGTGTCCGTGGACTGTGCTTCACAGCCTTCATGTTCTGTTGTTATTGTGTTTCTGCTGCCATGACTGATTTGTTTTGTCCTTACACCCAAACTAAATGGTCATTCTTTATTGTATTCCTGAATTCCCCATGTCTATATGCACTTGGGTTCATCCTTCTCCTAGAATCCGATATTTTATTCACAAATGAACAAACTGAACATATGAAATGTCGAAGCTAAAAAAAATAAAATAAATGCCAGTTCAGCACTCAGACTCTTCAGCCTGCTGTGGTAATAGCTGCTGTAAGTTGTTTAGCATTGTCTGCTGTTGGGTAAGCTGCCCATGCCAGAGGCCCTAATGCACCCCTATACTATCAGAGAAGCAGACTTTTAACCTATATGAGCATTTAACAGCCTGGGTGGTCCTCTTTAGTGTAGAGGACAAGGCCACATGATTTTAAAAGATAATTAAAATTTTGCATCGGTTTGACTATTGAACAGTTTTCTTCATCTGGTCTTTTAGTTGATGATTTAAAACAAACTTTCTAACTCTGAGGTCAATATTCAGATTTATTTATTTTTTAAAAGGACAGTAAGTGAGCAAGCAAAGATACATTAGTTTTTTTGTGGGGTGGGAGAGGTCTAGTTACCGGTGCATGCTGGTTGTACTTTTTTGGCTATACAGTATTTGACATTCAGAACTCCAGCAGTACTAATCACCACAACCTTCTGCTGCTGTCACAGTCTTAGAGTTTGGACTGGTACTTGTGTTCTGATGATGGCATCTGCAGGTCTCGAATCAAACTGCTACACACCAACCGTTACTCTTTTTTTTTTCCCCTCCTCCATCATGCTCTGGGATATTTAGAGAAAGATTGGGTATTTTGTGGTTAAAACTAGCCTCTGCCCTCAGGCTGTCATTCCATAAAGTGCTGTCACAATGAAAATTTATCCAGTAAAATGTCAGAAAGGACTAGAGAAAGAAAAAATATCCTGACATGAAAATTTAAAACTTAAAATATCCTGACATGAAAATTTAAAACTTAAAATAAAGAGAAAATTATTTGAATCAACAATTGACAATTTCAGTAACAATGTGTTACTCTAAACATTGAAGCACTCTTAAGGTTCGCACAGACTCAGGCGGACCTGGCAACCATTTTTGTGAGACTTACTTTTCAGTCTGTTATGCCTGTCTCTTGCTGACAAAATGAGAGTAAAGAATCTTTCGAAGTTCATGTTGGAACCCTTTGAAATTTATTTCAAAATCATCTGGTTGTAAGTAAAATTTAGATTGAAATTACTGTTTTGTCTCTTTTAAACCCTCAGATGAAGGAAGAAGGCTGGAATGGGGAGGAGGAGGTTGTGATGGTGGTGGGGGGCTTAAGAGCACTGCAGCTGCATGACTAATCACATTTAATGAGATCCATCAGACTCTTAACGTCTAATTTGACTGTTTGAAATTAGGAGGATGTTTACAGAGAAGATCTGGTGATGCTCAAATGTCAAGACAACCCCGTTTCTTGCTGGTTTTGGTTATCGCCAACTGTCCCCATCTCTGCATTTGAGACTGGCTGTTAGCAAAATATCTCATGAATTTTTTTTTTTTTTTTTAGGTCAACCTGATTCAACCGGCGTCCACAGCCATTTAACCTTGAAATACTTGAAATACAGTATCTTTGCCTCAGTCAGTTGTACAACTATTGAGTTATAATTGTGTGGTAGTAGCCTGGACTGATACCTAACCCACATTCTGAGCACAGAGTGCTTCAAGATTTCAGTTTTAAAGACCCACCATTGGTTTTAATTGAACTTCCAGGAAATATTCCTTGAATATGCCTTTACAGATGATTAACTTTAGAGCCAACAAATGTCAACATGGTCTCCACATCTACCGTATTTTCTGCCGTACAAGCTGCACCAGCATATAAGTCGCATCAGTCCAAAAAATCTATGAAAGTGAAGAAAAAAAAATGATTTTTGCCGTATATGTTCTATTATGTGTGACCACTGACCACCCAAACACGTGGGCTGGTGTTCCAAACATCAACCGGCTGCCAAATGGCGGCTGCTGGAGCACGCACGGGAATACTTTACCAAGAAATTAACAAGATTAACACTTAAAAAACAATTATTTGTTTGCTCATCATTATAGATGAGCAAACAACCATGTCATCTCGTCTTCTCTCCGTTCTCAATGAGTGATATTTTGGCGCAGGCCGATGAAGTTTTAGCAGGTCTGCAATAGGGATGCACCGATCCACATTTTCTTACTTCCGATAACTTAAATCTGTATATCGACCGATACCGATCCAGTTCTGATGTCATCGTCGTCGTCGATTTTTATGAGGCTGTAATAATCTCCTCAAGTACAATGTGTACACATAGATGCATGCATGTCCAAAAAGGCAACTTGAGGTAAGTTTTATTAATGTTGGATCAGTTTCAAAGTTACGATTAAATTCTGCTTTTATTCCTAGCTTTAAAGTGGACAATAAAGTGATTGTTTGTTTAGTTATTTTATATATTCTTTTAAATAAGGGGGTGATATAAGATTATTTTTTCTTCTTTATGCACTCTTTACATTCAATATTTTCTTTTTGATGAAATTGTTTTATTTTGTCTCTTTTAAATTAATGAATAAATGAATTAAAATATTAAATAGCTTTACATCTGCTAAATTCATGGCATAAGCCAACAGACATGTTATGGATGGATGTATATAGATGTATCTATTTTTATTTATTTTTTTTTTTCATTTTTTAAAACAAAAATTAGCCTTTGCATTGTGTAGGCCATGGTGTCCAAAGTATTAGTTGTGCGCTTCAATATTTTATATGTTCCAGCATTTATTCAGCTGTTTTACACAAAACCATAAAACTGTGTTAAAAGCATCCATTCAGCTCATGAAGCTCCATATTACTTTATATACAGCAGTATACATTTACCTGCATGTAGCACTAAATTTTATTGTATTTTGTGTAACTGTCTGGGGTTTAAAATTAATTCAAAAGAAAAAATATTGCAGGAACTGGAGCACTAAAATGAGCCCAGTGAGGATTTTTGTGGATTGGGTCAGGATGTTTTCCAGAAACATCCCACCGGGAGGAAGCCTTGGGGCAAACACAGAACCGGATGAAGAGATTACTTCTCCTGGGAGGCCCAGGAACCCCTCGGTGTCCTTCAGAATGAGCTGGGACAGCTAGACGGGGCGATAGAGGTCCTAGTTAATCAGGTGGAGATGGATAGACTGAAGAACAGCAGCAGGGATTGAAATAAAACCACTGAGAAGATGTCAAAGGTCATATCCTTACTGAAGCAGCCACTGGTTTCATCAGAGCAGTAAATTTGTCTTCTCCCAAAAACATGTTTGGGACGTTTCTCAGCCTGGTCACAAACGGATCAAAGAAAAAGGAGTTCAAAACAGAAAAACTAAATAAAAAGAGGTTTCTTTGGACCGGAAGAGATGCATCATCACTCAACTCATTCAAGACAAGAAATGAAACAATTTCTTACGACTGCAAAATGTTGCTGGAGCTTTAATTTCCCTGAAGGAATCTTCCTAATAGATCAAAAAAAGTTTAATTGGATTTAACGGTAATTCATTGTACCTTTTTTTTTTTAGCTTTGTTTTTGTTGGTGTGTGTTTATTTTATCAAAATATCTCATGAACCAGTGAACTAAGTGCAATGAAATGTGCAGAAAGTACTCATTAAAATCTACATTTAAATACCTTTTTTGCGGTCAACCCAGTTCAAGATGGCCACCAAAGTTAACAAATTTCCCGATTTTCATGAAACTAGAATATATTCAATACATGCAACTCTATGCGCATTTAACTTTTGGAGGCAGCTAATCAGCGTTAACCACAAAAATGTCATGAATTCAATAAATCTTACCTCTAAACAGCTGAAATTTAGTGTGGTAATAGCTGAGGGTCTTCCCCAATACGTGCTCTGACTGCTAACAGATCATGTGAGATCGTGTTAAGTTGAATGAGATCACAAATGCAGTTCCAAGATTTACCACAATTTATTTCCTTTATTTATTTATTTATTTATTTATTTATTTAAAATGACAGTGCACATTGATTAATATTCCCAGAACGTAAATGTGCTGGACTTTTATGTGATTTTAGCCTAAAACTATGCACAAAAGTCAGTGTCGATGTGCAGTCTTTCAAGGAAATATTTAATTATTACAATTAAATTACTGATCTTCTGGTTGTGTCAGATGTGGCAGAGTGGTTTTATTAGACAACATTCAGTCTTGTATATTTCATATGACTGTGTTTGGAGCCTGTCCAGGGTGTTCCACTCCTCTTGCACAGTGACCCAGCTCCAGTGGCCCCGGTGACCTGGAAAGGTACCATATTTTCCGGCGTACTTGTTGCACCGTCCTATAAGTCACATCAGTCCATATTTGTCTAATAAAGTGGCAAAATCCATAAATGTGTCGCTTCTCCATATACGTCACATATGAGTCATTGCTGACGTGTCGCTTCTCCGTATACGTTACATATGAGTCATCGCTGGCGTGTCGCGTTTGTTACATGTCACCACTGACAACCCGGAAATGTGGGCCAGTGTTGTGCCAAAAAATCGATGAGCTGCCAAATAGCGGCCGCAGGAGCATGCAGGGGAGGACGTGACAATAATTTAACAAGATAACACTTAAAATCAATTATTTGTTTGCTTGAAATTATAGTAAATGTTTGTCTCAATCAAATGTTGCTTAATAAATGCACTTTGAGAATCAGCTGCATTTCAAAACCCGATACGCAGAAGTATTCTCGTGCATGCGATAAGTTGCTGTGCAAATTTAATAATATAAATGCCTCAAAACAGTTATTTGTTGGTGCAAATTTATACTAAATGTGTATATCAATCTAACATTTGCTTAATAAATGCACTTTATTGGTCAAATCAGCTGCCTTTCAAAAACAGTTTCGCTGCTGAGGTGATCCGGGAGTGCGCAGACAGGGAGGAAAAAAGAAAAGAGGGACACTATTCGTTTAATTAAAATTTAAAAAGAAAAGCACTAAGGGGAAACACATTTATTCTCCTCTCCCCTGCCCAAGTTGTTGCTCGGAAGGAACACACATTTATGTCAGAATTAAACATCTTTAATATTACAGACTTCAAAATGCGTGAACAAGAGAGAATTGTATAAATATTTATTACCCGACACAAGGGGCCCCACAGTACAATTCTGACGTGTGTCAAGTCTGTTCCCACACTTATAGACTGTTTTTCTCCACCCCATGACACTTCCTGTTTTAAATTTCTATCCAGTCAATTGGGTACACATTAGCCGTCATCTCTTTCAGCTGAGTATGTGACACATTTCTCTTTCCATTAGACAAATTTTAGCACACACACATATCCTCATGACTGTGAGACACTGATTGTACTTTTGATAACTTATTACCTTATCAAGTCTTAGACTGCTTCTACGGTCGTTCTGACCTATTAAGTTGTTCTTTAACTCATCATTATTTGTTTTATAATCCCCACACATACTCAAATTATGTGAACTATAATCTAATTTTATAGTTAATCTTATTTAACTGAACAATAACCTTTTTTTTTGTTTGTTTTGTTTTCTCATTAAAGGCCATATAAAGAATTATTTTCCTACTGACAGCAGACAGTGTCATGGTTGATTAAAAAAAATTAGCAGTCACTAAAGATATTATTTATCAGCTTATGGCATAATTTGCACATCTGATAGATATTCTGATCATCTTTATATGATCTATGCTCCATAATTCATAATTAAAACCTTATATTCACCAACCCATATTATTATTTTCCACAATTTATCATTAAAGGTTATTTTATTCCTAACTGCACCTAAGCAATTATTTGTATGCACAAAATTATAGCAAAGTGTCTCATTCTAACTTAATAAATGCACTTCAATGGTCAAACTAGCTGCATTTCGCCAGGGCAGTGCAGCCATTTTGACGATTCCAAGCAACGAGCAGAATGAAGGTGGGGAGGCTATGGCAGACCGACTGAGTCATTGATAGCTGGTGAAGATTCTCAGTCATCCAGGACATGGTTAATTCAAAAAAGTTTAAGAAAAAAACAAGAAAGGTAAATTATAATAAATAAAGTCCAGTTGTTTTTGTCTTGAACTTTTTTGAATTTGTCTTGATAGCCACGTTTTCCTATTACATGATACAACAAGCATGCCATACTGCTATTATTCTGTTATCATCAAGTGGCTGAAAGTGATACTGCTCAGTTTTTTTTTTCAGTCTGAATGAATGAAAACGGTCATCTCAGTCCAAAAATGGTTCATAAATATGGAAAAAAAATCCATAAATATGTTACTTCGACCTACAAGTCACAGGACATGCAAATTATGCAAATAAGTGTGACTTATAGGCTGGAAAATACGGTAAACGTAGGTAAAAGATAATGGATGGATATTTTCAATGCAGGTTTAGGTTAAAGATGCTGTTGATGACCTGCTCTGTATGTTGTATGAATAAGAGAAAAAAATATATATATATATATATATATATATGTTTACACAAAAAACAAATTAAAAAAGATTTGATGCTGTGGTCAGAACTAAGCTTGTGTCCAAAAGATTCAGTGAGTCCAACAGGCAGTATAATGAGCTGCTCTGCCTCCTCTCTCTGCTCCAGATGACTCCTCTGAGGCCAGCAGGGAGGAAAGGTGGGAGGAGGAAGATTCCCCAGGCAGATTTATGCTTGTTGAACCACTCAATCACCTCCCATTAACATCTTAAAACTCAGCTTGGTCCTCCAGAGGGCTCCACACAAACACTGCTTGCTGCTCAGCAATTAAAGTTCTGCTGGCAAACTGCTGCTGCCGCCTCCTCTCGGATTATCTCCGAGGCTCACTGATGTTTGATTCACCTCCTCCTGCATAGACATCAGAGAAAATGTTGACAGGATTCTGCTAATTTCATGTACAAATACACCATCTAACTCACTCCTTCACTCCTGAGGGAACAGAATAGTGTTTTTTTTTTATCAGTATTAAAAATATATATTTTATTAGTCACATTTTGTCATCCTAATGACTTTGATTTACAACCCCAATTATATTTTTTATATAAAAAATAAATAAATAAATAATGTAGTGATTTTCTATTAATTACCGGTAACTCGTATTTCTTTCATATTTTAGTCACAATGGAATATAGTGAACAAATCTAATGATAAACTAAGAAATGTGACTTTTTTAAAACTAGGGTAATGTTGACATTGACTATAGCTTTACATTTAGATGATGTTGGGTTAGGGGCAAGAAAAAGTAAAATGAATTTGCAGCGGGTCATTAAGAAGACTGACGCTCTCAGAGAGGCTGAATCTGTCAGAAGTAAAGATGGGAAGAGGTTCAGCAGGCTGAGAAAAACTCTTTAAAAAATAGTGAAACAATTTCAAAATGTTCAACAGAAAACTAAGAAGACTTTCAATCTCAAGTATCTGCAGCATAATCAAAAGAAGAAATTTGAGCTCAAGGATGAGGCTGAAATTCAACACTGGATGGTTGTGAACTTCGGGCCCTCGGGGGGCCACTGCATTCAAAACAGGTCTGGTTCTGTTCTGAACTCTGGAACAATTCCACAAATTGTTGTCTGCAAACACAACTCACCGTACAATCATCAAATGCTGCTTTGGTCCAGTTTCTTACTTTTTCATTTGATTGTATTTATATTTTTCCATTTCGAATCAATTCTTGTCTTATGAGATTTATTTACACTTCACAAAACATCAAACTTTGTTGAACTTGATGTTGTAATAAACTGAATCAGTAAGGCATAATGAGGAGTTTAATTTATTGTTTTGAATGTGATGATTGACATCAAACAAGTTGTACCTTCACAGCGTCCATGGTTCCTCTGCTCTAAAGAGAGAATCTTCTAAAATATGATGTAGCTGAGAGTCATTCTCGACACATACTTGACATCTCATATCTTATGAGATCACATATCTGTCAAGAGAAGGTCAACTTAGTCTAAAACTCTAATATCCATCCATCCATCTTCTACTGCTTATCCGTAGTCGGGTCAGGGAGGCAGGTCCAGGAGAGAAACTCAGACATCCCTCTCTCCTGGGCACTGTCCAGCTCATCCTGGGGGACCCTGAGGCATTCCCAGATTAGAGAAGATGCACAATCCCTCCAGTGACTTCTGGGTCTTCTCTAGGATCACCCACCAGTGCGACTGCCTGTGAAAACCTGTAAAAGGAGGCATCCAGGAGACATCACAGCCTGATGCCCCAACCACCTCAGCTGACTCTTTTCTATGTGGAGGAGCAGCGATTTTGAGCTCCCCCCAGATGATTCATTCAAACCTTTTATTTATACAGATAAATCACATTGAGCCTCAAAGACTCTTTTACAACTGAGACCTGTTTAGACAAAAAAAAAAAAGTTGTGAAAGTAACAACATGCAGGATTTGGAGGCAAAAAAAAAAAATCCTAACATGCTCTTTCTCAATAGCCAGTGGGAGATGGCACGAAATTGGAAAAACACCCCACCATAAGCACATAGTGACATAGATGTTCCCCAGGGGAGGGGGGAAACAAGGGCAGTGAGTGTGTCCAAGGACTCTCCCTGTAGGAGTTCTGATAAGAATGGAACAATCAGCCAGTTCCCTCTGGTGAGATCCATAAATGCTCTCGGGGTGTGCCGAGTATGGCCAAGGACAGCGCCAGTGAGAATCAGAGTCCTGAAATGATGACACAAGGTTTATTCAGCTGGCTCCCCTGGATTGGTCTGTGGACTTCCTTGGTGGGAGGGGAGGGGACAGAGTGTCTCCAGGTGAATTGAAATAAGATGGCCAGCCAAAGAAGCCAAATTCAGATAAACATTAGTTTTGGAGACAGGCAGAACTTTAGTGAATTTTATCTACCTTGAGTCTTTGCTGGTCTTGCGTAGATTCTGAAACATCCAAATTAAGTGGACACACTGCTGTTACATTCCCCCGAGATCTGATCCATCCTGCCAGTGAGTACTAGGGGCTGCAAATGGCCTGCAGTTCTTACAATTCACATCCAGTTTGTAGTCCAGTCCGCTAAGCAATTGAATCTGGGTGCTCGAGACACAGAGCAAACCTTCACACAAGGCGGGCAACCTGACCCGGGCCAAATTAGCTGCAGCCATCATCTTTATATGTTGATAAACCGGGAACCAGCCCTTCCAAAAGCAGGAAACCTGTTATCATAAATCCAATTTTATATATGCATCTTTGACGTCCTCGATGGACAGCCGAGATGGACACATCACATTCCACTTCCCCAAGGACATATCCAGCTGCACGTCTGTTATCAGGGCAGTTTGACTCACCTGAAGCTTGATTCATTGTTGAGGAAGTTTTATCAATTGCGTTGAGAGACCAACTGACCAGATCCATAGCAAAGTTACAGTTCGGTAGATGTGTAGAGAGAGGCTCTGAGGCTGATGAAGCTCCTCAATCTAAGACTGAGTCCAGCCACCTTCAAAGGAAGCCCATTTCAGCCACTTGTATCTAAGATCTTGATATTTCGGTCATGATCCTAACCTCCATGACCACAGGTGAGGGATGGAATGTAGGCAAACCAGTAAATCGATAGCTTTGCCTTTTGACTCAGCCCTCTCTTCACCACAACAGACCGAAGCAACGTCCTCATTACTGAGGATGAGGTCCAAATCCGTCGATCCATCTCCCACTCCATCCTACCATCACTCACGAACAAGATGCTTTGACACATAAACTCCTCCACCAGAGGCAAACAAACTGACATTCATTCAACAAATTCTAGGTCTTAAAATTACAAAACTGCTTTGATAGGCAGCGTAAAGTTACTCAGCTCTGATTCATTTCTTTTTGCTTCTACATAATTTTTTCTGCAGTTTTGCACTTTGCCTGCTCCAAAACAAGACACTCCAACATTACTGAAGCTCAAATCAGGTTAAACTGAAGGTTTTAACATTTGATTTAGCTCTATTGTAGTTTTAGCCCCTTCAGGAAAGAGAAATCCACTTTCCAGCCAGAAGATCATCGCCTTCAGATCGACTCTGAGTGTGACGATTATTCCCAAACCTGATGGATGCCTCAGCAGGGAGGGCTGATCTGAGGTCAGCTCTTGACAGGTTGAACATCGGCGTTAAACACTGCTGTTTGGGAGACGGCACTCGTCTCCTCCACCAGCTTCTCCTGAGTGATGGAGGCATCCTGCCAAGCCTCGCAGCACTGCAGAAGCTCAGCTGACCTCCCTGTGAGAATGTTGCTTTTGAAATCCACTCCCCCACCCCCCCACCTCGTCTTCACATTTCTGTCAGAAAAAGCCATTTGATTCTTCTCCTGCTTTTATTTATTTTTACATTCTGACAGCAGAGAGCTGCTGGTGCCCACATATTGACTGATTGTTCTGGAAATCACAGAAGAGATGGACAGAGAAGACGCTTAGGCCAAAAAATACAGCTTAAAAATTTTGATTTAAAAATTCTCAGGTTTGACAATTAGCACTTGTAAGTTCAGCCACATCCAGTTTTTATCTGGAACTTTTAAACCAAAACTGAACAAAACTAAACCTTTATGAAAATAATGCATTAAAATGAACGGAAACAAAAAAGAGAGTCTGAAACTGACTACAAATGAACATTAAATCCAAATCATATGTCGTAAATGTGCTAACAAAATGCAAACGCGTGGAAAAAGTGATATTAGGACATGACAAAACACATGGTTTCAAGTTGGAGCATATGAAAAAATAAAGGCCGTATTTTTTTAAATATAAGGCGCATTAAGTGAAACAAAACGGTCAGATAAGTCAAACTTTATTCAACTCGTTCACAATAATCACATAAAATCAGTTTGGGGTCAGTAAGCACAACCAGAATTAATACATAAGGTGCACCGGATTATGAACCTTACTGTCGATTTTTGAGAAAAATTAAAGGATTTTAAGTGCGCCTTATAATCCGAAAAATAGGGTAAGAGCTTAAGTTTGAGCCTTAAATTTCAACGCAAGTGTGCAGGCATGTGCGTTTTTCTTTATTTGGAAACAATTCATAAAGTTTCCTCTTATGAAGTAATAAAGCATAAACTTAAAAATTAGGCCAGTTTGTTGATACGTAATTGAATCTTAAAATTAAAATAAATACTTCCATTGACTTTGCTTTTTCTTTAATTTTTATTGTCAAGTTGACTCCACATAGTCTTCTCAGCAACTTTCCTTATAGGTATTCCCTCCAAATCATTTGGTGGATTTGAGAAAAAGATCATATTGTAAGACAGGAAGTGGAAAAAAAAAAAGTGTCTAACAAACTACCAGCACGAAACAGTCAACAAGTTTTACTCCTTGTGTTTTACAGTCGTTCACATGTTGGCAAAAGAAAAAACAGAAAAACTGCTAAAACTAGCCGTTTCATGTTGTTGGTACAACAATCAATAAACGCAGTGGTGTAGTCTATGCGATACGTGGGTATATGGAGTATACCCACTAGAAAAACTTAAGCGTTTCAGTATACCCACTTAAAAGTGCCCAATGATACATGAC
>JARVGS010000789.1:21505223-21520043 GCA_031762315.1 Hypsolebias antenori | reverse complement strand
TTAGGCACTCCTGCAATCGTCACACTTTTTCCTGTTACAAACTGACTCCGGCCCCCCACCAGAGAAGGGAAAAGTTACGTGGCCCTCACAGGAAAAAGTTTGGGGACCTCTGATTTACAGTACAGTATTTGTCTTTGTGAGGCTCCTCGTGATGTATCACGTGACTTGTCGGTAGTGTAGTCATGTGACGTTAACAGGAAATAAGAGTGCGCGTATAAGAGTCGGCGGCGCGCATGCTGCTGGCTCGGGGCTGTCGTGATGTTCCTCCGGCTCGGCTCTGTGTTCGTGTCCGCGCTGCTCCTCCTCTCGGCGGGGCTCTGCTCCGGCCAGACCTACGTCCTGAGCGATGGAGCGGGTCTGGGCTGGACCTTTGACGGGATTGGAGGTCTGAGCGGCGGAGGGGTGAGTCCAGAGTCCGGGTGCTTCATGTACTTCCTGGTCCGGCTGGACCCGGTTCGTGGGTCTGAACGTTCTCCTGTGTTGCTTTCAGGCCACCTCCCGGCTACTGGTGAACTACGAGGAGCCGTACCGGAGCCAGATCTTGGACTACCTGTTCAAGGTGAGACCCAGAAGGTTCACGGGCACTTTAAGGTCTGAATGTGTCTGTTAGCAAAATATCTCATGCACCACGGCGCGGATTTAAACAAAACTCTCAGAAAGTAACCCATACATGTGTTTTTTACATCTCTACACAACATTTTCACTTGAATTTTGCCATCATCAGAGTCAACACTGTCTGTTAGCAAAATATCTCAGGAACCACTGCAAAGATTTTAGTGAAACTCTCAGAAAGTAGTCTTTGGGTATACATCTGACACTCAATACACTTTGGAGTTGACTCATTTCAAGATGGCTGCTGCAACAAAATGATTTAGAAAACAATGAAATAGCTATAACTGTCAGTTTTACAGATATTGAGCTAAATGTATATGTTGTAGCTGCGAGTCACCCACAACACATACTTGAATGTTGCCTCTAAACACAACTCAGCAGGCAAATTCTGCAGAACCCAGTCATTCATTCAACCTTTATTTTATTGTCTATATTATATTGTATCATATTTATTAACTTTATTTTGTTTTCACCACCTTTTATTGTCTGTCCAAACAGTTCTCACTTGTAAATGAGTCTTCAAGGCTCAGTGTGATTATCGGAGAGAACTGTTTGAACAGACAATAAAAAGTGGTGAATATAACACATAGGTTTTGGTGACAAAAATAATTCCTATAACGTGCTCTTAATCTTTGGCTGAAGGTTAACAGAATGATGATAATGATGGAAAAAAAAAAACCGCACAGCAAGCACATAAGTCAGCGACCCATCGGGTGTTCTTAAGCATGCAGGAAGCTTGGTCCATGGCTCAGAAACTTTGCACAGGAAAGGCTCAAAAATTAAAGTTCCTGTTTAGAGCAATATGATTGGCTGAACACGTCAATCAAATGTAACAAAAACAAAAAAAAACTGATCACTACTTGTGATTCATAACTTTTACCAGCAGGGGGTGCTGTTTGTACACTATCCGATTAGAAATCTGACCGGAACTTTTTTTTTTTTTTTAAGTTTCTGAAACTGAAAAGGAGCCACTGTGATGATTCATTGTATCCAGGAGTTTAATAAACTGTTTTTTATTTATTTATTTCTTTAGCCGAACTTCGGCGCCTCTCTGCACATCCTGAAGGTGGAGATTGGAGGAGATGCTCAGACTACAGGTGCTTATAACACAACAGATTCTCAGACAGAACAAATCAGCCAAAACGATCTACATGAAAATAATTTATGCACATACAATAAATTAGTTTTTTTATTTATTTGTTTTTTTTGTACTTTTAACACAGTTTATCTTGTTTTTAATTTATAATTAGTTGATGCCAAAGTTTCTTTTGGAGCCCCACTATGGAGGACAAGAAGTTGTACTGTAGTTATAGACTATTTAGATCTGGTGAATTACTAATTTCTTCACACATAACCAGAAATATAATTCAAAATAAACCATACAATTGTTTCAAAACACATCTTCAAGTTTTGCATGCTGCTTTTAAAATGTTACAATACTCTTACCTTTTTTTTGTTCAGGAGCCAAAATTCAGTCCTTTTTTAATTTATTTTAAAATAAATGTAATGTGCATCTGCTTGGATCGAACAGTCTTCATTTTCTCACATGGATGTTTTTGCACTCGCTCAGATGGAACAGAGCCGTCCCACATGCACTACGAGAACGACGAGAACTTCTTCCGAGGTTACGAGTGGTGGCTGATGAAGGAGGCCAAGAAAAGGAACCCGAACATTACGCTCATCGGTAAGAGAGTCCCCTGCAGCTGAGGAAGACTCTTCATCACATTTTATGTCTGATGTGATTTGGCCTGAAAACATCCAAAGGAACAGATTCATCATCAGAGGTGGTTAATGGTTGTCCTGGTGGGTCGGTGCAGGTTTACCGTGGGCGTTTCCAGCGTGGGTGGGCCGAGGGAAGAACTGGCCCTACGACTTTCCAGATGTCACCGCAGCGTATGTCGTGAACTGGGTCCTGGGAGCCAAGAAGTACCACGACCTGGACATCCAGTATGTCGGGGTATGTAGACCTCTGCAGGATTTAACTTTATTAAATTATTGATTTAATAATAATTTTATTACCATTCAAAAAAAAAAAAAAAAATCCACATTTCTTAGAATCTAAAGGTGTCAAAGCATCAAAGAAATGTTTGCTTGTTTTAACTGAACAGGTTGTGGTAAAAACTGCTCTGCCTTCATTCCTGACATCTCCCACAGAGAACATCCTGAACTAAAAATGTTTTTTATTTTTTTTATTTTTTTTATTTTATTTTTTTATTTTATTTTATTTATTTTTTTTTATGTACTGTATTTACAAAAACAAGCCCTGTTTTATGAAGATCTTTGTTTGTTTTTTTTTTTTTTTTTAAAGGCCCACAAAGAAATGACACAGTTCCGGTCCAACTAGAACAATTTTTTTTTTTTTTAATGAACTGAAGTTGTAGGTTTGTTCTGTTTTTAGTTGAACGCAGAGTTGAGGATTTTACAATCTTGTAAGTATTATGAAATGTGCTCCAAGTCCATGAATTACAAGAAAAAATGACTTAACACTTTTTTTTATTTATTTATTTATTGCCTTGAGCTGAAATTTGGTATGGTGGTAGCTGAGTGAACCCAAAGGCATAGTACCATAAAAAAAAATAAAAAAAAAATAAAAAAAATTTAATTAAAAATAAAAAATAAAATGGCTGCCACGTGGCAGTCCCATCAAAGTTTCTCCAGGAACTTTCTAGTTAAAGTAAATAAGTTATTATTATTATTATTATTATTATTATTATCTATTTATAGTTTCTTTAGTTGTTTAAGCACCTAACTACTGTACTTAAACTTTTAGTAATTTAACTACCAGTATTCAGGTGTAGAAACATTCAGTTCTTTCAGGAGAAAAGTACCACAGATTTTAGTATTTGTAAGCTAGCTTTAGTATTTTTGTCTAGCTTTTAGCTATGGTTTTGCGAATTGCTTGTTTTAACTTTAGCAATTCTGTTTCAGCGTCTTGAACAAATTTGAACAAAGCCGTTCAACACTCTGCGTTCACGCTGCATTTTTTTTTTTTCTAGTTGCAGATGTTGCCTCCTTCCTGTGTGTCATAAACTGATTTTTAATAAAATAAAAATAAAACCCTTGAGTGAATCCTTCATGTGAGCACTTCAGAAGGATGATTTTCTAAAAGGACAGAAAGCTCAATACATTTGTTTAATCTCAGATTGGACCAGACTTTGGGTTCATTTTGCTCGATGGGTTTGTTCCAACACATCCGATAGTTCATGAAATTAAAATGTTATTTTTCTGCTCAGATCTGGAACGAGAGGACGTTTGATGCCACTTACATAAAGGTAACCAGCCTGCAGCCTGTTTCTGTAAACCTCACTGATGTGACTTAAAAACGAGGAAGAACAGCCACTCGCGTTGAGCTGAGATGTTTTTGGCGTTCTCGCTGCGTTCCTCTGAGAAGCTGTGTTTGTCGCCAAGGTGCTGCGGAAAATGCTGGACGGACTCGGTCTGACCGACGTCGGCATCATCGCAGCAGACGGCGACTGGAGCATCGCCGACTCCATGCTCGCTGACGCTCAGCTTAGAGATTCTGTTCAGGTGATCGGGTGAGTACAGGTGAAGCGGAACACCTGAGTGATCGGGCGGAGATCACCGATTGGTTAAATAAACCTGAGAAGTCTCGTCAGGGGATCTGTTTGCTGTAATCTTTCTCCTCAGCTGAATGTTGGTGGCTGTTCTCCTTCACTCTGAGTTTATGAACTAACACCCAAATCAATCACTGAATAAAATAAAATACTTCCGTTTTGCTGCTTTCATGTCAAACCCAATAATTCTGTTGGGACATCTGGACAGTTTCTCTTTTTTTTTTTTTTTTCTTTTTTTTTTTTTTTTTTTTTTTTTAAATAGAAACGTTTCGCCCTCTAAATGTTTTGTTGTAGGGTTAAACAATTTGATCAGTATCGGTAGGCGTCACCTTTACATATAAATATGTAATCAGGAGTGGAGATTTTCAGGGGAACCCCTGAAATGTGTGAAGTCGCACAGGCGGCTGTAGTCCAAATTTTTTCTGCACTAACAGTTACTGTATAATAAATGGCAGAGAGCAGAGTGTTTTTGTGGCTGTGCACCTTTTTTTTTGTTTTTGTTTTTAGCAAAACTTGAAAAAATCCAGTTCCAAAGAGATGCTTGTGTATTCACCGGTTTGGACGCAACTGTCTTGCAGATGCTGCATGCACAATGAATGCAGCTGTTCCAGGGTTGCCAGATAAATTTAAAACGTCTTATTTAACCCTCTTCTTTGCACATTTTTAACAAACGGCACACACCTCATCTTATGTGATATGTGCTGAGTAGAGAAATATCATTTTAAAGCAACTGTACTATAGTTCATAATTTCTGGCAACCCACCTGACTTGGAAACTACAGTGTTCGTGTAAACCCACTCGTTTTTTGTTTATTACCCCCAATAAACACTGAAGAAAAAAAAAAACACTAACGTTTCCAGAAGTTGTTCTCGTGTAAATGAAGCCTTTTTGACTTGGTAATTTTTAAAGTAGCTCGCGTGCTCTAACGTCTCACTTTATCTCCTCAACTCCAAGGTTAAGGTCAAAATTTGATCAGTTTGCTTGTTTGAGCCTTAACTTCTGATCTGCTCAAGAAAACTTGGTGGACATTTTACCACCATTAGGCTTGGTGTTGCTTAATCTTGTCAAGGTTACCCAAGGTCTCTGCTTGCCTGGGCCGCAACTATAAATCGCCGTGTCGTAGTTTATCGATGGGCATATAAGGTGGTCCTCTTTTTCACTTGGTTCCACTTCTTTTGGACTATGTTAGAGGAACACAAAAGACCCTCTCTGCTTAACTGCCCACACCCCAGTGAGATACTACCTTAACTCTGCAGGCCTGGACAGGATGATTAACCTCCCAGAACATGATCCAGACTTTGCAAAACAACAAAAAGCCCAATAGATCAATGAAGCACGAGTTTGACATGACGGCAGCAAGCATCCAGACTGTGCGAGGTGTGAACGTCTTCTCTCTCCATCTCTGACTCTACCAGCTGCTGCGCTACACTCTGGATAAGAGTGGTCTGGATCAGGTCAGGATTGTAGCCAGCGACAACCTGTGGGAGCCCATTGCCCAGTCGCTGCTGCTTGACCCCGAGCTCAGCAGCGCTGTAGACGTGATAGGGTAGGCCGTGGTCTCGTCTCTGTGTGACATTGTGTAACCATATTCTTCACCTTCTTCTAACATGAAGTCATTTCTTCAGCTGACTCTGTGATTGCGTTCGCCTAGAAGTCTGGTCCTCTTGACTTTCTGACCGGTTTGTGTCTTTGTGCTTCAGGGCTCACTATCCAGGCACCACAACGGTGCAGCAGGCCCTGAAGACCCAGAAGAAGCTGTGGTCTTCAGAGGACTACAGCACGTTCAACGATGAGGTGGGAGGAGGCTGTTGGGCCCGAATCCTCAACCAGAACTACGTTAATGGAAACATGACTTCGTAAGAACAAACGTTACGTTTCTAACATACTTAACTCTGCAGTTTACCAAACCAATCCGCGTCTTAACTGGACTCCGTCCTGCAGAACTATCTCCTGGAACCTGGTGGCCAGCTACTATGAGGACCTGCCGTTCGGCAGAGATGGGCTGATGACGGCTCAGGAGCCTTGGAGCGGAAACTACGTGGTGGAGTCTCCAATCTGGATCACAGGTCTGAAAAGCCTTCGTTTGTGATGGTTTTCTTGGTAACTTGACGATGCTTTGGATGTCAGCATCTTCTTACTCGTAGCTCACAGCACCCAGTTTGCACAGCCCGGGTGGACGTACCTGAAGACTGTAGGACATCTGGTTCAAGGAGGGAGTTATGTCGCCCTGACAGACGGGAACGGAAACCTCACAGTTGTCATAGAAACCATGGTGAGTCGGGCTCGGCTAACAGCTGGATGTTCAGTGTTCAGTCCAACTGATCTGAGATCAGTAGTTTAGCAATAGCGGTTTTTGAAATGGTCATCACAGGAAATAAAACGGACTCAGGCAAGTGAGAAACGGATAAAGATGAATGAACATGTTTAATGTAGAAATGAAATTTAGTTGTCACAAACTGAGTTGTATTGGAAGAAAACGTAAACATGGAAAAACTATAGCTAAATTTCAGCTAATGGTGGCCCACCACCACCTAAAGCCAACAAAATGGTGCATAAGACCAGCAAAATGATAGCTAAAAGATAAGACAAACACGGTAGCTAAAGACAAAAATAGCAGTATGATGGCTAAAGCTAAAGGTAACAAAATGGTAGTTAAAAGCTAATGCTAGCAAAACAGTAGCAAAATGATAGCAAAAAGCTAAAAATAAAGCACAGATTTTTTTAAATAAAACATTTTCAGTGATTTAGAGATCTTTATTTCAATATAGAATAAAATATAAAATTTAATGTCAAAAGTTATAAATTTTAGATGAAACAAAATTTGTTGCTGTAACGTTCCAAACAAATTGAAGGTTTTGGGGCATGATTGATTAGAAACAGCTAAAAGGGTAATGAAGTAATTGGTCTAACAAACATAAACAGGAAAACAGAAGTGTGAACTCTGACTCTGCGTTCGGTTTCTTTTCTTCTTAGACTCACAATCATTCAGTCTGCATCAGACCTCCTCTTCCTAAGTTTAACGTGACGGCCCAGAATGCAACATTCCAGCTAAAGGGATCCTTTGTAAGTTCGGCTAAACTCTTTATCAGTCAGCTGAAGCTGAACGTTG
The DNA here is from genome assembly GCA_031762315.1 of Hypsolebias antenori. Lineage (NCBI taxonomy): Eukaryota > Metazoa > Chordata > Actinopteri > Cyprinodontiformes > Rivulidae > Hypsolebias > Hypsolebias antenori. The sequence goes on along the minus strand of JARVGS010000789.1, from coordinate 21,512,747 downwards.
ATGTTTTAACTTGTGTTTTCTTTTCTCTTTAAGACCTCCATCAAAGAGCTGCAGGTGTGGAGGTCACAATTCAACTTTAAGACTAAACAGCCGTCGTTCTTTGAGAAACTGGCTCCTGTGAAGGTAAAGAGACGGAACGCGTTAAATCGGTGAAATGTTAGAACTGGTCGTAACTCCATGTGTTTCTGCTGCCGGCAGCTCGTCAACGGGTCGTTCACTCTGATCTTGGCTGAAGACGAGGTGTACACGTTCACTACCATCAATACGGGACAGAAAGGCAGCTATCCCGCTCCTCCCCCGTCCGCTCGCTTCCCCAAAGTCTACAAGGACAACTTTGACGTTTGTACGCACAGATTTATCCCCTCTTCGTATTTTATTTTTTTCCCCTCCATCAGTGGGTGAATGAAGTCTGCCTCTTGGTTCTGTGCAGTAAACCCTCCGTTTTCCGAAGCTCCGAACTTCGCCGACCAGACCGGCGTGTTTGAGTACTACAGGAACCTGACGGACCCCGGCCCTCACGTCTTCACATTACGGCAGGTTGTGATGGAGAGGCCGATCACCTGGACGTCCGACGCCGACCAGACCATCAGCGTCATCGGAGACTACCAGTGGTGAGACGGCGTTCTGAGCGCCGCCCGTCCTGGAGACGAGGGAAGCCGTTGCCATCTGGATGTTTGTGTTGCAGGGAGAACGTGACGGCCACGTGTGACGTCTTCATGGAAACCGTGAAGACGGGTGGCGCGTTCGTAGCGGTGAGGGTGGATAAAGGAGGCCAGTCGGTGCGCGGCGCTCAAGGAGTCTTCTTCTGGGTGTTTGCAGACGGCACCTACAAAGTTACCACCGATCTGGGTCAGTGTAACTGCTCCTAGGCCTGTCGCGATACACAATAAATCAATTAATCGCATGATAAATTATTGACCTCATTTTCATTTACCGGCTTTATTGTTTCTTTCTGTCGAAGACATGGCTCTACTCTGGTGCTCTTCACTGACCCCTCCCTTTCTCTTTTCTCTTTAAAATCTGTTTTAACAATCCAAAATCACGTTTTTAGATCGTTAAAAGCAGATAAGCTGAGAAGCTAAGCTAACAGGCCGACCTCGGGAATAAACCTCAGTCTTGTCGAAGCTCCAAAATTCATGGTTGAAACCCATGCCTTCATGTAAAAAAGTTTTTCGCTGCAAAAAGAAGCTGAGAACTTGTTAAATGATTTTTAAATTTCTTTTTATTAAAAGCTTTTGTGAAAAATGCTATGCTAAAGAGCTCAAATCACCGAGTGTCAGCCCATGTCACATCAAGGGCCCTCCCCAAGAGACAAGCTGCTCAACTATCCATCCTTTGGTTCAAATAGTCTTATACTGCCATCAGGTGGTCAAAAAAGGTACTACAACCAAACATCAAATTTCTTCTAAAATTTGACAACTCTTAAATTTCAAACAATATTATTGTTTATTGCAATAATTACTGAGACAATTAATCGCCCAGCAAAATTTGTTATCGTGACAACCCTAACTACCCACTTCTGCGGAAGTGAATCCACAACAAAGGCTTAAACTTGCCTGTGAGTCTCAATTCTCTCTTTTGTCAACAGCTGGACAGACGGTGCTGGCTGAGGGACATTCTGGTACCGTGGCGTACAGTTGGTACACCTTATCAGTGACAGTAAAGGTAAGAAGGAAGGTAAACCATCAGCACTGTCGTACAATGTGAGATCACTGACTGGTGTTTTTATCTTTGTGCTGCAGGGTCAGAGTGCCTCCGGGACGCTGAACGGACGTTCGCTGTGGAAGGGCGCCGTGAATTTGAACCAGAACAACGGCTGGGTTGCAATTGGAACCAACTCATTCGAACTCGCTCAGTTTGATAACTTTGCTGTGGTGGCCGAGTAAACTGTGAAATAATGTTTGACCACTACAAGCTACTAAAAGGCAGAGAGCTAAAGGGATTTTAGTGAAAGAAAATGCACTGCAAACCTGGTCTTTACTGTTTGATTGAATGTTTTGCTTTTTATCGATTTTAATGAATGTGTGAGATTAAATGTGAATGCCTGTATGAAATGAACTTTTACTAATTTAAGCGAAGCTCCACATGAAGCTTCTTTAAACTTGAACCCTTTGTATGAACTGCTATACTGAATTACGGTACAGATGAGACAATATGTCACCCATTTAGATTGTTTTTTTTTTTATGTTACTGTTTGTGTTGGAAAACTAACAAAAACGGATTCTTCTTTTTTTTTTTATGCAAGCATTTGAAGTTATAGAAAAATGCTAAATAAATTCAGTGGTTTAACCAATATGAGATTTATTTTCCCTTTCTTTATGCAAACACATCTTACAAGTGTCCAACCCTACGTGGTAATACTCGTCGAACCGTTAGCGTCCATATTTAGTGGTTGCAAACCATCTGAGCACGTTTCCACTGTTTAATGTTCTGACCCAGAGACGTTGCTGCCATCTCTAAAACTGTAGAATGCAAACTTTCCTGCAGTCATTTTTAGTGAGTATAAGCTGAATATGTTGGGTCTGATCCTTCTCACAGGCTCTGATTAGTTTTCAGTGGAGAGTGAAACATACAGACTGACCGGAGCAGCGTCCGCAGTATTGTGGACTCTGTGCCGGTTTGTTGTGGTAAAGAGGGAGCCAAGCTGCAAGGCATGGCTCTGATTACTGTTAACTATGTTCCCAACCTCACCCATGGTTCCAAATTTATTTCTGTAGTGACTGTAAGAACAATAATGACCATCCTGGTAAGATGAGTTGTCTGCAGGGCTGGACTCTCCCTCATAGATGGTTCAGTTCTCCTGGAGAGACTTGGAGTAGAGCTGTTGCTCCTCAACATCCAGATGAAGTGGTTCAGGTAAGGGTGGACCCTGGATACCTGGGAGGGTTTTCCAGCCCGTCCAACTGGGAAGAGGCCCAGGACAAGCTGGAGAGACTGGATTGGGCATCCTCCCAGAAGAAATGGAGACGTCTTTACGCTCCTGCTCAAGCTGAGACCTGACACTAGAACAAGCAGATGATGATGGATGCATGGACAGGATGAGTGTAGGAATTGGGGTTTAAATCTGGTCCAGAAGAGGATCGCTGTCCTCTTGAAGCAACTCCAGTTTCACAGAAGTTCAAATGCAATTAAAAAAAAAACTTTCATCACTGTCAGCAGCAATGTCTTACGTTCTTCAGGAACATCTTAATATTCCTGCAGGAATAACCGTGTGAACTAAAACCGACTGCAGCTTAATGTTGAATAACATGAATTTAATATGTTTATGCTATTTGTTTGGCGACCTGCAACGGGTAAAATATTTATTATTCAAAGCTTTTCTGTAGAACGCCACTTGAAATTGTCTGAACGTTCTTTTTTTAAAGTGTGTCAATTGTCTTTTCAACACACAGGAAGTGTCAGCTTCAATTAACAGAATGTAAAACTTAATTGAGCTTTGTGGGTTGTCACGTGTTCTGTTTCCATGGCAACGCGGCACCAACAACAGTAACATGTCTGAACAGCGGATGGAGGCTCACAGAAGAGTTTTTCTCAACGACCTCGACTCGTACTCGTCCGGGAACATCGCCAAGGTACTGGACCCGAACAGGTCCGGGGTTCGGTTGCTTTGCTCGGTGTCGCTCACCCGTTGTGTTGTTGTTTGTTGTTGTTGTTGTGTAGTTCCTGTGTGAGTGCACGGCGGGGCCATCAGCTGAGGAAGAGGAGCGGGATGAGGAAGAGGAGTCCCCGCACTCGAACCGACCTGCAGCCTTCCAGGTCGTCGGAACCGTCTCGGGTCGGTCCAGTGTGCTCAGGCCGCACGTGCAGGAGGAATACTTGGTGAGTGAAGTGACGCGTTTACCTGCTCAGGTGTTGAAACGGGCGAGAAGTGAGTTTGATCTGCGTTTCTGAAGCTTCCTGACAGGAGGGAGCTGCTGTCCAAGTTGATGACGTGCCATGTTGTCATCTACAACATCAGCCAGGGTCCTGAGCAGGTGGAGGAAGCCACCTGGGCGATTACAGGTGACCTCTCACTCCGAACTGAAAAAGAAGGGGCTCCTCAACAAATGCTTTCAAATGGGGCCCAGGGGTGGGAACAGAATGTCGGGAGATTTTGGCTGTCTTCATGTTTTTGACAACCTGATAATTAGTAAAGACTGTGGTGACCCCTGATGAAGGGAGAAGCCGAAAGAAGAAAAAACAAATTATATTATTACCTCTAGACTAGAGGTAATTTTTATTAACATTTGTTTTATGTTTATGAGCTTCTATAACAGCCAGGGGTAATTAACATTGGCCACCAATTTTTTAGGGGTGGTCATTTCCCCCTTTGAGCCCCCCATTGCTGGTGCCTCTGCATGGAAACAGAAGTAAAAGGCTTTATATGAATTTCACTTTAAGCTCTGGGAGCTCAAAACCCAAATGTATTATTTTAGGCAGTCACTGGTTTTGAATAAAGATTTCTATTCTATTTTTGAACAGAAAAATCAAGATTAACGTTGGTGTTTCAGTTCAAATTAACATGTAGGCTACCGACTCAAAAATACTGTATCATATATTTGCAGCCACACAGCTCGAACAAAACAAAAAAAGAATTATGGTCCAGTCAGAGTCCAGGTCTAATTTCTGTGCTGTGATAGGGCCTTAAGAGCTGTTGTGTTCTGATGACCTGACAGGACAAGCTTATCAACCTTGTCTATTGTTTCATTCACAGCTCTCCATGATCAAACAGACCGTTTTTCTGGACCGAAGCTCTTCATCCTCGTTTCCACGGTGATGACCTGGACCTCCAGCAAACCTTTAGATCCTGTTAGTGAGCTTTTATTCTGACCCTGGCAACAAGTGAATTCTAAAGAGCATCTCCTCACTGTGGAGCATCTGTTTTGGGTAACAGGACGATCCAGAGCTTCCGTTCACCGATGAGATCTTCTGGATCAGACGAGGTCATCCCAGCTTCCAGCAGCACATCGACCTGGAGAAGAGGGTGGTCACATTAGGCAAAAGTGTGCGTTTCTGTTTCAGCTGTCGTCATGTCTGTGCAGCAGCAGGTGTGTTTGACTGAGAGGCATTCTGTGGGTTCTGCTTCCAGAACCGAGCCCGGCTCGCCACATATGTGGTGGCGTCAGGACTGCAGTACGGGATGGGAGAGCAGATCTTTCACTACTTCTTCAAGGTGAGCACAAACATCTGTGTTCATCTTGTTTCTGCTCAGACACACTGACAGAGAGTAGCGCCTTCTACTGGACACAATTATGACTTCATCCTTAAAACAGAAACAGACAAGAATAGAACAAAAAACTGAACATACGCAGGTATTTTTAGATTAGTGATTAAAAATCTGAAAAATACAGAAAATGACACTAAAACGTAGAGCTCAACAAGGGAAACTGCATTTTTTTTTAAGTTGCACTCAATGCTCAGTCTTGACAGATTTCAGAGATTTGTTGAAGAAGCTGAAATGAAATGTTAAAGCTAAAAGTAGCTAAACACTATCTAAAACTTAAAACATAATGAAGCCCAAGCTTGAAGCTTCAAAAAGCTAGCTATAAACAGCAAAAGCTTGGCTAAAAGGACTATAAAGTAAAGTAAAGCTAAAAGTAACAGAATGCAGACTTTAACACTGCATAAGCTGAAAGTATTAAAAAGCTGTCTAAAACATAGCACAAGTCCAGTAGCTAAAATCAAAAAGTAGCAAAATAATACAAAAATAGAACTAGTTTGCTGAAGCAGATTTAAAGAAAGAAGCATGTTTTTGAAATAACTAAATAGAACACAGTATATTTCAACCAAGAACACATTTGCAAATAAAATTAATTTGTTTTAAAAGGTTAAGTTTCAAAAACCAGAAGTCACAACAACCCTCTGTTGATTGAGCCAAATGTTTTGATATTTTGCTAAAATATATGATACAACACAGAAGTACCCGGTAGTTAATTTGCCAAAAAACAAACAAACAATAGTGTGAATGCTGAATCAGCATCCACGCTAATTAGTCAGATCATTAATGAGGCTCCTAAATGAAGTTGGACTGTTATCTGCAGGAATCCATTTTAAGCAAACATCACCTTCACGTTTCAGTTCAGTTCAATGAGTAGAAATCAAGTTTTTTTTAAGGAGTTATTGACTCTGAAAGGCTGCTGGATGTTTCTGGCAGCTTTGTAACTGAATGTAACATGTTGCTGAGCCCTTTGCTAATTTATGTCATTTAAATGTTAAACTCTGACTTTTTCTGCTCCTGGACTTAGCAGCTTTAGTGTAAATATCCTAAAAACATCCACTTTGGTAATTAAACCAAATTTTACATACATTATTTTAATTAGATCTGTTTCTCATATTGTTTGCACAAAAATAAGTCTGTAATCAGCATGAATGTGTTTGGTAGAAATCGTGGCTGGGACAGGATCAGGAAATACCCGTGTTTGGAGATGGGCAGAACATCGTTCCAACGATCCACATCAGTGACCTGGCCAGGTGAGTCCTCTGAGCATATGTGAGCAGATGTTTGGAGCATCTGGAACAACGATGATGTGGATTTTGTGCTTCAGAGTTCTGCAGAGCGTGATCGAACACCAGCCTCGACCATACTACCTGCTGGCTGTGGACTCGTCCCAGAACAGAATGGAGGAAATTGTGAAGGTGGGCATAATTTGATGAAGCCATTTTTATTTGATCAGAAATTAGGAGCTGATTTATTGTATGGGTTGAAACTTTCATGTATAGATACAAGTTTGTCTTCTCCACCAGGCGATCTCCTCAGCTCTAGGACCAGAAAAGATTCAGAAAAGACCATTTGAGGACATCTACCTCATTAGGGACATGAGTGTAAGTTGTTCCCATTTAATTGTTTTTTTCTGGACTCTAATCTTCTGTAAGATTATTATTCATGTCATTCATTCAAAACAACCATAGATGAGATTATACTTTTCAGGTTAGCTCAGATTATATAAAGACGAAAAGCTGCAGGAACATTTTTACAAACAGATTAAAGTTCTTCGATCCAAAGAACCCCTCATGGAGGCTGAAGAGCTTTTGCTGCCGTCTGAATGTTTGGTTTCTCCTGCTCTGCTCCTCTGTTTTTGGGGTTCCACAGGGCACTCTTTTAGACCCCTTGCTTTTCTCCCTTTACCTGCTTCCTTTTGGCTCAGTACTCAGAAAGCATGAGATCTTTGGTCATTGCCATGTAGATGATAGTCAGATTTATATGTCACTGTAAAAGAAAGATGCCCCCTTAGGCCACGTCTGTTGTGTCTTGAAGACATTAAAGCCTGGATGTACTTACATTTTTTTAAATGTCATTGAAAAGAAAACAGAAGTAGCTGTGTTTGAGCTGGGACTTCCCACCTGTTCCTACATGTAAAGAGAACTATAGCCGCTCCAAGATTATGGAAAGATCTCCCTCATTTTATTTATTTATTTAGTATTAATAATGGGCCGAGATGGTGTAGAGGCAGGGCAGCCGGCTCAGGATCGGAAGGTCCCGGGTTCGATCCCCGGTCACTGCATACCTCGTTGTGTCCTTGGGCAAGACACTTAACCCCGAGTTGC
>JARVGS010000789.1:21490406-21501733 GCA_031762315.1 Hypsolebias antenori | reverse complement strand
GGTTCTGCTAAAGGTTTCTTCCTCATGAGGGAGTTTTTCCTTTCCACTGTTGCCTTCGTGCTTGCTCAAGATGAGAGTCTGCGATGAAGTTAAACTCAAAGTAGTCTCCTCCTTAGATAAATCATTTTACTTTTTTGTTTTATATGAATGAATGTTTCTGTTCAGTGCCCTGAGATAACTTCTGTTGAGACTTGGCACTATATAAAGGAACTGAACTGAATTCAGACCAGGAGTTCCACTTCAGAAATTACCTTAAAATGGACACTGTGCACAATTTAATGTGACATTGCAATAAGCTATGCAATCTGTTAGCACTTAGAGGACGTGTTGTGGATGACTCTCAGCCCTTACCACACCCAGTTATAGCTCAGTGTCTGTACAGTTAACTGAGTTTTTATGGCCTTTATTGTTTAAGTTAAGATCATTCAGCCATGGCAGCCTTGCACTGGTTTATGAAATATTTTGCTAACAGATAGACATCCTAGATTTCAAACGTTATCAACCTTTTTATCAATCAATGTCAGCTACTACCACACCACATCCCAGCTCAAAATCTGTAAAACTGACTGACTTATTATCATTTTTTGTGTTTTATATGATTGCTCATCACTGGCGGCCATCTTGAAAAGTTACCCTGTTATACTAGATGTCAAATATAAAATTTGTTTGGTGATTTATGAGACTTTAACGGCACAGACAACAACACGCAGACAGGAAAACCTTTATTGTCTGCCTTCTGTGGGTGACGATGCAGGATCCAGATTTGATCAGTGAGCAGCTCAGTGGGAATTCCTCAGTAAATGTTGGATCATTTTCTAATCATCAATCGCCCGTTCTGTTGTCTGTGGGTTTTCTGAGGTAGTTTCTTTCAGGGACAGTTTTCTAAACTGAGTGTTTTCTGTGTGTCAGACCCAGAGTTTGGAGGAGGTGAGGCTGCAGGACGAGCAGCAGCTGGAGGAGCAGACGGTCCTGATGAGGAGCTACCTGACGGAGCACGTGATGCCCACACTGACCCAGGGTCTGATTGAATGCTGCAGAGTTCAGCCACCAAACCCGGTGGAGTTCCTGGTACTGCTCAGCTCAGCATCTCAATCATAGCTGCCATTTCTGTCCTCATCACGTCTTTATCTCATTCTAGGCAGAGTTCCTGTTCAAGAACAGCCCCTTTGAGTACCCAAAGTAAAGGATTTATTGATTCCGGACGCACTTGTTGGCAACACGATGCCCCTGTGCTCTTTGGAGATTAAACCTGATGGAGTGTTTCACGTGTTCAGGCTGGGATTAGCTCTGATTTGTAAGTGGCTCATTCTGCCGTCCCTGTTGGGATTGCTCTGTTGGGATTGCTCTGTTGGGGCTCTCATGTGCAACCACAACTTTAAAATCATCCCAAAAAGCGTGTGAAAACGTACACATAGCAGGAAGCTCATTAGAAAGTTAATTTGCTTAATGAACTCCGGAGCAGACACGCTCTGGTCACAACGGCTCCGATTTGGCTGCAGATTTCCAGGAAGAATGAAATGTTTCAAAATAGCAGCTAATTTGCAGCTCTCCCGAGCTCCCACTCGCAGCTCCATAGTGTTCATAATTGACTGCAACAGAATCCCAAATAAAATAATTTTGCCATTCATAATCGCCATGCAGGGAAATTAGTTGAGTTTCCGTGTGAAACGTTGAGACAAACAACGTGTCATAAAGTCACTTTCTGTAATAAACGTGTTGACACAATGTTCTTACAGCCTCATGTGGTTTTCTCTTTGTCACCAGGACAATGCAATAAGATTTAATTGCTGTAAGAGTGTAAATACGCAGTGTGTAACTTTTACAGGACTGTGGAAGCAGCTCTGCACACCAGGAGCTTGGTTTTGCAATTTAAATCCAGGTGAAATCGTCACGTCTCTGGTTTATAAGTTCTCCGATGTTCTGCCCTCTTTGTTCTCATCCATGCCTTTGGAACGTGAGAATTTGGTTTAGGTGAAAAATGCATGAAAATGTGTTCTTGAACGCAACAGATGTTGTTGTAAAATGAAAAACTCCCCATAGTTGTCCATGTGGCGTCATCAGTTACTGATAAATAACAGTGCAGCGAGTTATTTACTTCATAATAAACAAAAGATTCAAACAACGACTGCAGAAAATTTAATTTGAGCAATCTTAAGTAAACATCACAGTTCATGCTCAATAATCCAGATAAATAATCCAACAAAGTCCAGTCAGGTCATCTGGACATTCATTTTTTGTTGCTGATGAAGTCCTTGGGATGAAGGACGAAGCATCTCAACAAAAAATATTGATGAATTGTTTTGGATGATTGATGAAGCAGCTCAACAAAAAAATTGATAAAGTCCCTTTGATGACGGACAAAGAGTCTCAACAAAAAATATTGATGGAGTCCTTTGGATGAAGGACGAAACATCTTAACAACAACAACAACAAAAAATTCCTGGAGAAACTGGGACTGCCATGTGGCGACCATTTTAAAATTTTGATTTGACAGTATGTGTTGGGGTTCGCTCTCAGCTACCACCACACCAAATTCCAGCTCAATGTGGAAAAAAAAAAAAAAAAAAAAATCAATAGATTTTTTTTTTTCAAACTATGGTGGCCATCTTGGATTTTTGAGTTGGATTCATTATGTGATGGTGAACGTTCTCAGCTATATCCACAACCATTTTCAGCTATATGTAAAAGTAGATTAGCTAAAGCCATTTAAATATAGCTTTGGTGGCCATCTTGAATGTCTTATTTGAATTCAGGATTTATTGGGTGTTGCTCTTAGCTACCACCACACCAAATTTCAGCTCAAAATCTTTTAAAATAGCTGAGTTATTCGATTACAAATTACATTGCCTATAAAATAGCTCACATCACAGCGCCGACGGTCGTTTTGATATGGGGGTACATGCTGTTCAGGCCGCATTAAAGTTGATAGAAGAGTAAGATGTAAAGTTAAGAAACCCTTTTTAGGTGGATAATAATAGGAAGCTGCCTTTCTATCCCTCTGAGTGATGCAGTTTCCTTCTGCAGCTGATGTGAGTTCCAGCAGCTGTAAACTTCTGTCAGAGCTGCTGTCTTCATGACACCCACCTCTCAGCTGCTTAAAGTCACCGTTTCACCACAAGGTGTCAGTCTCAGATCATGTGTTCGCTGTGAGGCATTGGGGGTCACAGAGGGTCTGACTTGGTGGTAAACTGCCTTAGAATCCCACTAATCCTCAGAGTCTGGAGATTTGTAAGACTTATAAAGATATGTGAGCTAAAGCTGCATCACCTTCATATTTTTAGTGTATCACATGTAACCCTCCTGCTGGAGAGGCCAAAGTGGACCAATTCAAACACAACGAAATGTCCTGCAGCTTCGACTTGTCCACCTGTGACATCATCCAGGACCTTCCATCAGAGCTAATCCTCTTCATCACATGTTCGTGTTGCAGCATCTGGACTGAATCCACCTTCACTGATGCTGGTCACCGTCGCCCAACTCTCCTTGATCCAGTGAAGGCTCACACACACGTCTCATGCTTGTGATGCTGCAGGAGAATGTGTTTTGTTGCTAAGGAACAGTTTGTGCAGCGTCGCAGCAGGAGTTCTCCTGATTATCATTTTGTTCTCTTCACTGAGGAGGACGACTCAGGCTTTCTCTCCGCACCGATCGCCTCTTCAGACTCAAACAATTTCACTGATTAAAGACGATGGAAGCTGCCAACTAAACTCCTCACTGCTTTTGTTGTGCATAATTATTTAAAATAAACACAATAGGTAACAAAACTCAAAGTATGAATGTATGGTAAAGATGAAGTTTGAGCCAAAACAACACCGAGGCCTCGGGTTTCAACTGAGGTCATTTTTTTAACCCAAGGGCAGCAGGAGGGTTAAGCTTTTTACATATTAATTCACAAATTAAAATAATATGTTTTAAAATAAAGTTATGATAAAAGTAAAGTAAAAAAAAGAATTTTAGAAGAATTATGAAATCGTTAAAGCCACATCACACCGTTCAGGTGATGGACTGATTGTAAAGCAAACGTTAAAAAGCTCCAACCAGAACCAAAAACAAATATGTGTGAACAGCAGAGGTTCACGAGGCTGGGGTCAGGACCCTGATGTGGGTCATTAAACACCAAGCATGGGGTCCTCAGATAACCTTACATTTAAAATTGATTATTTTATTACCGTAATTGGTATTAAAAAGCAGCAATGAAATTATAATTTGGGTGTCAGTGCCTTTTAATAGGAAATCTTTATTTATTTCAACCAACTATAAAATCACAGCACTCTGTCTCTACTGATTTGTGGATTTGAAGCAAAAAAGTTTAAAAATCGACAATATGAACCCACGTTTAAACAGAAGAATGAGTTTTATTTGTTAGATGCTCTGTCAGGATTTATTTTCAGGCATAAAACTCAGAAACTCACCAGTTTATGAACAGAAAACTTTACAAAAACAAGATTTTTAATGAAACCTTTAATCTTTTTTTTTTTGCTCACTCTCAAAGAAACAACTCATTCCTTTAGCTGAATCTTCTGAAACATCTTTGAGTTTTTGTTGCTCCTTCCTCTCCTGTCGTTCCTGAAGCAGCAAGAGCTTCAGCGGCCTCCTCATCACTCCTTTTCTATTCTCAGGTAAAGCGAGATCATGTGTTCCTCCAACAAGCTGGCCAACTCCAAGGAGGAAGAGTAGCTGTGTGCTTCCTCCTCTCCTCTAGTGACAGGCAGGAGGAGCAGCTTGTCTTTTATCAGCGGAGCTCGTTTATCTTCAGAGCGCAGCATCCTGGATGGCACTGAGAGCCTTTCTGGTCACCAGATGATTTAAAATGATGCTTTGAGGCAAAGCTGTAGAGCAAACTCTCTGAACTCTCATTTTCAGCATCCAGGGTTTTATTATCGTCTTGTGTTAATAACTGTGGAAATTATCAGCTTTGAGTAACTCAATGTCTGCCTAAATTTGACACCGAATTAACAAAACGGATCCTTTCGGGCGTTATGAAAGGACGTGTTTGAAATGTATAATTACCGCTGAAAGTCATGAATCACAACAGAAAACTTTCCCAGGTGTCACTTGAAATTAGGTCAAGTGCAGAAAAATGGTTAGATAAAATATCGGACACAATAAGTTATTTACATGAAGAAAACAGACACCTTTTAAAAAAGCATCAAATATTGAGTTAGTTGTTGAACCGGATGACAAAATTAACCTCACAAGATTAAATTACCTAATTTATCTGACTTCACCTGCAGGTAAAATCAAGGAACTTTTTGATCTTTGTGTTACAAACCAGTACCGTGTTGTCAAATCCATCCAGCGATTCATGAGATATTTTGCTAACAGGTAGAGATAATGTCAACAGTTATTAAGCAAAGCCTTCCTGCAATGAGTAACACTTGGAATATGTGTTGCAAGTTATTAGATGAATTGTCTGTTCGGATCAGTTACCGGTACTTCAAATGATTTTTTTCCCCCAGAGAGTTTAATTAAAATCCATCCACTGGTTCTTGAGATATTTTGTTAGCAGACATAATTTAATCCATTTAAATAATGGTAAACCATTAAACAAATGTCAAAGTTCATGCTCAGTAATCCAGGTAAAAAAAAAAAAAATCCAACAACATTCAGTCAGGTCATCTGGACGGTTTCTTTTTTGTTGAGATGTTTCATCCTTCATCCAAAGGGCTTCATCAGTCTGAGGAGCCACAAACAAGCTCAGTCCCACAAGCACCTGGTGATAAAATGCTTTTTGGGGAATATTTAGGACCTGGATAATTGAGCATGAACTTTGATGTTTTGAACCACTTTGGCCATGGCAGCCTCAGAAAAGTTGACGGGGGAGAGGGCAGGCCCCAGAAACCATCTTATCACCAGCAAACTGGTTGGTCCGCTATGTGAGTGTGCTACTTGTGGGACTGAGTTTGCTTGTGGCTCCTCGGACTGATGAAGTCCTTTGGATGAAGGACGAAATGTCTAAAAAACAAAACAAACAAACAAAAAAAAAAACATCCAGATGACCTGACTGAACGTCGTTGCATTAAATAAATACCTCATTCAATTATTAGTGCTCAAACTATGTGTTGCAGGACTATCTCAGCTAATACCACAACAAATATTAGATCAATACATGTGAATTTGACCAAGTTATAGGTATTTTTGTATATTTTAAGGTCAATTGACTGTGGCATCAGTCTTGTCTTAGATTGTTTTAGATGTACATCCATTGATTATTTAGTTTTAATAAAATCTGCCCAGTGGTTCATTAGCTATTTTGCTAACAGATACAAAAGTACACGCACACGCAGATACAAGCAAAAACATTACCGTATAGTTTTTCATTCCTTTTAGTCTGGTTGAACTTCTGACTTGTGGTGCCAGTCTTTAGGTATTTTTACCTGTTTTTGACCAATAAGAGATTATAACCATCAGAATAATTGATGACCTGATGAAAACAGGCAGCCACGTCACGTTGGTTTAAGGTTTTCAGGTTCTCTGGTTTAGTTTTCCGCTTGTGATGGTAAAGTTCTGAACCTGCCGAGAACCACCAGCCAAGCTGTGAGTTCGGAGGAGGAACGTAATAAATCACAGGTCCTCGCTGTTGCCCAAAGACAAGCGTGTGTTCAGAGAGCACCCAGAGGACGCTGCGAGGGGCGGATTGGTCCCTGCCGGGCCCTTGCCTCAGGACGGATGGATGGAGGGATTGTGTTGACAAGGGGGAAAGTCAAGGAGGAGGAGATGTAGCCACACATTCAGCGGGGAGGCTGAGCGCACTGGCCAGAAACTCATCAGAGAGTGGAAACACCTCCAACATCCCAGCAGCAGCAGGACGCTCACACATCTGTGGTCCTGTGTGTGTATGATGGATGGAAGCATCGAGGGATGTTTGGTTCAACCGTTGTTCATCAGTGATCTCTACAACGTTCCTGCCTAATTGTTCCGGCAGAACGTCAGACAGTGATGAGCGATCACAAGCAGAAGTGACCTGTTCTTCACGGCAGCGCTCAGAATAAACTTCACCTTCTCATGGAGCACGCTGAGATCAGATCTGAGCTGCAGTCTGTCCCGTGCATCGTGCACAGAAAGTGTTTCTCAGAAGCATGGAGTCAACATTCAACAGCCTGCAGACAGTAAGCTGGCAGTTCTCAGCAGAACCAAAGACGTTTTGGTGCTCGGGTGATCTGCTCCAGCAATCATCACCAGAAACTTTTTCTTCCTTTTCTTTATTATATCCTGTCACCAATCTGAAGCCAACTTTGAAATGTCTCTGCAGAGAAAAGGTTCACCAGGCTTGCTTATATCAGCTGATTTGGAGTCAGTATGCAAAGTGGCCCATAGGAAACGCTAGCTACCATATTTTACATGACTGCTGCTTTTTACAAGAAGCAACTCAGGAATACAACCAAAGAAACAAGGAGAGATCTTCTGGCAATCTTCTAAAATTGTGAATTTAAAACAGATTTAATTTGTATTTCAGAATTTTATTTAACTTGGAGAGATAGTCTGCTAACATATAAGAAAGCGCTCCATAAAGCTAGAACTGTATATTATTCATCTTTAATAGATGAGAATAAAAATAACCCCAGGTTTCTGTTCAGTGCTATAGACTAATGAAAAGTCCCATATCTGTTGAAAGATGTATCCCTACAACTTTAAGTAGTGAAGACTTCATGAGATTCTTTATAAATATTTTTTCAATTAGAGAGAAAATTCACACCATCCTTCCTAGCCCCTGGTTCCCTGTTAGATGAGACAGCTTTAGAAATGTCACCAGAGCCTGATTTATGTTTGGACTATTTTTGTCCTGTTGAGTTCTCTAAATTGTCAAAAAACAATAGCTTCATCCAAAACATCATTTGTGGGTACAAAACGAGCTGAAGGGGGTACAGTGTTGACAACAGAGGATATCAATATCATGTGCGCAACCTAGAATATAGTTTGGCAATTCATACACCAATGACAACAGAACAAGTGCCTGACACTTGTGAGAAAATTGAGAACACCGTAAATGTTTTGAGGCATTTCAGAAATTTATTTGTTGTTTGCGATTTGTCCTTAACAGTTGCCCTCCAGTGAGATACAGAGCTGGACCTGTGTTTAAACAGAAGGAACCAGGCACATCACACCTCTTCTCTCTGGTTCAATTAGATGGTAAATTTCTCTTCCTGGTTCTTTTGGACACATTCTACTTTTAGTTTGCTGTTTGTTTTGGTTTTGATGGCTCTTTCTTCAGCTATAAGTTAAAAAAAATTGAGCTTTAAATGAGTGACAATGGATCCAAGTGACTGAAAGTACAAGCTCAGTCCTGAAACCAGAAAACATCAGAAAGTTATACCATAGTGACAGTTCAAACATGAGCCTTTAAACACTGAACATGAAGCAACAAGAAGTGTTTTAGAAGGTTGAGGACAAGGTTGTTCAGGTGCTAAGGTTGCTCTACTTCACCTTTTATTACTGAGATTTAGAGTTTTATGGTTATTCTTCACATCTGTGAGTCTCATGTTCAGACCAGAGATGCCAGGAGGCTGCGTGGGTCGGACAGGTGCTCCTGTGTGGCTTCTGAGCAGATCAGGGCAAGGTCAGGGTTCTGTTGGGTCCGGTTGAGCTCCCAGAGCTTTCTGTTTGGAGGCGGCTGGCATTGGCGCTGCAGCGTTGGGCGATCTCCACCTGAAGCCTCGTATGAGTCTCCGTCAGAAGCTCGTCCTGTTGGTCACACACATGGATGCAGGAAGTGAACCAAAACTCTGCTCGAGAACTTTACAACACGAATCTACAGTCTGAGGAGCTGTCTGAAGAAGTCTTTTGGATGAAAGACGAAACATTTCTACAATTTTTTTGTTTTGTTTTGTATTTTGAATGTCCAAAGTACCAGCCTTAAGTTTTTTATTTATTTATTTTTCTACCTGGATTATTGAGCATGCATCAGGATATTTACAACATAAAGATGTGAGAACTGGATCAGGACGATCCTGAAGTGAGAAACGTCAAATTGATTCTTTCAAAAACAAGTGCAAGTTTCAAAACCGAAGTTTTAAGACACTTTTTGGGACACATTTTCTTGGAGTACAGCTGCAGTCTGACCCCCCCCCCCACACACACACACACACACCACCTCCACCCCGCAGCCCCCCCTCTCCACGGCGGTCTGCAGCAGAGCAGTTAATAAAGAGATTGATTATCGGACTGTCAGGAAGTGACAGTTGGACAGGGCTGCTCCGCATGAATGACAGAGGGCACACTCACCACACAGCAGCACACCTGACGCACACACACACATGCACACACACACACACATTGAGGCTCTGCCAACACAGAGAGGAGGTGAGACAGAGGGTGAGGGAGGCTGGATGGGTGAGAGGCGAGCATGTGGAGAACAAAAATTCAACCTTCTGCTGGTGGAAGACGAGTGTGTTTGTTTATGTTATTTTGTGAGGACCATTTTTCAACACATAGTACACTGTGAGGACCGACTGCTCTTTGTGGGGGCCAAAGTCTGGTCCCCATAAGGTCCAAGTGTTGTTAGGGTTAGGGGTTAGGTTTAGGATCAGGGTTAGGCTATAGAAATGAATGTAAAATGAATGGAAGTTGATGCAAAGTCCCTGTAAATATAGCAAGACACGTGTGTGTGTGTGGGTATATGAGTGGTGATGTTGAGGGGGTTCAGAGTTCACAGTCACCACCTTATGCTGAAACGGATGCCAGACCTGGAAGTCAAATGGGTCAAAGTCAGGTTCAGCCCCCCCACCCCCGGAGAATACAGACAAGTTCAAAACAGATCACAGACTGTTAAAAGCCAGGAAGTAAAAGCGGATTTTTAAGCGAGACTTAAAAACATTGAGAGAATGGGCCTGCCTGACAAGCAGTGGTAACTCATTCCACAGTCTTGGGCCTGCAACAGAGAAGGCCTTGTCACCTCTGTGCTTACGAGTTTCTGGAACTGAATGAAGCATCTGATGCAATGACCTCAGAGAGCATTGTGGGACATATGGCTGTAGAAGATCAGTGAGATAAGGGGGGGCAGAACTGTTCAGGGATTTAAAAACATACAAGAGTATTTCTGAACTGAATTCGAAGGTGAACTGGTAGCCAGTGCAGGGAGGCCAAAACTGGTGTAATGTGCTCTCTTTGGCTTGTACCAGTTAAAAATCAGGCTGCAGAATTTTGGACAAGTTGTAGTTGTGCAATGGAGTTTTGACTGATACTACACAGGAGTGATTTGCAGTAATTGAGCCTAGATGTAATAAATGTGTGAATTACTGTATCCAGGTTATTTTTGGACAATATGGGCTTCAGCTTAGACAGTCGCCTCAGCTGAAAAAAAACAGGAATTAACATTCATATTTACATGACTGTCAAGTTTCATGGAAGGGTCCATTATCGCTCCCAGATTTGTGACTCTTTGTTCTCTAACGGGGCTAGAGAGGAGAGGCCGACACCATGGTTCTTGATTGTGCCATTAGGAGGGAACAACATGACTTGAGTCTTTTTCTCATTAAAGCTTAAGAAATTTAAAGACATCCAGTCCCTGATGTCAGCCAGGTAGTCAAGAAGAGGTTGAATGGAACATGCACCACTGTGTTTCAGGGGGAAGTAAATTTGACAGTCATCAGTGTAGAAATGTAAGGGTATGTTGTGTTTATGGAAAATAGCATCTAGTGACAGCAGGTAAAAAGAGAAGAGGACAGAGGATGGACCCCTGCGGTACACCACACAGAAGAGTTGCCGGTGATAAACTAAAATCCCTAATGTTGACACAAAAGGTTCATCAGGAACAAATCTTTTGATTTAAAAAACCACTGAAAGTTTTTATTTCAGACAACTGATTTTAAATTCTTCTGAATCAAATGAAATAAACGTGTAGTGCTTATAGCAGTCTCCAAAAGAAAACTTTGCTTATTTTATTTTGTTTTTACTATTAAAAAGGTTTTCATAGTATAACAACTAACAAAGACTTTGTTTCTAATACTCTCATCTGAATTTCATGTTGAATACTTTATTTTATTGTTGTAGTTCTTTTTATAAAATCATGTTTTCCTGCTAATTGTTCTCCTTAAATTTGAAAAGATCAATTAAAACGTTCATCGAATGTTAAACTGGTCGACGTTTTAGTTTCCGTAACCAAAGAATAAACCAAACCTGCAGACGTGACGGATCTAAACCAGTTGATAAAGTGAACAGAAACAGAATGATGTCAAACCTCATGCATTCAATAATGTTACAGTTTATTAATGAGATGGAATTAAAATCAATTATCAGGGTCTGATCCCTGAGATGGAAATGAAAATAAACTTTCAAAGTGGAGGACGCTCAGCTGCACATGAGGACAAGAATTTTATTGATCTACATTT
>JARVGS010000789.1:21375904-21387554 GCA_031762315.1 Hypsolebias antenori | reverse complement strand
ATATGTAATTTTTTTGGGTATGGTTCTGGATTTGGGGTTTGGGTTCTAGTTATTGCATTTATGATTCAATGCAATAAAATAAACAAATTTAAAAGGTAACAGATCATTTTAAACTTTGGTTCATTTATATAATGATTTTAATTACTGGATGTCTGGCCCCCCAGATGTTGACTTTCAGAAACTGCGGCCCCCTGCGCAGTTTTGTTGAATAGCCCTGTCTTAGCTCCTTATACTGTTTCTTTTTATACTTTACATTTTTGCTATTTTTGGGTGTAACTGGGACCATGAGTACACAATTTCATTCCACCACATGTGATGCGAATGACCTGTCAAGAAAAAATATGGGGGATCAAGTGCCATAAAGACAGAGTTTTAAGTAAAACATGCAGGTTTTATGAAACTTCTTCTAAAACAAAAAGTTTACAAGTTCAGTGCCTTTGATCAGGTCAGCTGACTCGTTGTACCATGCATGTGGTACTTGGCATCCAGTCACAAATTTTTCCTTATAATTGTTTACTTTAAGTACATTTTATCCATTAATCTGACTACAATTTTTTTTTTATTATATTTTAAAGTCATGGCTTTGCAATGGGTGCCTTTAATTTGTTTACGTGAAAGTATTTTTTATAAATCTGAAGGTGGTTGTAAACACTGTAAACATCCAGACTGATGGAGACCGCTGGCTTTGAGGAAAACAATATGGGCTTAAATTTAAGTACAAAGTGTTTGCTTGGGGGATGGGGGGTTGTCTGTTCATCAGAAAGCCTTTTCCACCATATCTGGGTTTGATTTCAAATCAAACTCTGGGGACCAGCCTCTTTAAAAAGGTGACCAACCACCATTTTCTCACTTTGAAGGTGTGAGAATCCAATGACCTTTCCCAGGTTTGAAGGGCATTCCCTTTGGAGGACAGGACCCCGCCTGCAAGGCCACTAGCTCCCTGTAGAGGGAAGCACTCTGCCAAAACACCTCCGGCTGCATGTTGGTATCAGAGGAGAGCAAATAGTGCAAGAAAGATGGAAGCAGGGGAAAAAGAGGTGGGGAGGCTGAAGCTACTAAAGTGGCATTTCTTGATACCCCTCCCTCCCTGCTCCAGGCCTCATAAATTTGGACTTATGGCCATGTTGCCAGCATAAATAAGTCCCTTTGATGGTTAGCGGAAGAAGTTATGACCCTCCTGGGCCCGGGGAGGGACAGTGGCGGGGCGGCGTCTGGTGGCGGCCTGCCCGGCGCCCCATGGCTCTGATCCTGGTGCCGATTCAGGGCACGCTCTCTTCATTACCGGCGGCCACCGGGGACTTGTTTTTTCTGCAAGATTAATGAGTGCCGCGGAAATTCTCCAGCGCATCTCGATAATTAAGTCTTTGTTTATCAAAAAACAAGTTATATTAGGAGCAGGAAATTCGCAGTAATTATTCATAATCCTAACAATTCAAGTGTAGCTACCTCATTTGCCTGTGTAATTCTGCTTTTTAATTTCTTGCATACATTTGCATATTAATTTTGCCCATCGGCTGCTGCAGAGGCTCTGACAGTTTTCTCTCTTTTTTTTAATTCCTTGCCTCTCTAAACTCGGCGTGTTGTTTTTATGCGCAGATATAAGCTCGGCTCGTTGGCATGTTGGGCTTGGTGTGATGATAAATGATGAACTTTTATGATTTTATGCTTTTTGAAGACAACACTTCTCTGTCTCACTGATCCTCTCTGGCCTGAACACCCTCCTCCTCCTCCTCCTTGTTGCACCCTCTTCATCACCTTCAGCCATGTGGTCATTAGGGACAGAGAAGCCACGTTTCATTGGTGTCAAAGGCTGTCTAGAAGGCGAAGAGATGAGATCAGCAACCGTCGGCCAAGATGGCATCCAGTCAAAGCCCTGAGCCTTGACTCTGAGCCCTGGCACCCATCCTACATCCTTCTTTCTCCTTCTTCCCTCCTTGTCCTCTTGCAACCCTTCATTTCTGTTTTCTGATCTCTCTCCTTTTACACCTGATATCCACGGTGTCCAGTCTTGTGAGAGAGTACCATCGCTGGTTATCCTTGATGAAAACATCTCTGCAGTGAGGTGACACATGTTTAAGTGGTGGAGTGCAGCCTTCGTTAAGAGCTGAGCGTTACACAACACTGACTGCTGCTGCCGTCAGAGAGAAATGAATATTGATGATCTTTTTTCCTGATGCTGGGTGATGGGCTTTAAAATCCAGCCCTTTGGCCAGACAGACAGAAATTCTACCACTGCTAGATGCAAACTGTAACCTTTAGCTTTTAATTTAAGAATCAGGACTAATTCAACTTGTTGATTATATGAATCTGCGGAAACATTAGTGAGTTAAGTTTTATAATTTCCCAGCACATTTTGCTTTGTACATTTATACCAACCGCTTAAATCCAAATAAATCACTAAATGTACTGATTTTTTATTAACGCTCAACATTGTTCAGTCAGGTCATCTGGGCGGTTTCTTTATTTGTTGAGGTCTTTTGTCCTTCATCCACAGGACTACAGCAGTCTGAGGCGCCACAAACAAACTCAGTCCCACAAGCAGCACACTCACGTAGTGGACCAACCAGTTTGATGGTGATAAGATGGTTTCTGGGGCCCACCCTCTCCCTCATAAACTCCTCTGAGGCAGCCATAGCCAAAGTGGTTCAAAACATCAAAGTTCATGCTCAACATTCCAGGTAAAAAAATCCAACATCGTTAAGTCAGGTCATCTTAGTGGTTTCTGTTTTTTGTTGAGACATTTCATCCTTCACCACTTTAGCTATGGCTGCCTCAGAGCAGTCAACAGGGGAGATGGCAGGCCCCAGAAACCATCTTATCACCAGCAGACTGGTTGGTCCACTGTGCTGCTTGTGGGACTGAGTTTGTTTCTCCTCGGTCTGATGAAGTCCTTTGGATGAAGGACCAAACAGCTCAACAAAAAAGGAAACTGTCCAGATGACCTGACTGAACCATGTTGGGTTTTTTTACTTGGATTATTGAGCATGAACTTTGATGTTTATGCATGTTAAAATAGCTTTACACAGATAGTGTTAACTTAATGAAATATGTTTGTAGACTTCAGCTGTATTGCCAAAATGTTATGTTACATCAAAATTATGAGAAAACAAAAACAGTATGAAAACCTGAACGCCTGCAGTGGTTTAACAATAAGAATGTTCAGCTGGAACACAAATCATCTCACGTTTTCATCACATCTATGACATGGTGGTCTTAATGAAATGTCTAACTGGGAGAGTGGATCCAAAAGCTCCCAGGAACAGCCTCAGAGATCTCTGTCCAGAAGGAACATGTAAAGAACCCTGAAGCTCCCGGGCCTCTCGTAGAAGATCCGAGTGCAACTGCCCATGTGGAAAAATGAGGTGAGAATTTTAAAACATAAAGTTGATGTTTTTTAGCTGTAGTCAGGATGAAACATTTGTTTATGCCGGTACCATCCTTGCTTTTCCTGAAGGACGAAGCTTCCCTTCAAAGCACAGACCTATATCTCCTGGTGCCACAATGCCACGTAGCGTCACAACTTAGACTGGATCATATTGTCAGAGCAGACGCATGGAGTCAAACTGCAGCTTTTCTGTACATGCAGACGCACAGTCAACCCGATTAGACAAACAGGAACTGACGCTGACCTCTGACCTGCGTAAACACTGGCCCCGTTCACCGATTAGAGTCATGGCTCGTGCATGTTCTCCACCTATTTACAAAGAGTCAAAGTTCAGCCACCACAAACACTTTATGCATGACACTGTCCGTCAAAGCCAGCCTGACTAATGTGCAAGCCTCTGAATATTCATGCAGGGAGGGAGGGAGGGGGGAGTGGTGGAGGAAATGGAAGCAAAGTGATGGGGAGTCATCGGGGCACGGTGGCGACTCGTAATGTGTGATCGGATGGCAGGGACACGACCCCTGTAATTGCAAGGTGTCAAAGCGTCCTGCTGCCACCACAGAGGGCTGGCTCCGAACCTGTGGGGGCGTGGAAGTGGGAGCTCAGGTCAAAGCAGATGACACCTTGTAGTCAGGGCGAGGCGATGTCTGAAAGGGAGACAAGCAGGGGGAAATTCACAGCGCAAAAGGATAATATGAGATATCATCTACAAAAACACAAACAACTGTAGTTTAAAGCTTTTAAAGCTTCAGATGGTCATCAGAGCCTTCCATAAACCACAAAGATCACACAGATATTTTGTGAGCTGTTACTACTCCAACCATGTTTTGGTGATGATTCTCAGCTACTACTACACCAGATTTAAGTTGAATGTCTGGAAAATTGACTGAGTTACAGCCATTTTTGTGTTTGCTAAGATACATTAGCTGTGAGGGCATCTTGAATTGGGTTGAAGCTAGTTCTTAATTTGAGCCGGATCCTGCCGGACCAGTATCCCGGAATGCTCTTATTTTGACAGGGCGCGTTCCGGTAACTGTTTGCTTGGATCCGGTAACTCTCAGGCTTATTAATAATAAAACTATGAACAAATATGACTGACTTGAATAAACAAAACATACTGGGTATGTAAACTGAAAATAATTACATAAACACTCATTTTGAAAATAATTACATAAACACTCATTTTAAACACAACGGCCACTTACGAGCATACGAGCTGCACCTTCAAGTAGCAATTTTGCCTCTACCCTTAAAAAAAGTCTCCGCCCCTAAAAGAGTGGTGGGTGCGAGTGCCGAGCTAACCATCATACATGGGCAAGAGCCAACATCAATCATTTTACAAATTAAGCCCTGGTTGATTCAAAGTTTTTAATTAAATTAGTTCAGGCCAGTGGTGGGTGTGGCTAAACAAAAACTTATCTTTGCTAACTCATATCCTGCCAAGTAAAGAATTACCTTTGCTAACACTGAACCACTAAACAAGTAAAAAAAAAAAAAAAGTAAGCTAAAGCTAAACTGCTTACTGCTTTGATGACTGTCATACAGTCTGCATCATATGTCTGTGTCTACTTCCATTTGGAGCTGCATCAACCAATCACATCTTGTGATGTGTACATGTGGTCGGCCTATAGCATGCCTAATGGACTCTTTGAGACACGCCCACAAGCAGACAGGAACAAGCTTGTGAAGTTTGTTAGCAGACAAAGTTGGCGAAACCGGGAGCTGATTCCACTAATGGTTTCCAAAGTTAGTGAAGAAGCTAATCCGCTAAACAAAACATTAGGTTTGATTTTAACTGTTAGCAGATTAATGGAACTGCGTCTACCACTCATCCAGACAAACAAAGACACAAAGATACACACACATGCATGCTTTCATACTGTCAGGCAATAACTATGGTAGATTTTATTTCAAAAGACTTTCCAGTGTTTGATGAACAACACTTGGCCATGATACTCCAGCCAAATAGTAGATTTGAGGTATATTTGACAATGTTCACTTTCATTAAATAATTTACTACAAATTGTTGAAGCTGTTGTAATTATCCCCACCACCAGGTGTACAATTTTTGCCTTTTTTTTTTTTTTTTTTTTTTTTTTTGTCTTGTGCTACAAAATATAACAAAGTCTGAAACAGAAAAAAAGTAAGTGTTGGATATACTTTTATAACTAATTAACTTTATTATCTTTGGCCGCCACTTGTCCTTGTAGCATTCGAGATCTTTGTTTAACATTTTAGCATTAACTGTTGGAGTCACCCCTGCTCATGTGTTAGTTAAATATCTCACAAACCAGAAAATAAGTGTTAAGATATTCTTAAAACGCATTTATTGTGTGTTTGTTGTTGATTAACTTTTGAATTAACCCAAATCAAGACAGTTGCCAGAACTTATTTACTGGTATCTTATTCAACAGATTTACAGATACTGACCTACAATTTAGTCTGGTAGTCAGTGAAAGTCATTCCCAACACATACTTAGAGGGCTATGGGAACTTGCATAAACATGTTTTTGCTCATCAAAGATGAGACTTACTTCTGGGAACTGAGTTATATGGCTCAGCTCCCAAAAGCAGTAGACTTTTTAAGGAACTGACGAAGAGTTGTTAATTCCATCACTTTTGTGCATTTAGCTTTTTTAAAAAAATTTTTATTTGACCCAAAAGCTGAAACCTAACCATATTTATGATACAGTAGTCCCTCGATACTTTGCGGTTTGACTTTCGCAAACTCACCCTTTTGCAGGTTTTCAACACAAGATTGTACTCGACACATGATTGTCAACATTAATTTTACGTGATTGGGAAGGTAGGGGATAAAAAGTTAATGGGCGCAGACGGGAACAGAAAAAAACCGATAGGACAAAAAACAAAAACAAAACAAACAACAAAAACTTCAGACAGGCACTGCCATTTTGTAGTTTTCTTTCAGTAAGCCTATACTGTACTGTAATGCAAGTCAAAAGAACTACATGGCCCAGAAGCCAACAATGCGTCCGGCTGCTGCATTCTGCCAAAATTCAAAGAACAGGAATGGAGGGAGCAAACACTAGCAGAGAAACCGATGTGGTAAAAATAGTTTCGCAACGCAAAGTCAGGAGTAACAATCTCTCTGTGAAGCTCACAGAACTGGCAGGAAAGTCGAAAATAATTCTGAAGCTGAACTCATCCTTCAAGTTGTATCTTCACTGGTGAGTACCGATATAAAGTTTTGCAGTATTGTACAATACATATACGTATGTTGTTAAAATTATGTAGGTTTCAGAGGTTAGAACATTAAGAACATTGCAATAGTGTGGGAAGGATTTACAAAGCCATATATATAAATACTAAAATATACCCAGATTTTCACCTATCGCGAGGGTGTCTGGAACTTAACCTCCACGATAAGTGAGGGACTACTGTACTCCCAATTTAAATCTCTGGTAAAGGGGTTGACACCATGGATTTCATCAAAGAATGCTCGGCCTTTAATTTTATTTATGCAGTTTGTTTACTTATGTATTAACTTGAAAGTCCACCCTGACATCGTTAGGCAACAAAAAGCAACATTAATAGTTCGTTTTTCCGGCTCAAACCACTTCAGATGTTTCCTGTGTCAGTTCAGCTTGGTGACATTCTGAACCCACAGATCAGCCCTTCAGCCCCTATCACAGCTCTCCGGTACATTTACGGCTTTGCTGAAAAGGTGAAAGGCTGCGGCATGGTGATGGAGTGACACACACAAAGACTTAGAGGTGGAGTGTGGGGGTGGGGGTGTGGGGGGGAGAGCGGCTGCTGAAGTTGAAGCCTTTTCTTTTGTGGCGCCCTGCCTCCTGATCATTTACATCAAGTTGACATTCGGAGAGTTTACTCTGGGGTCTGTAATTGTATTCTTTCGCCAGTTCTGCATTGCCGACCGTGAAAATGGAATCTTATCAACCCTGACCAATTTTTAATGTACAAAATGAATTGGCAGGGGTTCAAAAGAAGGGGTGTGTGGGGGGGAGCTACCATTCAAATCAGGTGAATGATACATGGCAAATTTTGTTCAGTGAATGATTGAGCTGCCCAGCAGACCACCTCCCCCCTCTTCCTCAGTCTCCCACTACCTTATCACCCCCTGCCTTCAACTATCATATTACACTGGATTTATTTTTCTCTCAGAGGACGAGCGAGCGTGGAGGAGGGCGCGAGCTGCTCGTGTTTGTGTGTAATCATGCTGTACGTATGTAGATATACATACTGGTGCTAATACATGTTGTTCTGTGAGCTTCAGCTTTTATTTGTTCAAAACATCTCTGAGGTACCTGCACATAAACAAAAGAAGAAAAACACAAAGTCCCTGCTGCTTCAACTGTAAGATTTCCACTCGAGTCAAAGTTTATAGAGTGGTTTTCTAGATTTAATCCATTGTCTCACAAACATTTAATGTATATCTCGTATTGATAGTTTCTTGTGTTATTTCTATTTATGGTGTGAATTTAGAATAAAAGTCCAAAATTGCACAAAATACACTGTAATGCAATAAAGAATGTGCCTATAAAACTCAAAATGTAAAATATTAGTTGTTCATCTTTCAGCTGAACCCCATATCAAAAGATTGAAGTATTCCTTTAAGATGCAGAAACGTTCAGTCTTGTCATGTTGTTTTTACTGTAATGTAAAACCGGTATTATTTATTCATAATAGAAACACAGATATAGCTCAACATTTACTGTAATCCCATTTTTTTGCATATTGTAGAAAATAATTGAGGGAGTTTAAAGAAGGAGCTGCACAAAGACGTGAATGACAGACTTTTGTTCTTTAGGCCAACATTCATATCCACCAAGCTTTGTTACATTTTATTAATATTTTAATTCCAGACATTAAAGTGACTATCATATTTTTGAACATTTTGGGGTTTCTTTCCAACTCTAAACCTCTACGTTTGATTATAAAACTTCACTTATGCACCGTTTATTCTTTCTCTGCTGATTTGTCTGGACAGCAGATCACAGAGAAAAGGGCCATGAAACAAAAGCAAAACCAAAACAGTACATATGTTAAAAATCACAGGATTAAGTGGAAGATAATAACATCCTCAATCATATTCATGGAGGTTATATCTCTTTTTATATCAACATTAGATGTTGATAGGAGGAACAAACAGGGGGTGAGAGTCTGGCATAATATTTTAATCAAATTGTCATGAGTGAGTGGCTACAATTAGAGAGGCTGTCAGTCACTGAGGCAGGGATCCTGGTGTTCAGCTGTAGAGGATGCAGAGGATGGGTTCAGGACTGTAGTGGGACCACAACTACGAGAGCATCACATCGGGTGAAGCATGGCGTTTTGGTGACCCCTTCCATGGGCCACTGAATCAGAGCACCCAGTTACATTTATGTGGAGATGAAAATGTTACAGAATGAATTCAACAGAAGAAATACAAGTTACAGGCATGATGGAAATAAGATACGATTGATGGAAAAGGGAGCTGCGGGAGTTTGGTTTTTCTGCAGGCTCTGAAGTCCCAACATGGCGCCAAGCAGCCACACATGCAATCCATTCCCTTGATGAGCATCAGGAGCATATAAGGCTACATAAGAGCTCTACTCCCCGCTGGAGCATTACATGTGTAGTAGAACAAGGTGTAGATGTTACCTTATTCCACCTTACGCTTTTCAATAATTATAAAGGACTTGTTCGAGTCTCAGAATAATAATTATTGATTAAAAAAACGGTTTCACTTCTTTTTCAGATTAAAGATGTTTTCCTCGTGTGACCAAAAATAAGCATTCATGAATGTGACATGAGACTTGAATTATATTTGACCCATCAAGTGTATGGCGTCATTTATTATCAAATCTTCAAATTATCACACATTTACACATGATGGGCAGTGATTATTTATTACGGCATAAACTTTATCGGACATCTTAAAACAACAGATGATGGTACTAGTTGGAAAGTAACTTATCTGAAGGCACATTATCTTATTTACTGGCTTAGAGGTTTAATAAAGAAAATCTTTAAAGGAAAGGAGATAAGATGAGTGAGATTTAATAGTTTAAAACTAAGAAGGAAGTGAGGAGAAGGAAGTTATCTTGAAAATGTTTAACCAGAAATTTGGCACACTCTTCGGATTGGTTGTTGCTGGACTTCCGTCCGCTAATGAACTTCGACTTTTTGCCTTGGTGGAGATTCTCTGTCCCAACTCAGGTAACATCGGCTTAGCCGAAACATGCATGGACTGTCCGTCCAACAACGTTTCCCAGGCTTTCCACCTCGTTCAATTTTCCCACGGTTCGCATGAGGTCTGCCTCAACCTACCAAAGTAGTTGCACTGGTTCCGGTTTGGTTTTTCAAAATAAAAGAATCTTCGTCAAGGAATCTCCTTAAAGACTAGGAGTATTGAAGCTCTGTCAGATTTTCAACGGCGTGTTGAAAGTCCACACTGCAAACAAAGCCGTTAGCGCATGGCTTTTGTTTACAGCTCTTGAAAGATCAACCCTGCATCCTCAGAGTTCGATCAAAAACTGAAGTTTTCAGAGAAACAGAAACTTTTAAAGAGAGCCCGCCTCCTGCCGTTTCGGTCCAGTTGATTGGATGTCAACCAGGAGGGGGAGGAGTTAGTGTGATGTCAGAGAGTTATTGACAGCTTTTGCAGGTGGGAAAGTGAAAAAAAGTTGTTTTCACAATACGAGGAAATTTGTTTTGAGAAAAAGGAATCAAGCCAGCCAGCTTATGTCTACAACGGAGTTACTGACTCAAAACACTTTAAAACAAAGTCTGCAAAAACCTCCTGTAGTGTTCATGAACTTTTACCGAGTTAAGACTTCCTTCTGCACACATTCTCCAATGAGTCAGAACTACATTGAGTAAAACGTTTAAGTACTGAAGTTTAAAAATCATTCACTGTTTCACAGTTGATCTAAATGATTATTTCAACATTAAAATGATATGAAATAAAACATAATTGAAACAAGAAAAGATACAAAACTCAGTTGTTTCTTTTTTTTCTTCTAATTAATCAAAGTGTCATAGTGTCCTCTAAATGACTTTTGATTAGTCTTTGATTATCAAAATATGAAATAAAGTAAATCAAGATTGTTCTTTGATTATTTGACTTAGAACAAAATTAAAAAGTCTCCTGATGAGACAATTTGTGTTCTGACTTAAAACCAATGGAATTATAAGTTCTTTGTTTCAGAAGGTCTTCTGAGACAAGATGGACGGAGGAGGTTATATCACCACACTGTGATCGGAAGGTCACCGGTTTAACCCCCGGTCTGACAACATAAAAAATGCGGGCAGGTATTGATGAACTTGCCTCCGGCCTCACCCTCCCCACCCTGGGCCCCCAAGCAAAATCCTCTCCACCATCTGCTCCCCTGGGCACCCTAAATGGGAACTCTCTGCTCCACACAGAGGGCTGTGGTAGCTTGGTGGTCTGTGGTTGTGTCAGGAAGGACATCCAGCATAAAAACAATTGCCAAGGCTTCGTAAGAGTTAGTTCACTGTGTCGACCCATGAAGAAAGGAACAACCAAAATAAAAAGAACATTTTCTGCACAAAGCTTTAGTAGCAGTAAATAATTAACTATTTATGTGAAATGCAGGGATATCATTTCAGAACTTATATTCAGTGTATCCTGTCAGACAAAAACTGACCTTTGATTGATGTTCAGTGATCCAGCTCTTGTCTGCTGCTGTCAGGGATGGTATCATTTCATTCATAATCAATACCCTGACTCATTTTACATGTGCTGAAATTATTGTTTCTGCAAAAGGTCACCTCACAGGAGAAAAGCTTCCTTGATTACACTCTCATAACCCGAAAGGGGATTTCCTTGCCTTTCGGTTGAAGCAATCTAATGAGCCATTTGACCCAGTTATGAGCACGGCGTCACATTTAGATGAGGGATAAAATGATTTACACCAGTAAAAAAAAAAAAAAAAATCAATTCAGTACAGAGCAAAAGTACAGTAAACATAAAAGGGATATTCTGGCTTTTTAAAAGTGGGGTTCTGAGGAATGGTGATGTCCAAATCATATCCTACCATTTGTAGATAGCTCTTTGAATGGATTACGTTTAGGGAAATAGAGCTGAAGACTAATTGGATTGATGCCAACCGCTAGTTCAAATGCAGCACGACCAAAGCAGTGTCACGTGTAGGCCAGAACTAAGAGCAGAACCCAGCAACAAAACAAGCGGAGACAAGAGGTCCAGTGTTCAATTTTATTTTGGTGTGAATCACACAGGAACGGGGGAGCCAATATCTGGGGAAGAGGTGAAGATGGACA
>JARVGS010000789.1:21361274-21373172 GCA_031762315.1 Hypsolebias antenori | reverse complement strand
AACATGCGCAATTAATTAAATCACCAAATCAGGTGGTTTGGCGCAGGGAAATGAGTAAAAAATGAAGGATGGTGTTCCTCAAGGACCAGGATTGGGAACCACCTAGTTTCCCTTTTCAGCAGTGGTCAATAAAGAGAACTGAATCATAAAACACTTATCTTAACTTTAAATTTATTATCCTCCCAGTCTTTTTTTGTAGTTCATTGGGTGAATTTATAGTTTCATTCTAAGTGAATATGTCTTTATCAAAGTATTTTCTGACAATCTAACTCATGTCTCATATTTCTTAATAAAGATCTTAAAATTTACTGGAGTAATTTTATATTTTTCTGTTTCACTCATGCAGAAGAGGCTCAAACGTTACAGATAATTTTTTACATTATTTAGTGAAGTTCCTCTCAGTTTTTGTAATTCAGGTATCAAATGAATTTGTTCTTCATTCTGTGAGACGTGTTGGCAGACACAGTGAAGGAAGGTCTCTCCTTGGTAGAACTAATTAAAAGCTGCTGATGTTGGATGGAGTGACTGATGCCAGGAGGGAAAGTGCAGAAATGAGCTCAAACTAAACCAGAAGTGATGCAGGATGTTAAAATGACAACTTGCTCCGTCTTCTCCGACTCGTTCAGCTGCCAAAGAAATATTGAAACATGATGGAATTCAGTTAATCTGATCTGTTATCAAGACTGCCTGTAAAATCATGTTAAAAATGGTTACAACTGACACAAACGTTGGTTTGTCGATCATTAAAAGTGTATCTTATGGTAAGTGAACATAAAATAATCAATAAAGCAACTTTTTAAATTACATGCTTCAATCCAGATGAATCTGTTTGTGATGATCTTAGTTTATTCTAGTAAAAAGCACATTTTTAAAATTTAAATGCTGCTTTTGCCACATAATGTTATAAAAGTGCATATTAAATAGCACAGTGTGCCTAAACATTGCCCCTTGATCAGAAGGAAATCAAACAGCTATTCTGTGACTTCAGTCTGTTAAATGTTTGAATGTATGGGAGTGGTGGTGCAGAGGTTAGAGAAGCCTGTGATAGGAAGGTCACCAATTCGACTCCCCCAACTAATAACATCAAAATATGAGTGGAAAAGCTGAAACACCCACACCTTCCTCCACCCTTCTTTGTCCTACTCTGGGCCTTTGAGCAATGCCCTTAACCCCCAACATTTATTCATAAACAGGTCTCTTGAATAAGAGTCCTCGTAAATAAATAAAGGATTAAAAAATAAATAAAGTCCATAGTTCAGTAAAAAAAAAAAAAGGATCAATCCAAGTTTTCTGATGTTGAACTTTCCTTAAAAAGTGTACATGAGTAATGTTTTTAAAATTATTTCCTCTAAATCCTTTATTGCATGTGTTGCAGCGGCCATCTTTTATCCTGATTTTCTAAACCAAAAATATGAACAAGATTAAAGGCCTAGCATCATGGCTAGGACACGTATCACCCGCAGTCTTTCATTTAAACTGAGCTCATCAGCTCTGTGAGCGGAATGAGTTAAAACATTTTGATCAAACCTGGTAAAGGACGTGCAAACTCCTGCAAGATTGTGAGATCTTGTGGCACGTGATAGCTGTCAGAGAATGTGTTGGGGAAGACTCTCAGGTACTGCCACACCAACTTTAGCTTTGTATCTGTAAATGTGACTTAATCATAGTCATTACTGTAATCCAGTTAGAGCTTGTGTTGGGAAGGATTTTCAGTTACTACCACGCCAGATTTGAGCTCAGCATCTGTAAAAAAAAATGTCTCAAAGTTATTTTTAAGTCTTTTGCTAAAGCTGTGGTGGCCATTTTGAATGGAACTGGATTAAAAAGTTAATTGTGAGTGAGTTTTATTAAAATCCATCCACTCTTATGTGATATTTTGCTAACACTACAGACAAATGAACACACAGACATGGGCAAAAAGATCAAAGCCTGTCATCTTTAGGCAATAACTGACCCACACATTAAAGCCAATTTGGGGTGAACAAAATAAAACAAAAACTGACCTGTGTACAAATGTCTTTAATTCAGATTTGTTCAGAAATGTAAAAGAAAAGAAGAGTTTTGCAGCAGTTTAATGCAACATTTTAAAAGAAAAGAAGAGTTTTGCAGCAGTTTAATGCAACATTTTTAAAAGAAAAGAAGAGTTTTGCAACAGTTTAATGCAACATTTTTGAATCCTACTTTCTTCTTCAGCAGGGTGATGTTGTGGAACTGATTCTCCCCTTTCTGTGCTGTGGAAAAGCAGATTCACCACCACAAAGTTCTTCTCTGCTCCATGCTGGTATTTTACATAATGCACGGTGTTATCAATAATCATCAGCAGGCTGAATCTCTGCACTGAGCCAGCGGCCGGAGCTGAGAGGCCGGCCTTGACTGGAGGGCCCCCCGCCCATGCCAACGTGATTTCCACTCATTTGTCTACATCACGGGCCCCTGCTTCAGGCTGAGATTGAGCTGCAGTCAGGCTCTACCACTTAATCAGCAGGTTAATGCCAGTCTCCGAGGGAGACGGGGTGGGGGTGTTGTCGGCCATATTGGGATTTCAGCTCATTTACAACACATGCAGGAAATAACACGATGCCTTCAGGTTGCAGGTTAGAGGGAAAGAAGACGACAGAGGAAGTGAGAGGTTTGGGGAGAATTATGTCACTTGGCTGCATTTTCTCTTCTTCTTCCTTCTCTGATGTTCTCCCTCCACCTGTCTGTCCTCCTGTCGTCCTCTTCTTCATCCCTTTCCTCCTCTGTCTGCCTCCTCTGTTCTCGGGAACATGGCTTCCTGTGAAATATAACTGCCGGTATGTCTGCCTGTGCGTTGGTGTGTGTGTGTGTGCCTGCTCACGCTCTGGCAATATGCTCTCACTCAATCAGATTTGCATAAGTAACCTCTCAGCAGGCCTGCTCCACTGGCCAGGTGCGTTGCTCTATTTGCATATAGAACTGTGAGGCTCCCCAGAGTCACTTTAGACTCCAGTGACTGCTGAGTGAGCCCACATGAAATCTGAATTAAAAACCCTCCGCCCGCCCGTCTGACACCCTCCTCCATCCATGCCCATCTACGCACCAACTTCACTTCCCTCCGTCTCCTTTCTCGTCTACATATCAGTCGATCTACAGGAAATCCACCTCTGTCTCTGCAATCGGATTTAAATTTCTTCCTTAAACTCAGTTCCGCCTCTTTACCTTCTACAGAAAGCCTGCTTCTGTTTGTACACATGGTCAATCTTTATGCCCATTTTGATATTAAATATCAAATTCACCTGAAGGTCTGCTGTGATATCTGGCTTCACACCCATCAGTAGCAGATCCTTTAAGTCATGTGTCAAACTCGAGGCCTGAGGGCAGAATATGGCCCTTGTTAACATGATATCTGGCCCCTATGATGATGTTTTAAAGTAAAATATTTCCTATTGCTTTTCATTTTACTTAAAAGTGGAGCATGCTTTATTTAGCTCAGACTTCTGTGGCGGCTGTGGCTTAGTGGTTAGAGCAGTCGTCCTCCAGTGCAAGAGTTGAGGGTTCGAATCCACCAGCAGTCACATGCCGACGTGTCCCTGGGCAGGACACTGAACCCCTCATTGCCTCCAATGTGTGGCCCTTCAGTGTATGAATGTGATAAAGTACTGATTAGTCTCTTTAGAATGATTTGTTCAATTAGCTTTGGATAGATCTAGTAGAATACTGTATGAATTGGTAAATGAGGGCACAGATTGTTGTGTAAAGTGCTTTGAGTGTCTTAATATGATAGAAAGGTGATACATAAGTACAGTCCATTTACTTCTTGTTTGAGATGGCCAACTTTGAAACTGAGAAAAATCAGTTGGAATTTTGGACTTTGTTGTGGAAAATGCATCAGAGAACAAAACGTGTGACTGAAGAAGCTCTCTTTGAGGAACCTGCAAGAATCCAAGAAAAGTTGTTAGGTATTTGACTGACGTTAATTTATCAACTAATACTGGCCCTTGGTTTGAGAAATTGTCAATTTTGGCACTCTTCTGTAACCAAGTTTGACACCTTTAATGGGTTGTGGAAGTTGTGAGGCGGGGCCTCCGTGAACTGGACTTGCTCTTCCAGAGCATCCCTAAGATGCTTGATTGAACTGAGATTTGAAGAATTTGGATTCAACATCTTTAACTTTCGTGTTCCTCAAACCATTCTTAAAGCCTATCTGCAGTGTGTGGCAGGATATTCACACAAAAAACACAGTTTTTTTTTTTAAACATTTCTACAAATAGTGCTCATTTTGTGGAGCTGCTGCCTCTCAGCGAAAAGGTTGTCAGTTCAACTCTTGACCCGGGAACTTTCTGGGTGGTGTTTGCATGTTTTCTACCGTGCATGCATGGGCTTTCTCTGGGTACTCCAGTTTCCTCTTCCAGACCAAAAAACATGCATGTTAGGCTTATTGGTAACTCTAAATTGTCCCTAGATGTGAGTGAGAGATTGAATGGTTGTCTCATTTGTCTCTGCGACCCTGTGATGGACTGGAGACCTGTCCAGGGTGTGCTCTGCCTCTAACACAGTGACTGCTGGATATGGGCACTTGAGTTGCATTCAGGCCCAAAAAATCTGATATGAACCGGCCCCAGGCCACAGTCATAATTTCCGAACCCCATCCGACCCAACAAATTAACAGTACTTACAGGTCCAAACCTGAGCTGCAGCTGACAGTTATTTCAGACATGCAACAGTCACTGCAGCTGATCTCTTAAAAACAAGGGTTGCCACTGGAAAAAAAAAAAACATTATGTAGACAGGGACAGTACAAGAAAAAAAATCATGTACAAAAACTAAATTATAAAACATCATAACTACAAGTTTCATCTCTCATGTTTTATTCTGAGGCAGTTATTTAATTTATATAATGTATACAATGATTTTTGGCTTTTGCTCAGTCATATGGATCAGTATTGAAACAAACCTGGTTGCAGAATTCGCCCTGAGTGCTTCCTGTTACATATTGCATCACTCGTACAGAGACAAATTATAAAAATTAAGTCTGGTCATAGCAAAACAAACACTCCTGCACAACTGGGGCTGACATATCAGTTTTGGCATTAGCGTGTCAAAGAACGACAGGTATAAACCAGATTTTAATCTGCAGAAAGAGTCCACTGTCTTCAGAAATCTCCATTTCTATTCTATGGGGTCCAGCAACAACATTTGGACATAAGGTATATTGCATATCAAAGTAAGATCCACAAGCATGGCAGGACCCAATGTTTCTTCCCCAAATTTTATCTAAAGCTACATACAGCCTCCACAACATGCTTTATTCCCATAATGCACCTGGTGCCGCATCCAAGCACTTTGCATGAACATACAGGACTAATTTTAACATGTGCTACAGTTTTATTATTCGGTTTTCCATAGTCAATAAAAACATTGCTGTTGAAGTTTTTAACGTGTGCCAAATGCACTTTCTGTTTCTGTAAAATAACGTTGCTGAGGATCGTACCGACTAAATAAAACCAGATTTTCACAATTAGCATGAATGCTTGAATAAGTAAATAGATAAAAAAAGGCTATAAAATATATTTCTGATTCACCTGCCAGGGTTTCTAGAGTATGAAACAACTTCATTCACCTCTTTTTGGAGGTATTTTTGTTCAACAGCCACTAATATTGTAAAACCTGGAGACAACATCCAGCATCAGACTCTCTCCATGTCTCCCTCATGTAAATGCCAAGAGGAAGATATTGAAGTGTGTGCCCCACTCTTCTGACAGCACCACCAAAATTGGCTCGCAGGATCCCAGTCGTGTCTCATTTCTGCAGATAAAACTCGTGAAACAATTCATTTTCATACACAGCAGCTTCACACCAGGAAGGAATGAATAATTTTCCAGCTCTGGGCTTGACCTCAACTTAAGGGTGTCCCTAACTAAGGGCCTTTTTTTTTCTCCTGAAGAACCACTGGCTATAGCTTGTGCCATTTGTTCTTTCTTATATGTTAATGCATCTGGGAATTTATTCTCAACGTCTAAAAAAAAAGATGGGAGGGGACCACAAGGGAATACCAGTGGCTGAGAAATTTCCCTTTTTCCATGAAGAGAGGAATTTATTCAGTTACCCTCTTAGATCTTTGAGTTTCATTCCTATCTTGCTCATAAAAGACTGACCAAAACACAAGGAGATATTCAGATGCCAACTTGTTTGCAGTTGAAAAATCAAAGAAGAAAAATCAACTAAGATTATGGTATGATTACAGAAGACAAATAAAATAATGTATTAATTGTATCTTTTAATAATCTTTGACCCGCCTTCCTCCTTTTGTCCCTCATTGTAAAGCGAAAAGTGGGATATGGAAATATCCTGTGAATATTGTGCGCACACTAGCTTCTAAAATAAGTGGGGTACCAACTTCCATTTTAGTGTGTGGCTGTTTCTAGGTGTAAGAAAGTTTCCTTTTGAAAATTGGGTTGCCTTGTCAAAATCCAAGATGGCCACCACTGACCATATGGCAGCCAAGGCTACTATTGACCAACCCATGGCTCCCATTATACCCCTGGTGGTAGATGAAATTGCTCCCTTAGCTCAACAGGATACATCAGTCTATGCTGCCTTGGACATGCCAAAAAATAAAATAAAATAAATAACTACCTCTGTTCTTGTACACAATTTAACTTCTACCCACTTGAACATATTGCACCAAAAACATCAAGGTTTACTTGCATTCTCTGTTTGATTCCAGTCCAGAAAAAAATACATTTGTCTCAAAAACTACAAACCTCCATCCATTATCTATTACTATTCCTTTCTCTGTTGTTGGGGTCACTGTTACTCATATTTGCTATTCAAATCCTTCAGCGATGGGGGACATTGGCGTACTACTTGTTTTTTGTTCCTTCTCTCCATCATCTGGTTATACTCCACCTTCCTGTAAAGTTCAGATGTTTACTGGGGGCAGCAGGTCATCCTGCCTGCTGCATGTACATGTAAGGACACTTGTAATATACAGAAAGGGCAAAGTAAGGGCCACGCAAAAATATAATAACATAAAAGAGGTGAAGCCGAGCAGAAGCACAAGGTCTTCATCTCTCATGTATAGAAATTGGAAACGTCTGATCAGACGGGGTTTGCTTATCTCAAAGGGCAAGATAGCATCACGAAACAAGCCTGTAATGGCCGCATGCTCCACTTGATAATCCCCTCCTTCCCCTCCCTGCTGCTGTCCGTCCTGGAGATACGAGGCCCCCGGTCACAGGGCTTAGAGGCTCGGAGATCAGGGGAGCATTACTGATTCAAAAGAAATGCATTCGGGCTCTTTGAGTGCTCTGCAGGACTGGGTTAACATAATAGCTTCCCCGCCCTGGCCCTTGCCTTGTTTTTTTGATTGATACTTTTCAATTACAGTCCACTCCCGTCCAAGCTGGCTGCTCCACAGCCTCGCCCCCTCCCCGACATTCAAAATGCTATTTTTCTCACTGTGTGATAACTTCAAACATTTAGGGGGTACAGGAGCTCCGGTAACCCTGTTTAGCCGGCGCAGTAAATTGGTTCCATGTTCAACATAATAGCACTGACAGGCTTTTGCTAGGGAAATCAGTCCAGCAAAGGGACATGCCAATGATAAGACATCCAGCTTTGAAATTCTATTTCTCCGTATCAGAATTAAATCTGGACTTTATATTTCTTTTTGCCCGGGCGCAGGCTCTTTCTGGTCGCCTCCCGGCCTCTACTATTTGATCATAGGGTGACAACTAATACTTACCCCCAAGATCCTTTGCTCTCTCCATTTTCTGGGACTTTGGACCTTATTTTTTTCTTCTGCTTGCTATTTTCTCCTCTCCTTTTTTCTATATTGGTTGTCAAAATCTCGGATGATTTGTCCGTCCCCAGGATGTAATGCATCACAACACACTGTATAAGCCTGCAGAACTGAAAGCTGTTGCAGACCTGAGTGCTGTGTGGACACAGCATGGAGACATGGTAATAGGAGTTAAATGTCTCATGGGAATCAACATGTGGATCAGCGGAAATCTTCGGAAATTGTATATTTATAAAGCTGTTGCATGATGCAGGAGTTCTGTGAGGTGCTTTCACTAAACTTTCCCCTCATTCACATGAACTGCATTTGGCTGCATGCATCTCTGGATAAACAGGTCTGTAAGCAGCTCTGTGATCATTAGCAGAAGGAATGTTTTCCAGCAGTATCTGAGCTGATCTGATATCCATGTGGCTCCCAACGACAGCCTTGCAGATAATTAATCTATTTAGCTGAGGGGGTGGGAAGCCACCCATCACTCGGCCAGATAAGTTTGTGGATTTACACATTTTAAAGTCATCCAGTCTCTCAATGGCACCAAACTGTGCAATATTCTAATGCCATTAATTACTATTTCCGATTGGATGGTCTCAACTGTGCCTGGACCAGCTGTTTCATCAAGTCTCTGTGTGTGTGTGTGTATGCATTCAGAGATAATGTGTGGAAAGAAGTCCCTGCTCCTTTTTTCATCAGGGGGCAACATTATAAAAAGAGATCTGATGAAAATGACCATTACAAAAAGCGAGGGCAGATTTCTAAGTAACGATGGATGCAAAAAAATAAAGTACTGTATGTAATTTTTATGTAAACACATTTTATATAAAAATTGTACATTTATTCAAAAGTTAAACATCCTAATTTATGTATGTTTTTATGTGACTTTAGGAAGATACACTTGGAATTTGATGGATTACAGTTTGATCACTAATCATAAAAAGATCAAACCTTCAACATCAAGAGTAACAACCAAAATAATCAGATGTGTTTATGATGACGCTGTAATTTTACTAAAAAGAAACCCACAGTTTCAAGTTCAAGATTCTTCATTATCACCACGGGGCAATTTGTTTCATAGTCAGTAGGCACACAAAACATCTATACTAGACAAGACACTGAGACATTAAAATAACATGACAGAAATCATTGTAGTTTATTGAGAAGCCTGATCGTTGCAGGGATGAATGTGCTTCTCAGTCTGTTTGTCCTACATCTGGGCAGCAGATACGTGCATCCAGATGGAAGCAACCTGAACTCACCATGGAGGGGGTGATCGGGATCTGCCAGAATCAGCCTGGCCTTGTTCACTGACCTCACCTTGTGTAGTTCAGTGACATTCTGTAGGGCCATGCCAGCAGTTTTGCTGCACATCCTCACAATCCCTGAGAGTTTGTTCCTGTTTTTGCACATCAAAAGTCCAAACCAACAGATGAAGGTGAAAGTTGAGACTCAATAAAACATTCTCATAAAAGTAGAATCAACATTAAAACCAGAGAGCTTCTGATAAAAATACATTCTCCGGTGGGCCTTCTTACAAAGTGAGTTCACATGGGGGTCAAAGGTCAGTTTGTCTTTGAGAACAGCTCCCAGATATTTAAATTGTTGCACCACCTCAACAGCTTCACCGTTAATGACCACAGGAGTGGCAACTGAAGAGTCTTTTCTAAAATCAAAGACAATCTCCTTTGCCTTTGTCTTTATTTGGAGATAGAATCATGAAGCAGATCACCTGTTCAGGTGTTGAACATGTTCCTTTGGAGTGAGATCAACCAACAGTTTATCATACCAATTTAGATAAATCAGCAGTGAGAAATGTCAAACTTCACTTTGTCTCCAATCAGACAGTCATTCATTTTCTTTACCTGCACAGGAAGCTGGTGCCCGTCTCCAGCAGTCATCATGTGAGAGGCGGAGTTCACCTGGACAGGTCACATGCCCATCGCAGAGCCACGTAGAGACAAAGAACAATTTACACCCTCATTAACCCTTAGTTGTCAATTAGCCTACCATACATTGTTGGTCTGTGGGTGGAAACCAGATAACTGGGAGAAAACCCACGTATGCAGAGGAAGAACATGCTAACAGCTCCAACCACTGCTCCACCATGCCCCAGGATCAGACAGGAAGTCATTAAAACCTCACATAAAGCTAAATGAAGATACAATGTTGGGAATTTTGCAACATCAGCTTTTATCTGTCTATTCATCCCTGTACATTTGCACACAACTAGAACTCTTCTAAATGAAGGTACCTGTACAGAAATCTTTTCGGTTCTGTTCCTTTCCGATCAGAGATAACAAATTTATAATGCATCAATTACAACAAACAGATGCATACAAGTTGCAGGAACCATCTCAATGATTCGTCATCCCCCCCTTAGTCAGCCTCCTGAACCATTTAGAGCTGCTGCAGGAAATCCTCCCTCCCATCTAGAAAAAGAGATCATCTTTCTCTCATATCAAAACACAATGTGCCCTCACACAACAGATCCTGGATCTGGTCAGCAGTCACAGCTGAGTTTCTGAGTGTGGATGGATCAGATAAAAAGACAGCATGGAGGTTTTCTTGCACCTGAAAGGATAAGGCCGGAAGCACAGATAGGGACCCCAGCTTTATAATATGACCAAGAGTAAATGCTGCATCATGCTCAGTGTGTATCTCAGTAGTGTGTAAAATATAAATGTTAAAGAAGTTATAATTCTGAATTAGGATAAAAGCTAAACAATTACATATAATGTGTGAATATAAGCTGATTTTTAGTTATGTTTGCTGTGTTTAATAGATCCTTGTTTCCTGTAGATGTCAGAGGGACATCTGCATCTCCAGCCAAAGATTTTTACACATTCCCAGCATGCACAGAGAGGAGGGGAGGGGGGCAGAGAGATGGCGAGGGAGGGGTGCTCCTGCATTCCTTGCACTGACATTGTGAGTGTCAGACTCCGATCACTTTAATCAGAGCGAGGATATGCATGATAAAACGGATAAGGGACTTTAATCAAAAAAATTCGCTGGTCTGGAAACGTGACACACTCCGACAAGCACGCCTTACCCCTCTCCCCCGTCAACCCTCAGTGTCACCGCCGCCACCGCCCCGGTCTGAGCTCAACATGAATATGCATGGACCAACCAGGAGATAGATAGCGCATTAAAGCCGAGAAGTGAGTTCAGCCGAAGAGGCTCTAAGAACATTCACACACACACACACACACACACACACATTAATCGACTCTGAGTGTTATTCTTATTTCTCGTCCATAGAATAAAAACAGGAAATGCGGAGAGAGCAGCAGCTTCTCCACTCATGTTTTCTCTTCATCATGTGTTCATGAAATTCATGTTCTCACTTAGCAGAAGGTGCTTCTGTGCGCCCTGCTACTGGTTAATGATAAATTACACATGTTGGCATTGACATGCACATGCCTGCCCTGACAAAAAACACAAATACCCTAAATCAGATAAGTTCATATATTCAAAATCCACAGAACATTAGCATGTGCAGACACAATATCATGAGACAGAGCAGAACAGAGAAGATGCTGCAGGACTGATGGGACAGTCTGATGTCAAAATGTGTGACCTTTGTTCAAAACAAAGAAACATATTAAAAAGTGTTCAATAACTGCACTTTCCTACAGAAAATAGGCCGACATAGAGGAATGTAAAGGTCTAAATCTGGGATAAAAAAATCACAAGAGGAAAAATAGTTTTTTTGTTTAGCAGTGGTCAAAATTAGTTTTCTATGTTCCCAGAAACTGTTACTAGATTACTATCAATCGGCCGTGCATCGTGCGTCCTTATGAACTGATCTGCAATGAGCTTCAAGATGTAGTTGACCTAATGAGCATACAAAAAAAAAAAAAAAAAAATCTGACACAATAGGTTTGTAGCTAATTCTGGTATTAAATGTTGGTGTTCAGCTTTATTGTTTTTGGTCCTTTACACCCACAAACATATTTATAAATTAGTTTTACTGGTATGTTGTGGTAGTGACATGTGCAGCGTTGTCAGGTGTTAAAATGACTACAGGGCACAGCTGAAACATAGGTAGACATAAACACTATATACAAACCAGATTCTAAAAAAGTTGGGACACTAAACAAATTGTGAATAAAAACTGAATGCAATGATGTGGAGATGGC
>JARVGS010000789.1:21240090-21254138 GCA_031762315.1 Hypsolebias antenori | reverse complement strand
AAATACAGTACTGTACATGTTTAAGGTACAGAATATACGCTGGTGTTGTGTCACGTTGAAAAAACGTGTTTAAAAAGCTGTTTACTGTTCGCCACGTGTTTTCAATTTCGGGTTACGTTCAAATCGGTATACGACCGGGCCGTTGTAACAGAACTCAAACGTAAACCGAGGACCACCTGTATAAAACCTTAAATCGGATGTAATGAGAGCTAAAAGCATTCCCCGCCTTCACACCCACAAACACTTTCATAAGAACGTCTTCTCACCTTAATAAAAGGTGATGAAATGTCAACACCGTTAAAAAACAAGGGGAAACGCTCATTTCACTGCATGTCCTCTGGGTTCATCTGTCCCACTAAAGGTCAAACCCCTCTCCTCTTTATCTTCTTTTGATCTGGGGTTAGTCAAGCTTTGTACAACTTTTTTTTCTTGGTACTAAAAGAGAAATGGGAGAGGAAAAAAAACAGTCTTGTCTGATTGTGGTATCCTCAGAAAACCCCGGTCCCAGAAAGTGAAGAACAGAAGACACGGAGGTGGAGGAGGAGGGCTTGTTTTTTCTACTTGTTATCTCCCCACTCTGCTGCAGCTGCCTCTTCGCGCTGCACAAACACCTGCCGGCCTTCGGCAACACCAAGAGAAAAGTCAATTCTTCCATGAGATAACCCAACCTGGTGTGTGCCAGTAAAAGACACCTTGTGGTCGTGGTTAAGATGCTATGACACCTCTTTTTCCCCACTGCGCCCCACCACTCACTCCGTTTCGCCTTGTTTACCTAAAATTTATGATTTTTTTTTTCCCCTCTGTGCACACACGCTTTTCTCTCCTCTTTGATCTTAGTGTTCAGTAGTGCTTTTGAAACGCTCTTCTTTTGTCCCCCCCCCACCCCCCAGTCCCATCTTTTCTCCTACGAGCAGCATCTTCAGAGGAGTAGAGGCGTCCAATTCTGTCATCGTTCTCTGTCGTCTTTGTGTGTGTTTGTGCTGAAGTGCGTCTCTGTATGTGGGCCTCTGCAATCCTGTAGAGAAACAGAATACACAATGGCCTCATGACTTTACAAAAGCTGCTGTGGCATTATCTTGACAGCAGAGGAGGCCTGTTTTGTCTGCAGAGGGCTTCTTTGGGTAAAGAGGTTCAAGTCCAAGTGCCTGAGCTCAATGCAGAGGGAGCCACATGTGACGTCTTACCATCAGAAGACATGAACTGGTAATAACAGAACAAGGATGAGGGGAGCGTGCAGTTGGTCCTTAAACTATGGAAGCTCTTCAGAACCTGACTTTTGACCTTCATGATGTTCCCAGCGATAGTCAGTGCCTTAGGATGATGGAGACAAAGCAAAGCTGCACTTAGAGGGAAGTGAAGGCATCAAGACACACAACAACACCAGCTTTTACAGACGGCAGCTTGTCAAGTGTTACATCTGTACGCCTCCTCGCATGGAAGTGGTCCAGTTTTGTCCAACGTCTTATGTGGTCAGTTTCCCTTCTGATTTTGTTCTTCTTCTGCCGTTACGTCATCACTGTCTGATTTCTTTATGCCAATAGTTGTGATCTAGCTAAAAATTGCACATTACTCATAAAATTAAGCCGATCTGCTGTTACAACTGTTCTTTGACGTTCATGCTCAGACATTAGAAGTAGTCTTTGCATTGTCAGACTGTCTACATTGTTCACGTTAAAGAATCGTCATTATCCCCAAGAGGCAGTTTGTTTCACACTAAGTAGGCACATGAAACATCCATCATACTAGA
Source organism: Hypsolebias antenori (assembly GCA_031762315.1). Classification (NCBI taxonomy): domain Eukaryota; kingdom Metazoa; phylum Chordata; class Actinopteri; order Cyprinodontiformes; family Rivulidae; genus Hypsolebias; species Hypsolebias antenori. Next base: position 21,252,391 of record JARVGS010000789.1, on the reverse strand, counting down.
CAAGACATTGAGACATTAAAATAATAGAACAGAAATCATCACTGTTCATTGAGAAGCCTGGTCACTACAGAGGTGAATGAGTTTTTTTTGTCTATTCGTCCTACATCTGGGCTGCAGATACCTGCGTCCAGATGGAAGCAACCTGAACCCACCATGGAATGGGTGAACAGGATCTGCCAGAATCGTTACATATCATAAAACACTAACTAATCACTGACATGCTACCATTTAAAAGAGGATTTCCCTCAGCTATGGCATTTAAGCACAAGTCGCACATGATGTGGGAAAAAATGTACATTTTCACTTGGAATCACACTGAATGACATGAACGCCTCTCAAATAAGTGCAAACTCACCTGGATTTTGCATATATATCCCCCCCCCAAAAAAAAAAAATGTAGTTGTAGGACTCTAGAAATACAAAAACTAAATTGAGAGCGGTTTGAGATAATTCCAGATCGCCACGATAGCTATGTGATTGTTTTGTTGCGCACATTTTCCACACAGTTCTAGAATATTGGACATAAGAAGGTCCAGATACTCACACATGGAAACCGGGAACTATCGGGAACATCCCGAAAATATATAAACGCCATTGTAAACGTATGTAATTATTTGCCCATTGAGATTTAACTCGGTACATCAGAAATGTTTTATGAGTAAACATAACAAACACAGAGTACACCTAGTTTAATGAAAGTTTATGAAAACAAGAAAGTGAGGAAGTAATCAAGGAGCGATGCAAACTTCAGTTTTCTGGGACTTTTCTCCTCTCTGTCTGCTTTATAAAGACCTTCCTGCTCAATCAGACACTTTCTAATGACATTCTGTGTGTTGCGTTTCCTGTCAGCTGGTACTTCAGGACACCGATGCAAACATAATCAGACAGCTGACGTGAGATTTGACAAAACTTAGAAGAGTTTGTGACCTGAGACTGCAACCAGTATTTGTCATTAGGAATAAATCTTGTACATTCAGAGCTTCAAAAATAAATAAATAAATAAATAAATAAAACTTTAAGATATGTTTTAAATTAATCTGATGTGATTTGATTATAGTTAAGTGTAATCAGACTGATACTTAGCTTTAGTTTTGCAGAAGTCTTTTGGCACTTTTCAACTTTTTGCAATGGCTGTCCTCTGAGGTTTTATTTACTACAAATCTTGTTTTTAATTGTTTTTTTTGTTTGTTTGTTTGGTTGGTTGCTTTAAAACAAATTGCCCCAATCATCTTTTTTTTTATGTCTTGTTACTGTTTTAACAAAATCATTGTGGCATGTTTTTAACACATTATGCTGCGTGACTTGCAAATAAAATGTTAAGTACACTGAAAACAAATGTAACATTTACAGTAAAACGCTAACAAACAATGCAAGAGTGCTTTACCTTAGAATTATGTTTTTGTTTTTTTTTTCCGTGAAAAAATGTACAAATTACTGTTTTCACTCATTAATTTATTTATGGCAACTTTACAACAAATCGTCAGTTTTAAACGTTTATACAGTTTACAGATTTTCTCTCATAGTTTACTGTTTACCACTGTTAAATCTACTGTTTTTTTTATTTATTTTTATTTTTTTTACTGTGTACAGACAAGTTTGTGTTTTATCAGTAGATACAGTTTATTCCAATAGTTTTTTTTTTCAAAATGTTTTAATCAATTTTTGTTAAGAACTTTTGTTTTTCTTTTTATGGGGGGCACAGTAGAACAGGTGGTAGAGCTGCCGTCTCTCAGCGAGAAAAGTTGCTGGTTCAAATCCCAGCCGGGGACCTGTCTGACCACAGACCAAAAGCATGCATGTTAGACTGATTGGTAACTCTACATTGTCCCTAGGTGTGAGTGAGAGCGTGAATGGTTGTTTGTCCCTGTGATGGACTGGGGACCTGTCCAGGATGTCCCCCTCTGCTCACACAGTGACACTTGGACATCGGCACCATTGACCCCTGTGACCCGAAAAAGGAAAAAGCAGTTAAAAGATAAGATAATGGATGAGAAATAAATCTGTTCTATAAAGTTAATTCAGATAACATTATTTCTGACACTATAAAAAATGCGTGCATGTTTTAATTTCATGCCGTAAAGGATGTTTCTTTTTAATTTTTAAATTATTTTCCATGACCTTTTAAGGTTTAGGTGTACAATGTTTTTATGTGCAGTGAGGGATTGATTTCAAAAATGCTTTATTTTTCACTAGGATCTATAAATCGCAATAATCAGGATCAACACTTTGTGGTTCATGTGAATCTATTGTTGTTTTTTTGCCACATTAAAAATCTGCATTTTACCTCTGTATCATTTAAATACTTTTTAAATGATTTGTTTTTAAATAGCAATAACAGCAGATAGTTTTTCATACATGATTTATTTCTAATATATCTGTACTATTTGTCACTTTACAGCCCAAACCAGTTTCTGGATTCTAATGTCTTAATTGTTGCCTAATTAATCATTTTTATCCTTGTTAAAATAACGACATGTTATTTTCACATTTAATTTCAGTTAAACCTAAAGAACTGAAGTATGAGTCTCTAGTTGTTTTTCGCTCTCATTGTTCATGCAGAAAATTCAAAGAACACAGCAGAGGAAGGAAACTAACAGGCACGGAAAGATAATAAAGCGAGACGAAGATAAAAGGCTGCGATGCTGCGATTGTGTAGGCGTGTAAAAATAGAAATTAACGACGTCTTTACAGGTTAAACTGTTCGTCAGTGAAGTGTGTGCAGGGCTGTGGTCAGGTTCTTACTTCTGTTCTTTTAGGGTCTCTGTTCAGTTTTTTTTAGCCTTCAGTTTGACTGATTTCCATCTTTTGTTTGCTGAGAGGAGGAGGAGGGTGGATCTGCTTCATCACTCCCATCAGCAGTCACATTTACAAACAGAAAACTGTGAAACATGCGGCGCGTTTCACACCTTTAAAGCTTCACTTTTTAAAATCACAACCAGCGCCCTGAGAAGCATGAAGATAAGGAGTTGTTGTTGATCACCCTCACCTCCTGCTCCCTCTGGATTTACTCAGCATAATCCCATTGACCAGCTCATGGAGGCCATTGTCCCTGTAAGTGGATAAGCAGGATGGACTGGATTTTTAGTTGCATTAGCAGAAGAAGAACCGATGACTGGTAAGAGGATTGTGAACTTGCAGGGACCTCTGAGGTGGGACTGGAACACCTTAGGTTGCCCAGATGTGAGTGACCCTGCAGCAGCAATGGTCTCTGCACTTGTCCCCTCTTCACTCCTGCAGCTGTCAATCAGAGCAGGCGAGCCCGCCTTGGACCAGCTTAAAGGTTCGTCTGACTGCTGCCACAGTTTAGCAGAATGAGAGCCTCTAACCTAGCTTTCTTTCACTCCTCCAGTCAAAAATAAAAAAGTGGAAATTCCTCCCAGCAGCTCCGAGTTCAGCTATGAGGACGATGCAGGTCCTTATGTGTCCACTAGGGGCGCTGTTCTCTGTGAAACAATGAGGAGCAGCCAGGCTGCAGCCTCCTCAGCATCACTCATCACATTGATCAGCAGTCTTCAGCGTTCACACAAGAAATATACAGTTTACTGCAACATGAACAACACAGTGTATTCAAAAATGCATTTTCTTTTACATTTTACACTTCTAATTTTAATAAAAAAAACTAATGTGTTTGTTTTATTTTGCTAAAAAAAATAACATAAAAACGGTGTTAAAGTTCTATTAATCTTCATGAAAGGACTATTTCAAAGCATTATCTTTATAAAGGGAGTGAAATAGCAAACACATCACATTCTTTTTTTATAATAATTCAAAGTGCTTCTGGTTTCTGCGCTCCCCTTTTATAGGATTTACTCGGCTCATTTACACACTTTTATTGGTCCTGTAGTTTCTTTAATTGTGTTCATTTTTATTTCATAATATTCAGACTCAGGAAATACTGCGGTAATCTCTGTGGTGATGTTCACTTTATTAACTATTTATTTGATGGTTCATCATTGTTTCGGTCCTTTTTATGTTTTTTACACAGCACTACAAAGATTTTATGTGGCTTATAATAATAATTTGTTTTTCTTCTAGTTGGGTTTTTCTCCAGAAAGGTTCAGTTTGGATACAGAAAATGTTCAAGCAACCACATTTTTCATATGTGATTTCATATGTGATCGCTGTTTTTTGCAAATGTTCATTCATTCACTTTTGACAAAGTTTGCCATTACCATCAATTTCAAATTATTTATATTCATGTATTTTGTGCACAGCTTATGTTAAATAAAACTCAGTGGCTGTATTAGCATGATAACATTCCATTTTTCTTTTAGATGTAAACTTATTTGTCAATCTGCTCCTCAACAGGAAAGATAAATCAGATTATTAATATGGACTGACCATCATTTTTCTTGATAATTACCTGTTGTTTATATTTAAGTCATAAGGGATGGGACAGCTTTTGGTTTGGTTCATTTCCACAGAAAACATGTTTTAGATCAGAGCTATTCAACTGGCGGCCCGGGGTCCAAATCAGGTCCACAGGTGAGCTCAGTTCGGCCCACCAATGGGTTCATTTTTAAATAAAACTAGATTTTAAATCATAATTCAAACGGACTTAATGACGATAACTGCTGGATGTCCAGTCCCTGAGCTTTTGGCTTTAAAAACAGGGCTATTCAACTAAATTACTCACGGGGTCACATTTACTTAAAGTATTTTAAGAATTCTCAGAAATTTTTGTCAAATTTACCATATTTTTCACCATATAAGTCACACATTTTTTTGCATAAATTTGCATGCCCAGCAACTTATACGGTGAAGTGACTTATTTACATTTTTTTCTTCCATATTTATAATCCAATTTTTGGCTGAGATCTGATGATTTAATTCATTCCGACATGGAAAATATTGAACACTACCATTTTCAGCTGCTAGAGGGCCCTTGACTATAATGGCAAGCCAACTGTATTATTAATATCTAAAAGTGGCTATTAATGAGACACTTGGGTTTCCATACAAAGCCACCTTCGTCTCACTCCGTAACTCCTGGAGCAAACGTCAGATCAGCTGCATTTTCTTTAACCTTGACAACCATTTTACTTTTTAAACACTTTTGGACATTTCTTTTTAAACTCACCTTTTATAAAGTAAATCTTTTTTTTTTTTTTAATCCCGGTGAGGATCTGGATTATGGATTGTATTTTATTCACCATGTCGTTATTGGCTCATGTAGCTCCATTCAGCTTAACTCAACTTTTGTGTATAATAACGTTAAAATTTTGACTCAGTAGCAGTTTGAACCCTTTAGAAGGAGTCCTGCATGTTGTTTTCTACAAATCCAAACACTTAACCCATCATCGCTGCAGTTTAAGTAACTCATATGTGTTGAAACATCCAAATCAATTCTTCAAAGGCGATGGAGTCCTCCTTCAACTTTAGATGACCATGAAGCAGCTTGATTGACATGGAGAGCCTTTGGACTGATCAGTAAAGCCACACAGGTTAGTGACTGGATGTAAAAGTCAATAGATTATTGATTAACAATTACAGACCGGTGCTCTCCAGCCTGGCTACATTTAAATTAGGACTCACAGGGTCTATTTAAGCTTCACCGCATGCATTCAAACTCCTGTCAAGAATATTTTCTCATCTATGGCTTGCCAAATACCACTATGGGTGTACATAAACTGCATATGATAAAAAAAAATAGGAGCATAATTATAGTAAAGAATCCACACATATATATTTTTGGGATAAGTAGCAGCTAAAAATGAAACATTTTGGGTTTCAGTCTGACTTTTACTGACAAAAGAGGGCAGTATGATGACAGACAAAGTAGAAAACTTTATACTTCCAACACCCTGTGCGCACTGTACGTGTGTGTGTAAAAGGGGGGAATGTGAGTGTGTGTGTGGCATTCAGGGAGGCGTGTATGAGCGGCGTGTCTTTGCCAGCATGTTCAGTGCACACTCATTCATGTGGATGTGTGTGAATGAGTGCACGTGCACAATTATACACGCCCCCTTTTCTTCATCTCTCACACGCGCGCACACACGCACACACATGCACATGGTTGTGGAAAACATTAGGGCCTTCTCACAGTGAAAACAGAAGAATGTGTGTGCAAATTGTGCACCGTGGGGGGTTTTTCTTTCCCCTTCCAAATAATCACAAAATAGGAAACGCACAACTTCTAATTTTTCAGGTTCTTCACCTGGAAAAGCAAAAAAGAGCAAACACTGAAGAAACTGTAGAAATCTTGTTCTGAAGCCTCTGACTAACATGAATGGGGTTAAACACACGTGTCAGTGAAGGGCGGCCTGATAATGATCATAAACTACAATCATCAGGGCAGAGCTCACGTTGGCCCCTATCTCTCATAACGTCAAACACCAGTCCTTAATGCGATGGCATCGCTGCTGCATGTTGGAACGGGCTCCCGGTGCGTGGCGCCAACTGGGCCGGCCGCTGCCAAGCATTCTTCAGATTTCATTGGGTAATAGCTCATTCATTACTGAGGCTGAGACCGAGGCTGCAGCCGTCATTAAACCCCGATCAGACAGAACACACACACTGCACACATGCTGCAAACACATTATGCTTACACAAGCAACCCCCCCCCCCCCCCACACACACACACACACACCGGGCATTAACTTAATATTTGTTCAATTCTCTTGCAGGCCTTGAGGACCCTTTCAGGGTCTCTTCAGCCTCATGTAAGCGCTTGAGTCCCCTGCTTCTGCTGACCTATCATCCAGATGTCAACTGTTGTTTAGAGAATGTGTGTGTGCGTGCATGTGTGTGTGTGTGTGTGCACTTGTATAGACCAAAGGAGAACCAAAAGAATGTGTTAAATAGGAGCTACTCCACTGTGGTTGGATCAGACTGTTGGTTTGAAGGCTTGCATCAACAGCTTCATCATGTTAGTCGGACTCTTTTATGCAGCAGTTTGCTATAAAAATAGAAATGTATTGTATAAAACTAAACAAAATACAAAAGTAGATGAATTATAGAATGAATTATTAGTATGTAAGTATAAATATAACACAAAAAATTCAAATTGAAACAAAAAAAGTGAAAAGTATTTAAAAAAAAGATTTATGTTGAAAAGGTATTTTTTTAAAGCTTGATCTGAAAGGCAGAAAACTGGTCCAATATTTGTGATGGATGATGAGGAGTTGGATGAAGGCTGGGCTTCTTGTTCTGAACAGAAAACTAGGAAATCTCTGCCATATTGAGAGGGAAAACTTTGTTAAAATAAATATAAATTTGTGATGGAACTTGGTCATTCAAGCTTTGAATATGATGGAAAAAAGGTAAATACATTTACAGGGTGGCTAAAACAAGAATAAGCTCATCATTTTAAATAACATTTTAAGGAATTAGAACAGTTTCCTCATCAATGATTCAAGTTAAAATTCCTCAGATTTTTAAGCATGTTATAGAAAAATAAATGCTGCTAAAAAAAGCAGTATAACGTGCTGCCCTCACTCACTTTCAACAACAGCACAACAGAAGTGTGAGCAGAACTCCAAATTTTCACTAAATCTGAAAAAAAAAAAAAAAAAATCAAACAGTTTAAACATAATTTAATTTAAATCAATTAGGCCATAAAGGTTAACACGACCCTGCTCACGTTGCTGATCGGTGATAAACTGTACCCGATTTATTCAGCTCACAATGAAAAGAGTAATCTATTAATCTTTCTTTAACCTTCTGCACACCTCCATGTTCATGTTCATCTGACCAGGAGTGCAGGCAAAATTTAAATATGGCTGTGAACAGTTAATTTCCCATTAAATTAAGGGTGGGGGGCGGTGAGCATGGTTTGAATAGGGCCGAGCGAGATGGTGGGAACGCCATGGCGTCCTAAATGGATTCAGTACAGGAGCCCCCGGGTTTCCCCCCGAGAAAGCCTTGAGTAATACATCATATTGCTCTTAAAATAGCTATTAACCACAGTGAGGAGGGACACGGAGAGAAGGGAGGGGAGGAGGGAGGGGAAATTAAGTAACGTTCACAGAGTCATTTTCATACAATAACACCATTAACCTAAACACTAAAAGGCTCGCTGTCTCTTTCTGTTACGTGTGCCTTTAATTGATTCTCCTTTTCCCTCTGTGGGCCGATGAAGGAGAAGCTAAAAGAACGAGGGGGGAACCTGCAGATGAGGAGCGGCTTTTTCTGTTGTCAGTGAGTTTAAACTGACTGGATTGCAGATATGTGGCCTAATCCCTCTCTAGTCGAAAGCATCAAAAAGCTTTTTCACAAACTTTGCGTCCCGTGCATCTGCAATTAAAAGGGCTCTGCTGCCTGATAAGTATGCTAATGAAGGAAGTGAAGGGAAAAGGAGATATATGGCACTAATCTGTGGCTGTAAAGGGGAAGAATTAAGATTAGGATTTAATCCAGCTGGCTGTATTGTTGTTGCGGCACCAACTGTCTTGAGAGGTTACAAAAACAAACACCTTGGTGATGAAGTTTGCTCAAAGCGTGTGATTGAAATCCCACCATTCAAATTAACATACATAAATGCAAATGAGCTCCTAATTAATTGCAAAACGTATTTTTGATTAAATACTCCAAACGTCATGATTCTAATCTTGACTGGGAACGAAGGGGGGAAAAAAAAAGTTTTAATTAATTTTGCCAGTTAAACCTCATCAACACTTTGAATGGAGTGTAATTAGGACACCACCCTCTCTTCTTATTTCTCAGCTGCAAAATCAGGAATCAGCCATTGTTATCACATTTGTAATGCGACCAGTGTGAGAGATGAGGCTGCGATAGATGCACCGGGTTCTGAGTTTCATAGGCAACGTCAAATAATGCAGCTAATTGGCAGATATTCTAATATTGATTAAATTAGATGGAAAACACTCCTTTCATTACGGCACCATGATATGGCCTAATTCTGATCATCTTCTCTGTGTCTTTGGGATTACCAATTAAAAAGGCTTTGTGGAAGTTTTTTCAAACCAGTGAGCGAGACAAGGCTCGGTGAAATTATGCCTATAGTTTGTTAGGGTGGAAGCTCGCCGGCATCTTCCACAATGTTTACAGAGATCCATGTTTGTGTGGGAAGTCGTGGTTAATGATGTATTCATCCTCCCTCGCCCAGCTCCACGTGCATTGCGCTCAATTATGTGACGAGGAAGAGCTGATAATGAAAACTAACATGAAGCCCGAGCGGATCAAGATGTGTGTGTGAGAGGGGTATGTGCACGAGCTGGCATGGCTGCATCCCTCTTTCATCAGAGCCTCGTCAGAAGCAACAACTCCTCACACTTTCTCAGATGAACCTTTCAAAGCCTGCCAAACTTTCAGACCCCCTCCCCATCCGTCTCCACCAAAGCAGCCGTCCACTTAAGAGCATCAGGAGGCTTACGGGGGATAAGACCCTGCGAGGTGCTCGAGGTGAGATAACCAATTACCCATGATCACTTTTGACTCTGCTAATCTCCCTGCTGTATCAGTGGGATTTAGCCATGGCAGTACCTGTGAAACCTGGCCATCTCCAATCCGCCGCCGCTTGCCTTTGTTATTTTAATGTCAGCCACTTGACTCATCACCTGAGTCCAAGTGGATCAGCACCTGCAGGGTGAGCAGGATGGCTGATGGGAGCAGCCTGGTGACCCTCCGAAACAAACCATAAGTATGGTTTGGGTTGTCTTTGAGAGGAGATATTCCACAGAAACAAAGTCCCATGCATGGAGATCATAAATGCCATGAATGTTGCATCAGGACAGCAGAACATGTGGTGATGCATTTTAAATTTCTGCAACAAGAGTTACGAGGGAAGAACTATAGGCTTTTCTTCATCAACATCAGTTTGGTTGGTTGCAGGCTGAAGATGGTGAGGAACGGCTCAAACATGATGATCTATGGGGGAAGAGCTGTCCAAGACGTCATCTACACAATTTCAAAACATTTCAGTTTATCTACTTTAATTTATGATTCTGCTATCACTCATCGTGCTGGAGCTCACCGAGGCCAGCACATGCAGTTGATTTCAGAAATGTGGGCAGGTCTTTGGCAATCCTGGCAAAATGTTGAAAAAAATAATTTATGGTTTTAATGTTCCTCTAACTGGAAATCTGACATCAAGAATCTGGAAAAGTATATTTGTATATTTTTTTACAGTTATTTTAGAAAGGCAACAACATATTTGTTTTCAAGCTGGTTATGTTTCACATCGTGAGTTTGTGAGTGTCACAAGTGTTACATTTTCCCTCAGACAGTTTCTCATGGAACTGGTTTGGGTACTCGGACATTTGGACGCCAATAAATGTCCAGATTTAGTGGGAATAAGGATGAATCACTAGTCTTTGACTATGAATTAACAGGATCTTTTTATAGCTGCTGTTCTCCATCCATCCATCCATCCATCCATCCATCCATCCATCCATCCATCCATCCATCCATCCATCCATCCATCCATCCATCCAGATTCTTTCTCTTATCTAATGTTCAGGTCAATGGGGGAAACCAAGACATTGCTTGTCTTCCTGAAGCTCCCCAAGTGTTTCCAGAAGATATTTAAATATCCTTTAAGTGAGTTCTGGGTCTGCCCAGGATCTCCTCCATTGGGATGGGCCCAAAAAAACCTCCAGAGAAAGAAAACCAGGAGGCATCCTAATAAAAGTACCTGAACCATCCCAGTTGTATTTTTTGGTTACAGAGGATCATTGGCACCCCTCTCCCCATCTTCTCTGTCTTCACACTTTCTCCATTAAATTTGTAAATTAAGAAATAGCCTTCATTCATTTAGCCTTCGTTTATACGGGTTAGTCTCATTGAGCCACTAGGACTCATATACAGAGGGACCTTCTTCACCGTGGCCAAGCAAAGTAACATGTTCATTACTGCAGAAGAAACCCTGATCTGTCCATCTATCTCATGCTACATTTTGCATTCATTCACGAACAACTCAACAAAATACTTAAACTCCTTCACTTAAGGCAGAAACACCACCAACTGGCCAGAAGGCAGCATTCCACCTTTTTATAGGTTGAGAACACACATAGATACAGACTGAGGGGTTGATTCTCATCCCAACCTCTTTATGTTAATCTGTGAACCTCACCAGTGGAAGCTGATGGTCATGGATAGAAGAAGCCACCATCAACTGCACAAAGCAGATATCTGACCTTGATCATCTCATGCCTGATGCCCTTCTCTCCATTATTGTGCCATGAGATGCTGTCCCCAAATACCACAAACAGGATAAGATCTGCAGAGTGCAACACACACCAGAAACAAGCTTGACTTAAGGCTGAAAATGCAGAGCTGTCTTTCTGATTTGGTTTATTTCCTCACAGTGTTAAAAAAGACTCTATTGCAGTAATTTTTGATGATTTGGACAAGGTTTGTTGAAATTAATTGAAACATGTCCAGTTTTATGTTAGTCTGCATGGTCACAACTGCCTGAGACTGGACTTGTTACCTAGGTAACAAGTGAGACAACGAGAAGTGTGGCGAGATCTGAAAGGTTAACACTTGCATACAAGGACATGATGAAAGGTGGATTAAGAGAATTAAAGCGGCATTAAAATGTAGTGTTCTCTATGGGACCAGTTTGTCTTCCCGACCTGGCTCTGCACCAACCTTTAAGAAATGTCAAGTGGCTTGTGCAAATGAGGAATATTTTCACATATCAAACTGTCTTCTGCACTTCAGGGCAATCAGGAGCTTCATGAGAATACCAGAGGTTTCTGAGAGGTCAGCAAGGGCACCAAAAGTTTTTTTAATAAACTTGATCTAAATTTTCAGAAGTTACAAAAACATAAAGCAAAATCAAAGAGCACATTTTAAACTGAGTTCAGGAGTCTTATTTTCCCAATGCAAAACTTTCCACCTAGACAAATCTGACCCATCACAAGGTTTCCAAAGACCGGATAATCTGGCATGCTCTGAGATGACACTGCTGCTCCACCTCGTCCTCTTCTCCCTCTCCCTCCCATCTCAAGTCAGGGTGCCGAGTGCGCACAAATGAGAGACACTTTGAAAAATAAGCTGCTCATTTAGGTCTGAGTGGATTCAGATGGTTGGCCGGAGCTCAAAGGCACAGAGGAGAGGGGCGGTTGGGTCAGCTTATTATTTCTGTGGATACAAGGCGCGGATGTTCTCCCTCATATGGTGTTTTCTAAATCAAAAGGCCTCAGCTACCAGACGGGGAGCCAAGATCCTAGATTTCCTCTTTGCTGCCAACACTTCACTTTGTTAAAAACGGAAAAAAATAAAAAATAATAATAAAAAAATAATAGAATTCACTACTGGACGTTGTATCAGAGAGCCTGCAAAACCTGTTTCAATGCATTTACCTGTTTGTAACCCAAAAGAAACAAACATATAT
>JARVGS010000789.1:21215517-21229616 GCA_031762315.1 Hypsolebias antenori | reverse complement strand
CACACACACACTCTATCTGCCCCTCTGTATCTCCTCCTGAGCTGCTTGGTGTATTGGGTGGTCTCTGACAGATGCTGGGGGGCAGGCTGGAGTACCAGGAGGTGTGCCACGGTCAATGGACTGCAGTGACCAAATTGGATGTACAAATATGGAGGAAATTAATCTTCTCTGTAATGACTCTGAAAATCTGGGGGGATGGCATAGACCCAGAAACTCTCATTCTGAACATGTCAATATTCAACATTGGTTTTTAACACTTCGCTGTAATAAGTGGAGCTCATGAGCAGAAACCAAACACCAAATTAGATTATTTTAGAAGCACTCAGATGTAGGATTACTTATGGCTCGGACGTAAAAGGATAAATAAAACTGTGACTGGATGGGTGGTTGTAGTTTATTAAAAAAAAAAAATATATACAGTATATATATATATATATATATATATATTGTTTTATTATTATTTTTATTTTTTTTTTAAGTGGGACTCTTATTCTCCAGTCAGTGTAGGCTCTGACAGGATGATTAGTCATGTGTCTCAGTACCGATGCTGAAATATTCATATGACTCCACCATGGCATGTTTATTGTTCCAGCTGATAAATGCTGCAGCCATATGAGGTTATCATTAGCGGACGGGGGGTCATAACCCCGACCCTTACTTGTTAGAGACTCATCTCCATAACAACAGTGCACACCTCATGAAACTTGAACATGACCCATTGGCACTGATACGGGAGGCCAAAGGTCAAGTAAGCAGCCACTAGAGCCACTTCCTAGTTATCTGTCAGCAAGCCAACCTTTTTCCTCTAATTAGGACAAACTGCAACGTTAAAGTGAGTGCTACCAACATGTTAACTGGAGTTAAATCACAAACCTTTTAAAGCAGTGTCCATCGTCTCTGTTCACTTCTTTTTTGGCTTGCTGGGGTCACTGGTGCCCATATCCAGCTGTTACTGTGCGAGAGGCGGGGGACACCCTGGACCTGTCCAGTCCATCACAGGGACACAGAGACAAACATGACAAACAACCATTCACTCTCTCACTAACACCTAGGGACAATTTAGAGTCACCAATCAGCCTAACATGCATGTTTTTGGTCTGTGGGAGGAAACCGGAGTACCCGGAGAAAACCCCCGCAGCACGGATAGAGCGTGCAAACTCCACCCCGAAATGTCTCCGCTGGGATTTGATCAGGTGACCTTCTCACAGAGAGGCAACACCTCTACCAACTGTGCCGCTGTACCACCCTCAAAGCAAAATGTGACTCATGAATTCAGTTCTTTGCAGATTAAAAGTTTGTCACCATGTGAAATATAAATGCCTCAAAATTTGCAGTTGTAAAATTCCTGTATGTGTAAAACTGTTGTCAACAAAAGAGTTGTTGCAGGATAACTCTAAAATAAAAGAAGCCCAGTTCTGACAAAGTTGAAATGTATAAATACATAAAAAAAAATGCAGTTTCTAGAACATGAGGTCCTTTTTGAATTTTAGGGCTGTAGTACATTTCAGAAAGGTGGAATAGGGTCTTCTTTACCACTATAAATCACATTTCCTTTTAACAACAGTTTGTAAATATCTAGGACCTGAGAAGACCAGATGTTGTAGTTTTAGAAAGGGAACATTGTCCCATTTCTATCTGATATAGGATTCTACTGTAGCTGTTTGACTGTCCATGTTCTTATTTGCTAAATTTTGTTTTTATTGGATGAGAGCAGCTGCTGTTCTGAAACATATGGTGCCTATCCAGGTGTGTAAGATGTCCATGGCATAGTCACTAATGCACCCCAATACCAGCAAAGAGGAAGGCTTTTGACCAGAGTACTGAAACTTGTGGAGTTGGATGGATTGTTTTTCTCCTCTTTAATACTTTGTGGTGTCCACTGTTTCCAAAAATAATTCCTCATTTCTATTCTTAAAAGTCTTCTGAGGATATTAAGAACTGTAGATGATAGAAGTCATGATGTAGATGATGTGAAAAGTCTTCCCAATGTTCTGTTAAGTTTGTCTATTCTGAAATTGGACCACTAACTTAGATGTCTGGTAAACCTCTGCCCATATTTACTTCTGAGAGGTTCAGCCTCTTTATAATTCACTTTTTTCTCAGTCCTGTTACTGACTAGTTAGTTTAATGTTTTTCAAAATGATCCTCCAGCTGTTCTTATTCATATCAATAAAGTTTACCACCTTTTATTGTCCTGATTTTCCAAAGTTGTGTTGGTGCCACAAAAATCAAAACTTGCCTTTTACCTTTTCCATAGTTGGCATAATAGTAATCATTAATGTTTCATTGGTGGTGCAATGGTTGGAGCCGTAAAGAAGGTCACCTCCCCTCGAGTCTTTCTGTAGGGAGTCTGCATGTTCTCCCTGTGCACAAGTTCATTCTCAAGATAGTGTGAATGTGACTATGAAGATTTTTTTGGTCTTATGTGGACTGTGATGAACCTGCGCCTTATAGTGTGAGCCTTTTAGTGTGAGCCTTTTCCAAGATAACAAGCTCCCCTCGACCCTAGATGAAAAAGAAGGCAAAGAATATGGATGGTCTATGATCTTTTTTAAATAATATAATGGGTTTATGGGGTGTCCAAATCACTATTTAAAAAAAGATGTGCTGCACTGCATGAGGCAAATGGTGGTCACGCCAGATACCTGCCCCCAGACCCCCAATACAGGAAAAACTGCACATTTTAGAGTGGCCTTTTATTGTGGTCAGCCTAAGGCACGCCTATGCAATAATCATACTGTCTAAACTTGATATGCCACACCTGTGGGGTGGATGGATTATCTCGGCAAAGGAGAAGTGCTCACTCACACGGATTTACACAAATTTGTGAACAATATTTGAGAGAAAAAAAAAACGTTTGTGTACGTAGAAAATGTCTTAGATCTTTGAGTTCATCTCATGAAAAAATGGGAGCAAAAATAAAAGTGTTGCATTTATATTTTTGTTCGGTATACATTTAATTTACAGTCCACAGAAACGTCCTCTCTACCTTTGTGATGTCGACCCTGAGCGTAAAGACTGACTTTAGCAGCATTTTACAGTGGAAATGACCCTCAGTGAAGATGAACAGATCAGCGAGTCTTCTCTTCACAGCTCGGGGATTAGCGTCCATCTGCAGGGCTCCGTGGCAGAAAGTCGTGTTCAAAGACACTTGGATCAATCCGTGTTAATAAATATTGCCGGATAAATCTAGGGGCCTCATCCTTGATACATACTAACATCCCTAATGTCCATCCAAATTCTCTCTGAAATGTCCTTGCACATCATAAATTTTTACCTCAGCACCAATTTGGAGGATTTCTTTGTGCTTTCCGGACATAACATCTCAGTCAATCAGAGATATCAGTTAGTGATTTGAGATATGAAGGTGTTTGTGAGTGTCGGTCACTTCTAATCCAAGGTGAATGTTTTCTGTACTGACACACAAACTTAACTTGTTTGTTGTCCTCCATTATTATCTTTTCCCAAGTTCGTTTTGATAATTCTAATTAAAGAGTAAATGAGCATTACTTGTATAGCCCTTTCTAGCCAACCAGGCTACTTAAAGCTTTTTGAAATCCCATTCTGTGTCCTCATTTACGCACCTGCACCCACATTTATACAGCACTGTACTGCACTTCTACAAAGTTAATGTGAATAAATCATTCTACAGAGTCGATGCTTTAGACCACATTCAAACGCTGATGGGGCACTGTGGAAGTGATGAGAGGCTCAGTGGTAGGGGCATATTGATTTGTGACTGCATAATGTCAGGAATCAAACCTTTGACTTTCTTGTTGGGGGTCGACTGCTCTAACCACTGATATACAGCCAGCCACATGTTGGATTGTTTAACATCAATTATGTTTTTATACATGAACAGTGATGCACTGATCCTGCCACATCCATTCTGTTGGTGCAATAAAAGGTGCAGGACTGATTAAATGACTGACAGAGAGTTCAGCCTTCTGCAACCACTGACTTCCAATATGTCATCTAACGAGCAGCACCTGTGACCCATTCCCCTAATAAGGACCTAGGAGTACTTAAAGCTGCAGAGGAGCTCAACTCTCCTCTGGAGCAGATGCCTACTGTTATTTATTTTTCTGGCCCGTTTGTTTGTTAATGGTGCCAACTTGTATCCATGACATTTTCAATACTGCTATCAAAATCATTTAACTTTACAAAACTACACAAATATATACATTGTGACATGTTCAGTTCACTGGGTTGAGTTTTCAACAGCTTTGTTAAAATCAGATATAAATGCCTGAGAGTAGAGTTACAAAACGGAGTTAGCACAACAGAGTTAGCGTAGCCGAATTAGCATAGTTCCTTTCATAATTTACTTCAGTTGCCCTCCACCACAATTTAATGTATAAAAAAAAAACACAACACAAATTGCCATATGAATTGTCTATGAAAAGATGTTTAAATACCTTTTATATTTCAAAAGATGGCTGCAGATGTTCATGAAGAGATGCATCTCCATGTGCTACGCAAGTATGGAGGATATATCTATTACGGTTTCTGGCAAGGGACAAACTATTCTATTAAGTATGTGCTTTCTGTTTTCCATAGTTTTTGAGTTTAGATGAGGAAACTTAACATAGCCAAGTAAAGCTGACATAGCATATTTTACTTTCAAGCAACACAACTAATTTAAGTTGATGCAAATAACTCGTGTTTTTGAGTAATTTAAACATAAAGTATTTTATAACCAAAAAGTGACATTTATTTTTTTGTTTGGGTGTACAGTGGTTAACTTACCTTGTTCTCTTTGTGTTAGGGACAGTTTACATGGCACATATTTTGAGTGAAACTGCACTTTTCTCTTTGCGGTTCTGTTCATTTGCACAACACCAGTGGCCCCCCTCTTTGAATCCAGAGGTTTCTGAACCCACTTTAAAGAGTGCAAGAGGTTTTTCACTGACCACCTGCTGATAACGTAAACATCTCCCGCTGAGGCTTTGTGTTAAACCACATGCGCACATGCACGTTGCGGACAGAAGGCATATTTCTATCAACAACATAGTGGCGGACACAATGCTTTCTGAACTACGACTGATATTTTTAATTTCATAGTTAATCTACGTTAAATTCCAGGTGCTGTGACCAACATCTGTGATGGAAGAGACACAATCTGATCCAGTTCTAATATTGCTGTTTAGTGAATGAGCCTGTCAAGGCAAGCGCACACGTCACACTGTACTATAACATACTTAAATGTGCTAAATAATAAGTTTAATAATAACAAACAGCATGTATGTTAAGTGTGATATATATATATATGTATATATATAATGAAGCTTTCTGAGCTATATGAAGCTATCTGGACATTATGTAGTTAAAATTATGTGATAAAATTATACAAAATTTATTGCATGTTATTAAAGTTGAAAATGAAGACATCAGATTTAATTTTCCTTTATTTATTCAACACCACAAACTGTATGTCACACAAACACTGATAAGGAAACTAAACACTATTAAAACCACGTTAACTGTAAACTGCATTAATGAACAGCTCTCTGTTTTCATTCTCAATACATGTCCCGTGTTGTTCATCTGGCTCGTTCAGGCTGTCACACCTTTGCTTAATGCAGCTTTAAAGATTGAATGGATTGGAAAAAAGAACTGAGTGGAATTAAAAAAAAAAAAAAAAAGTTCATCCAACATCTCTCTCTTCGACATCCTCCTGCACTGCACCTGGGCTGAGCCTCATTCAGAGCCGGTCCGCCTGATGAGAACAGCTTCTCCCCGCTTGAAAAAAAAAATAAAAACTCAATTGGTTGTTGTGTGATCAAAGTAAATACAAGCAAACATTATGAAGAATGTTGATTTACTTGCTGTAAATCAGCTACCGATTATCACAGAGTTAAGTCCGACATCGTCGACTCAGTTCTGGTCCACTCAGCAACGGGTGTGGAGCTGTTAAATGAAGTGGTCCCACTTGGCATCAAATCTGTCGACTCTTATCCAAAATCCAGCCAAAATCCAACTTTAACTTGTTGTTAGCTGAGCTTTTAGCCCAGAGGAAAGTCCTTAAAGGGAGCCGGCTTAGAGCAGGCATGCACATTAGGTGTATGTACAAAATTCACAGCGCAAACTAATGACCTGGCATGGTAACTACTGTGGATTTGGTGGGGTGGGGGGAGATTCCTCCAGATGCATGTAAACACAAAATTTGTCCATGTCAACACGGATCTTTTCCTCTAAGTAACATACAAAAAACATCACCATGTTCATGTAAACTGGGCCTCAGTTTACATTCCCAAGGACCTCCCTTGACCAATCCTGGTTAGTGGACTGCCTCAACTGTCTCCTTGCCCTCTAGCCACTTGTCCACCATGTCTGCATCCTTGTGTCCCCTCACACTGGAACTCCTTCTGGCCACCGTCTCCACCTGGCCCAGCTCAGCCAACTGTAAAGAAGGAAAACCTATTAAATAATCTTCCTGTGACCACTTTTCTTGTTCCCCAGGGTTCCAGAGTCCAACCTTGTACATTGCATTTAATATTCACTGTAAATAAAACACTGTTAACCTTTGTATGTCTTGGAGTCCTGTCTCACTTTCTCTCATATTATCTTCCCTGAGATCATTACAGACATTTTGAAAGTCCGAGGCAGTTTTAGATCTGCTTCTGGGATTTATTAAAAATAAACAAAATAATTAAACTTTTTTTTTTTCTTTTAGCAGTGTGGCTCAACTGTATGATCTATATGGCATACATTCAAATGAACATTAAGCATTTTCATGTGTTGAACAAGACAGAAGCAAATGCCCGAGTGTGGGTTGTATAGAAAACAGGATCTTGAGGAGTTCAAATGTCACATCACTGGTGTGGCTGCAACTGTTTGTTTTTGTTCAAGTCTTTCTGTGTTTCAAGTGTTCACTTTCAGTTCTTTATCATTAGTAATGTTTCTCCATGTAAAGCTGTTGACGTCCAAACACTTTCAGCCCCCTGAGGCGTTGGCATGCATGTTTGCATTGCTTGCATATGTGTTTGTTTGTAACATACACCCTCAGGCTATCTGTTCCCCCCACCACCCCTTCTGAACCTGAATTTCCATCCAGATGTGACCTCCAGTGACCCTCTCATCACACATCAAAAATGGGTCAGAGGGCTATGTAATGTATTATTATTATTATTATTATTTTTGCAATGTCTGAAATGTGTGCGAAAAGGCTGTGTGTTTGTGTTTTTCTTTTTTTTTTTTTGGGGGGGGGGGGGTGTCTGGGTGGAACTATGAGGTTAAAACGGCTGTGCATATGCTGTGGCTGAGTAATGGCCTGGGGCTTTGTCTCTCTCAGCCTCAGAGTCCTGCTCCCTGGGTACAGCCAGAACAAATGAACAATTTATCATCAGCTGTTGTCCTCCAGGTCCAGACCCAGGTGACTGCACAACTGGCCTCGTCCTCATCACCGTGGCAGCTGTCCACTGCCGGGGGAGTAGCGGAGAGGGATGTGAGGTTTTAGAAGGCCTTTGTTCTCACATGAGTTATTTGTGAAGCATTATTCTGCAGAATTAACAATACCTAAATGTTTCTGGTAACTCTTGATCAGTTGTGCACAGCTCCTTAAAGGATCATCTGGAAAAAGTTCTCAAATCTGCAGGAATTCTCTCTAAACTAGTAAATTTGCAAGGTGCTTCCAGACATTGTATTATTTACAATGCACACAAAATATAGTTAAATATGACTTAAGCACATGTCCACAACATGGCAACTGTCAAGTTTTTAACTAAATGGTAACAATAAAAAATAAAATAAAATAAATAAATAAAATTAAAAAAATAAAATAAAAAAATAAAATAAATCTTGCCTGAAAAATTAGAGAAGGAATTTGAAAAACACATATTTGCTGAATTAAGTTTAAATAAACAGAAATTAGCACAAAACTTGGGAAATTAGCTATAAACAACTGACATTTGCAAAAGGATGTTGAAAAGGCAGAAAGAAGCTTAAAAGACCAGAAGGAAATGGGAGGAGCTGAAGTGAGCTATAAAAAGTGGAAAAAGCTGAAAAAGCTCAGATTTTCATAAAACAGCTAAATCATATCTGAAATAGCCAAAAAAGTGGAAATTAGCAGAAAAATGCTGAAACGAGCATAACAAGCTGAGGTTATCATAAAGAAGTTAATTAGGCTGCAAGTAGCAAAAATTACTACTAAAAACATTATTGGAAAACAGCTGAAATTAGCTACAAATGGTAAAGGGGTAGGTAGAACAAGCTTAAATTAGCAGAAGCAAGAAGAAAGAACACATTTGCCCAATTAGGCTGAAAGAAGCAGGAATTAGCACAAAACGTAAAAATTATCTGGAAAAAACAAATTAGCAACAACAACAACAACAGCAACAACAAAGCTTAAAATAAGCTAAAAGTGCAGAAGTGGAGAGAGCACATTTTTGCTGAATTAGGCTGAAAAAATTGAAATGAGTGCAAAAATGTGGAGATATCTGAAACAACTAAAATTATCATAAAGACAGCTTAACAGTAGCTGAAATAGTAGAAAAAGCTGAAACTTGCAGAAATATACAGAAAAGAGCATAATAAGCTGAAATAAGCAGAAAGAAATTAGAAGCACAAAAATGCAGTTAGCAGAAAGAAGTTAGAAGAAGCACAGCAATGTTGTAGTTAGCAGAAAGAACATGAAAAAAACACAAAACAGCTGAAAAAGCAGCTGAAATTAGCTGAAAATAGGTGAAAAATAAAGTTAAAATTTGTACAAGAAAGCTGAAACTGAACCAGAAGAAAATATGAAAGGAGAAATAAAAGGTTGTAAACAGATTCTCAAGATATGAAGGATGTAAAATGAGCTCAATTAATTTTTGATGAAAAAAAAAAAGTATATAAAAAAAAAAGGCTAACTCATTCAAAAAGCTAAAGTTGCACCATTACCAAAAGTCATAGCACCTTCTCCTGAAAGAGTTGAACGTTTTTGATATATGATCTATTGAAATAGCTTAAACTGCTGGACGAGAACTGCGCCAAAAAAAAACGTACAGAAGAAAATGGATCATAGTGTGAACGCTTCCTAAACATTCACACAAATAGCTCCAGGGTCACTTGTCACTGGAGTTATTTCTAACTAATCTTTGAGTGTGAATAATTGTAGATTCCCTCAAGTAACTCAGTTTATCTCCTCAGCAGCCTGCATAAAACTTCCTCGTTGTGAGGAGAATGCTGTGATGGCCACAGTTGGTGTTGTGGCTTAATCATCAAATAGAAATAATATCAGTTGCATGGGCGTGTGGAACCCCTGCCTGAGGCTTTGATAGGTGAGAGCGTCTGCTTCGCCATCTCCAGACCAGAGCTCAGGGGAATTCTCACCAAACCTCCCACGTACAGCGACATGCTCACACCGTGCTGTATAGGAGTGTGAAGAGAGTAACAAGAACGTTTGCAGGAGAAAAGGGGAAGAGACTGGAGAAAGTATATGGAAATGTGTGAAGAAAAGGCGTGAGACTGTGCTCGGGCTCCCCTATTGTTTTCTCATTAGAGAGCTGTATATGTGACTCTGGATTCAAGCTGTTTTTGTGCAAAGCACGCAGCATCAGTATGCAAGGCCTATAGAGAAAAGCAGCTTAGTGCTTATTATTGCAATGACACCTAGCAGGTGAGTTTTGAATATGCATGAAATGAATATCGCACATATCCACTATTATTATTATCATTTGCAGGTGAGTTCAACAGGCAATCATTTTCTGCAAAGTTGTAAAATCAAACATAAAACCAGCATGTGCTGAACAACGGAAGTGCTGGGAGTGAAGGTCAGCACTCGGGATGTTTTTTTTGTTTGTTTGTTTTGAAAATAATGAAACATTATAAGCTAAAGCCTGAGCAGTTCTGTAGATATAATAATACAATTGGAGGATTCTTATCCAGCTGTAGCACTGGTCAATAAAAACCCTTTAACACACAGAAGATAGCAAATTCAGGATGACTGATTCAATGTTATGGTTGGACAGTAGCTACTGGTATGAATCTGTCTGATCTTCTCTGGTGTGAAGCATGTGCTGTCATCATCAGCTGCTAACTGAGTCCATCTGAAGCTATTTAGCACCTGCTGCCTGCCTGCAGCTGATAATATGCTGCTGTGTTTTGTCACCTCATTGATGACGCCATGCAGACCTCCGGTCACAGAGTTGCACAGTCACACTGACAAAACTGCTCAGATGGTTTAAGGAACATGGGCACACAGTCGCTGATATATAAATGAAGCAGAATAAATCTGTAGCTCATATTTTTCTACTCTAAATCCATCCTAATATCATGATCACTGTGCACCCCATGGCAAGGAGGAGCAGCAGGATCGTCCAGACTCTTATCAAAAAGTCCAAAAACCCAGTTCTGTAAGAAACAGGGAGTGGACCAGTGTTTTCAGAAAAAGCTAATTTCCACTTCTGTGATGACAGCATTGATGCAGAAAATCCAGCAGAGATTTACTGTGACATAATCTGCCTTTAGGGCAACTGTCTTTTTTTTTTTCATGGATGTTTGTGCATTTTTCACCAAGACACTATTAAACCATATTCTGCACATTAAAAATAAATAAAAAAAAAAAAAAAAAAATGGATGAGGAAGAAAATGGAATGGATTCTGGACTGCAGTTCTGACCTGTCCCAAAATGATAATGTTGCAAAATTTAGGAAAAAAAAACAAAACTCAAATGGGACTAGGACAATTGTTGGACGCCTTTTGACGCATTTTCAGGAAGAATGGGACAAGACAACATCTGAAAATCTTCATCACTTGGGCTGCTCAAGGTCAGTGAGTCTTGTGTTGGTAAAAAGAATGGAAATATTATGAAGATGCATAACGTTGTTGAAATGAAAGCCAAACTATTTAACTTGGTGTTATTTACTGGCTTACATGTCAAAAATGCAATGAAGATCTTGTGATCTAACAGTGATGAGTATGTGTTGGGGGTATTTGTCCTCTACAGCCACACCAACTTTCACCTTGATCTCTGCAAAAATTCAACCGATCTATCCATCCATTATATTCTGCTTATTCTGAAGTCAAGTCTCAGGGGCGGCAGTTTCATAAAGGAAGCCCAGACATCTCTTTCCACAGCCACCTCTTCCAGCTCTTCTGGGAGGACTCTAAGGCATTCCCAGACCAACTGATGTAGTCTCGCCTGTGCGTCCTGGATATTCCCAGGGGTCTCCGCCCAGTTGGACATGCCAAAGCACCTCCCTAGGAAGGTGCCCAGGAAGCATTCCTATCAGATGTCTGAACCACCTCAACTGGCTCCTCTTGATATGGAGGAGCAGCAGTTCTACTCCAAGTCTCTTCCAAACAACTGAACTTCTCACCCTATCTATAAGGGAGAGTCCAACTACTATGTGGAGGAAACTCATTTGAACCACCTGTATTCATGATCTCATTCTTTCCATCACTACCCAGAGTTTGAGGCCAGGGGTGAGGCCCTCACCCTCATCTATGGTCATTTGCAAAAGTACCAGAGTTATCAAAATTCATGTTCAATAATCCAGGTAGAAAAATCCAACAAAGTTAAGCCAGGTCCCCTGGGTGGTTTCTTTTGTTTAAATGTTTCATCTTTCATCCAAAAAGACTTCTTCACTCTGAGGAGCCACAACAAACTCACTCGTAAAAGCACCTTCACAATCAGTTTGGTGGTGCTAGAATGGTTCCTGGAGTCCGCCCTCTCCCCGTTGACTCGTCTGAGGCAGCCATAACCAAAGTGATTCAAAACATTAAAGTTCACGCTGAATAATTGAGGTAAAATCCAACAAAGTTAAGTAAGGTCCTCTGGATGGTTTTATTTTTGTTGAAACATTTCATCCTGAGTTATAGATATTTTTGTGTTTGCTGAGGGAATTTAGCTGTGGTGGCCATTGTCCATCTGGTTAATTCCACAAGCTAATAGATAAATAAATTTAACTTTCTAAAAATGTTCTTTAAAAAGTTGCGTGGTTCAGGACGTGTCTTGTTAACAAACAAATTAATTAATATGCAGATACAGTTACATGGTTACTTTCATGGTATTAGGTGATGATAGTTATGGAAAACTAATCAATATAGGGACATTATTAATTTAACAGTGTTCAACGTAACATGCAGCTTGAACGCTTGTTTGTTTCATCTAAGAAGTCAAAGAAAACATGTCAAGTGTTTTGGTTCTTCCAGGATGTTACAGCATGACGTAATGTAATAATCATGATACAGCAGAGGCATGTAGAGTTTGTTTTGTGTAAACTGACACTGTTTAAAGTGGTTTTGTACCATATTTATGGCAGGTTGCGATGCATTACTGTAAACATATCAGCTGGAGGCACCATCTTGTTCTCCGCAGTGATTTCAGTTGTTTCATACTACATCTTTCCTATGAAAAGAGACAGTGGTGTGATGTGTCCCTATATGAAAAGAGTGTTACTACAATCATCATCAGAGTATCAGCCTGCAGACGGGCACCAGACCATTTTTCCCCCTCCTGTTCCTCTCCTGTACTTGCATCTTTTAAATCCATCCTCCTTCATCTCTGCCCGTCCCATGAGAGAGCTTGTTGTTTACCATGTAAGAGAGAAATCATATTTGGGTGGGGCGGTGGTGGAGGAGTTTATAGCCAAGGCCGAGCGCTCCCCTGAGGAGGAGCCTATTACAACAGTAAGAGTGGATTAATTAGAGAGCGTCTCAGCAGAGCCGGGCTCAGAGCCGAGCTCGGTCAAAGGGGAGGCATTAATCGCCTCTCTTCACACAGGTAACAGCCTCGGCCCCGGGGGCCCCAGTGGCCTAGCCAATTAATAGGGCCGGAGGTACAAGCCCACCCCGCTACTTTATCGCTTTCTGCCCTCCAGACATTTTATGAAGAGAGTGGGTTTTTATTTCAACGTTTTATTAAAGCTGGGTTTGAAAGCTGCAGGTGGAGACATTTGTAGACTGTTAAACAGGTTTATCTGCCTTTACTCATGAACCATTATCAGGTGTGAGGTCAAGAAAAACCATCTAGGTAATTGCAAAGTCATATGGAGGATTTAAATAAAAACGGTACCTAAATAAGCTGAGTCATCAGTTTTGACAGTAGAATTGGTCATGTTGAAACAAATATGAAGGTTTTCATTGCTGTCACTCAGAAAAAATACTTTCAGAGTCAACGTCTCCACCAGAATTATCCTTTTTTTTTTTTTTAACACTTATTATTTTATGTTTAATGTTCAGGCTGTTGTTACACCATCTTATTTTACATTTTTATTGTTTAGCGTATATCTTAGATCTTTAAGCGTACCATTTGGCGTTTGTTTAGCGTATCTTAGTGTATATCCCATATTCCTACTTACCGTTTCTTTTTACACGTTATATTTTTTGCTATTTTTGGGTGTAACTGGGACCTCGAGTACAGAATTTCGTTCCACCTCATGTACCACATGTGATGCGAATGACAATAAACTTGAACCTAACTATTTATTCCGTGCTTTAAAATACAAATGTTTGCCTCTGTCTTGTTAGCTGACATGATCAAAAACCAATTTACCTTCAAGTAAAATCTCTAAATGCTTGAATGTAAAATCATGACTTCAAATGTTAGAATTAAAAGAAAAGAAAATGTCACACATGCATTTTGACAATAAAATGACTGAAAGACCTTAATTTATTCCCTAAAAATGTGAAAACATATTTTAGAAAGTAATTTTGATCGATTTGTTTCCATGTTTTGATCAGAAGTTCTCGTGAGAAACCACATTTTCTTAGTTATTGAAACAGTCGCAGTTTTCTCTGCAGCCCTTCTGTAATTTCTAAACATTCTTTTTGTTTGTTTTCTCAAAATAAAAGCATTTCCCTCTTTGTTTCTTTTCATTTTCTTTTCCTCGAAGGAAAAATCAATGTCACTGTCCACTCCTCTACGTGTGTTTCTGTGTGGCGGCACAGTGTGGTGACACAATTTAATTTTACCCTTCAAAATATGAACAACTCTTTTCCTTTTTGCTTTATTGATTGTCTTGCTGACTGCGTGCTTGTAAAGGAAGTACATAAAATAAAATGTCAAACTGAGAGAAACGCTGATGTCATCAGAAGTAAAACTTTTACTTTATGCTTTATTACCTATACTGTTTGTGTGTGCATGTTTGTGTGTGCATGTGTGTGTGTGTGTATAT
>JARVGS010000789.1:21202785-21215353 GCA_031762315.1 Hypsolebias antenori | reverse complement strand
GACAAACCTGTGTACTTCTAGCATTTCAGCTGCACTTGCTGCCAAATTTCCATTTCCTCCTCTTCCTCCTCCTCCTCTGTCTCTTCCTCCCTCATGACTTTCATTAAAGACTGCGAGGCCTCCTGCCGAGCGCAGAGCAGGCAGACGGGCAAGCAATAAGACAGGCAAAACAGAGCCACCATGGGTTAGCTGCACAGATCTGAAGCCAGCTTCAACTCTTCATGCCAGTAATCTATAAAGAGGAGCGGAGAAAGAGACGAGAGGAGGGGGACGTGAGTGTGACGGGGGGCTGCCGCAGGAATAAGGAGGTCGTGGGATGAAGAGAAGTGTTTCCATATGGTAATGAAAAGCACGAATACCTGGAGGAGTGCCACTAATCTTTGGCTGAGAGGTGCAGGGCTTTTTAGATGATAATAGTGGCGACGTGCACAGAGTTGGAGCTGTAGGCTGCAGCTCCCTTAACTGGGACGATCTGATGCATTGTTCACTAAACAATCTTGCTCCGGTCAGTTCTGAAAATAAACGTCATACAGCTGAAAACCAGCTGGTACAGTGAAGCCTGTGAGTGAACCCGATCAGTCACACGTATACTGAAGATGGTACAATAGAAAAACAACTTCTGCACAATCACAGCACTTTAACTCAAGATGTCTGGAATATCCAACAATTAGAATTCTGACAGCAGGGCATTAAGTCATTACAGTACCAGAGGTCAGCAAAGACACCGAGACAAAAGCCTCAGAATCGTTTTCTTGAATTAGAGCATGGAACTGACATGAAATCTGATAAATGAATATAAACAATCGAAATACTTGTATAGACAAGTTGTGGACATATCTATACTCAGCCAGACTCTGAACTCTGATGTTTCACATAAAGTTACAGAATATATGAGCTGTGGCACAGATTAAATTTGCAATAACTGAGACAGGAAGTGAAAATACTTTAATTAGAAATTACTTCATTCAAAATTCAACATTGTCAGTGGTTCAGCCTGCCATTTTCCTTTATTTCTGCAAATTCCACTAGAAAATGTTGACTAAAATTGATACTGCTTTTACAATTTCATTTATTGACATCACTGTTAAAAAACCTGTTTACATTTTTGGGCTGTTGAGGGTTAAAAGTGTTCCAGCCTCCAGTCTGCTGCTGTATCAAGCTTGAATATTGATGCAAGAGCGTCAGTAGCTTCATTGTGCATAAGTAACCATTTCACACTACAGGCAGTGAATCAGACACAGCAAAATGCTCCATAAAACATCATATGTAGGAACATGATTTTATGACTCAGTGGTAACAGCATGGGCAGTATTTTACCAGCATTAGAAGCCATGCTGGGACATCAGACTCATACACAGAGAAGGGAAAATGACCGTGGCGGGACTTTTGCATTAGCAGCAGCACATCATCAGCCCAGTGGGCCTCTGTTTCCCTCCAGCTGCAGAAATGTCAGCACAAAACCTTGGACTTGTTCCTGCTTTCTGGGCCTTTTCTGCCATCATATACACTTTTGCAGGGTGACTTCAGCAGCTTGATTCCACCATACCTCTAAATGCCATCACACAGCCATCATTACCCACAGGCCAGTGCAAAACACTAAGAGGAAAAAACAGAATCAAGCTATAAAGCAATTAAGGGGAGGGAGATTTGTCCTGGGTTTTGGAGGTTAGTTAAACTGTCATTTGACAAACACAGCTCAAGGTGGACACAAATCCCACTCAACAACTCCTAAAGCACATTACAGTAGTCCCTTGTTTATTGTGGGGATTATGTTCCGGATCCCCCCTGCAATAAGTAAAAATCAGTGAAATAACAAAGTTACATTATATATTTCAAGGTTTTATAAACCCTTCTCACACTCTTGCAATGTTCTTAACTCTTAAACCTACTAATTTTAATAACCTACTTATATGTAGCTACTAAATTTTACTCACCTGCTTGGCAGAACAGCAGCTATCTTCTTCCACTCTGACTTGGTTCTGTTTTGGCGGACCTACCCTGTCAGTTCTGGTCAGCTCTCTGGCTCGGGGTCGTGGCAGTGGGAAGCCAGACCTATGGCATCCCCCACTCAGAAGTCCTTGTGGGCCAGCTACCAGCTCTCAGGTTTGCCAGTGGGTCTGGGGGTCCATTCTGTTTTGGCTCGCCGTGGGTTCTGCGTGGCTCTTTGCACCCGTTGGGCAACAAAGTCACTGTAAAGCACATGTACTGAACTCAAGGCCTGGGGGCCAAAATGTGGCCCTCGTTGACATCTTATCTGGCCCCAAAGGTGATATGTGAAACATAAAATACTTATATCTCTTGAATATTTTCAGTAATCTTTGATTATGATGTCAAAAGCATAACAGAGAACATCAAATGAGACCAAGCAAACTCTTGTTGAGGAACCTGTGACCAAGAAAAGATGCTAGGTATCTGATTTGAGTTCATGCAGATTCTGAAATCGGCCTTTAATTTGATAAAGGTTTTAATTTTAGCCCCCTTTTGTAAGTGAGTTTGACACCCCTGCTGTAAAGGATGAAACTTGTTTGGATCAGATCAAAAACATTCCCTCTGTATTTCAGCAGAATGCAGTTGGACTTCTGGGTGGGGCGCCGTCTTCTGGGAAATGTACAGTAATCCTTATGAGTGATGATACACTATAGGCTTATTGAGAGAAAACTACAAAATGGAGGTGCCTGGCTGAAGTATTTTATTTTTTGTTAACTTTTTACTGTACAGTATCCCGTACTGTCCTAATCACATGAGTAATATTAAAGTTGAAAATCGTTTTTTTTCCCCTCGTGTTCAATCTCACTTTAAAAAAATGGCGAAAGTGCGAGTCCGTGAAAGTTGAACCGCAATGTAGCGAGGGATTACTGTGTTTATGTAATAAGTCCCTGGGACCAGATCACTGACTAAAATTTTCACACACAAGTAGCAAACACTCAGAGTTGCATTTTCCTCACCTAATGCAGCACCACTTCCTGGTCCAACTTTAGTTCTAACTGTTAAAAACACCTTTAACATGTTTACAGTAAAACATATGAACATGTTGCATATTTCTCAGCAGACTCCAAGAGGGGGGGAATGTTTGTTTCTGCACTGATAATTATATAAAAAAAAGTATCTGCAGAATAAGAAATGCTCATCTAATAGAGTAGAAGAGAAAATGCCCCTGATCCTTTCTAATATTAATGTCTACAGCGTCATTAATAAACTGGTGACATGAACATGGCCGGAGCCACAATGAAAAAGGGCTGTTTACAACAAGGTAGATGTCAGCTTTGTGAGATAGATGCAGCAGCTAATGAATAAACAGAACACTGCTCGAATCAATCAGCTGGGAGCTGGGAGCGCCTTGAGTGTTGGAGTGATTCACCTGCAACCAGAGAGGAAACTTTAACTTCCTGAAACCAAAATCCTCTCATTTCAGATGTAAGATTTAATGAGGCTGCAGAAAATATATCAATGTATTTCCCTTTGAAATCCAAGTAGAGATCTCTGCAGAACACAAAGGAATGGACTGTCAAAGAACAGGAAGGTCTTATATTTTGACCAAATGTTTATAGGTGTTAGACTTGCAAAGCAGTTTATTGCAGCATATTCAACATTTCATAGACTTTGTAAAAGAATAGAGAAATATAACATAAAAGTAGCATGCAGGTTGTGTCAGAATGGTTGTGCTCAATTTTTCATACTCATGTGGTACGCCACTTTGCTTTTGGACAAAGAGGACAAAAATTAAGCAGTGACAGCAGATACCGTAACCTTAATTTCCTAAATTCAATGTTTTTGATAGTATTTTCCTTTTTTTCCTGAGGATCAGACTGACCGGTTAGCATGGAGTAAGATTCATCCCTGCTTCTGCTGTCAGCAGTCTTAACTGTGTCTATGGGAATAAATCAAAGTGATCAGGG
Organism: Hypsolebias antenori; assembly: GCA_031762315.1. NCBI lineage: Eukaryota > Metazoa > Chordata > Actinopteri > Cyprinodontiformes > Rivulidae > Hypsolebias > Hypsolebias antenori. The sequence continues at coordinate 21,211,457 of JARVGS010000789.1, read as the reverse complement.
CTCTGCGGTCTAATGTGGCTTGGTTTGATATGAAAGAGTTGAAGAAGTCTTGGTCTGGGGCATCAACTAATTCCCTTCAACATCAGAATATTAACCCTGCAGCTGGTCGGTTGAGGCGTTTCTGTCCCCAGGAAGTTCTGCTGCCTGGAGCCAAATGACTTGTTCAATCAGAATATTTTCCCTTGATCAAAGCACACAGACCAATCTTACTGGTCAGAATTATTCTGTTGCACGCTGACCTTTGCACTAATTAGCAAACACTTTCCCTCATCAGAAATCCTCTTTATCCTGTCTCAGGGTGATGATTTATAAAATTAAATACACGCCAGCACTCTGATCTCAACACATAGGAGACTTCCTGTTGACCTGAGAGATCAAATTATGGGATTTCAGGGTCACAATATTATCTTTTGATTAGGCCTGCTGAACACAGAGTGAGTAATGCACGAGGAAGGGTTCAGTTATGAGTTTTTTCATTATGAACATTTCTGTTTTTTGACTAAATGTTTGCCTGCAGCTTGTTTTCAGTGCTGAAATGTTTAGGGTTTAATCTTTAGCAAATCCCATTCCAACACATGTAAGAAATGTGTAAAAAAGTGTGTGTTAAAGATGGTCTTTGAAATGTATTTCTTCAACAAAGTGCTCGTTGTCGTGTATTGTAACTGGTCGCCTGTGCAGGCAGCTCATCACAAAACCAGGTCACAATCAATTGGACTGCTGATGACTTTAGCCTGGAGACTAGCCTGACTTTCCTTCCAAACAAAGAAGGGCAGCTGTCAGTTTGGCTGCTGGTAAAGAGTGACCAGAACAAAGTCAATGCTGATGGAGGTCGGACTGGATGAAGCGATGGAGGCAGGAATGGCTGATAGGAGAGCTTCAGGTTTGAGCATCAGTGTTTCCTGATGTTTATTTAGTTGTTGTTGTTTTATTGGTTGTGTATCAGGTGGCGTTGCTGCGGCATGGCTGCCAGGACCTGACCGCTGAATGGAAACGTCAGTCAGTGGACATGCACAGCAACAGATAAGAGCTCAGAGGGACAGAAAGACAGAAGAAAGAATGGACTCTGACCTTCCCCCTATCCGTTCAAACCCCCCTGACTGTTGTTTTTGAGAAGCCAAAGTAATTGGTGATTCTTCAGGGTTCGTACATTTATCACTGCACATAGTGAACATGGTGATCGGATGGCAGAATCAAATTCTGACCATTGTCCTTCAGATGAGTGTCAAACACAAAGCAGGAAAACACATGGAATAAAGACACGCTGATGAAAAAACAGGTTAACCTGAGATTTTGATTACAGACATTGAGAAAGACATCATAAATCTGATATGATTTAACCGAATTAAGCCAAATGCACCTGGAAAAGTTAACGCTTATACACTAAAATCCCAGTGTTTATGACGTTATGTTTACAGAAATTAAATGTTTAATGTATAACATTGCATAAGCTGTGGTGTAGTGCCATGAATCACATTCATCCTGAAAACTGTCTGCAGTGAAAACAGCCTGGATACGTGGACCAATACTATGACTACCAGTCACTGATCACATTACATGTAGTAAAGTGATGCAGTGAGCAGTCAGAGGACTCAAAAGGCAGATGAGCAGTTACACTTGGTGCAGTCAGAGCAGGGAGAATATAACCCATAATACACCTAAAACTGGACAACAAATGAGTTGACTGTATTATGAAATGAAAATGCAGTACTAAAGATTCAAGGAGAACAAACAATATCAATGGGTGGTAAAAGTTAGGTCAAGAAACATAATTCAGCTTATACCACAATCTGAACGTGAATCAGAGTCACTAAGAACATCCACACACTAGCTTTACTTGCTTCGTCTTTTCCAAGACATAGGGGTGTCCAGTGTCCATGTCCAGCAGTCACTGTGAGGGGCACGGTCCATGGATGCTCCCCAGTCCCTCACAGGGACGCATATAAACAAATAGACACATAGAAACAAACAAAGACGCATAGAAACAAACAAAATAAACCATTCACTCTCTCACTCACACCGAGGGACAATTTAGAGTTACCAATCAGTCTAACATGCATGTTTTTGGTCTGTGGGAAGAAACCAAAGTACCCAGAGAAAACCCACACAAGAACAGAGAGAATGCTGAGAGGTGACAGGTTTACCAACTGCACCACTGTACCGCCTCACTAGGAGCAATGGAGACAAATAACAAGAAACAATATAACCCATTCTGAGCCACTGGTTTTGGATGATTCCAGGAATGTAGCTGGGGAAAAAAAAATCATCCAACATTCATCTGTATCAACTGCTGGTCAAAGTAAAATGAAAATTAAACATAATGAGAAAAGTCACAACACTGTGTCAAAGTGATTCAGTTGTAAAACTGTTTAATAGTGGAACAAATCTTTTGAGCTACTTTTTTCCTTCTCTTTATTTGTCCCAACATTTTTGTTTATTCGCCACTTGTTGGTTGGCAACAACTTGTTGCTGTTAGGCCTTAGTGCTGTATGGCAAACTACCTAAGAGGGGTAAACTCTAACCTAAAATCTACAACTGAAGGATCTCACTGTCACCGTCCCAGCTCGCTGGGCCATGGCAGATGAACAAATGGTGGTAGACCTGGAAGTGATTACGTCACTCAGCCGCATCTCTGAGTGACCAAGCAGCTGGATTGAAGTTTAAAAGAACAGCACTGCTTGCCCCAAATGGGTCAAGTTAAAAGGAGGCCTAACCGAATGGTGTACCATCAAGAACAGGTGGCCTAAACCAAAGCTCACCTCTCATTAATCCCAACTGGCTTGTTCCCGATGGGCATCTTACCATACAGTCAGAAAGAGTAAGCAAGAAATGGTGTTCTCCCATCACCTTCAAAAGTGGAAAACAATGGAAAGTACCATGCTAGACACCGTTAACAGCCACAAGCCAGAGAAACACTCTGTTCTCATTGCACATGAATTGCAGTGACTTGATATTAACATTGCTGCAGTTAGTGAGGTTGGCCTGGCATAGGAAGGCAGCCTGAAGGAGCATGGTACTGGATACATTTTATACTAGTCAAGCAAATCACAAACACCAAGCTGACTTTCAGGCATGGGCTTCATGATCAAGAACTCTAACTTCCACACTTACTGGTTCTTCCCCGGGCCATACAGACTGCATCATCTCCCAGTGCCAACCTCTCTGGAAAAATCACCACATTATGATGGTCAGCATATACATGCATCCCTCGAAGCCAACCCAGCAGACAAGGACATCTTCTACACTGACCTGCACAGAGATCTAGAATAAGTACCAGCAGATGATAGTCATCGTCCTCGGTGACTTTAAAGTAGGCCATGACTCCGATTCTAGAAAATCTGCAAGCATAGCATTGAGAACTGCAACAACAAAGGTCACATGCTGCTGGAGCTAAGTGCATGGCAGAAACTTGTCATCACTACTAACCTATTCCAGCAGATCAACAGCCAGAAAATAATGCAGATGCACCACAGGTCTTGATGTTAGGACCTTATTGATTACATCTTTGTACGGCTGCTGGACAGTTGACAGGCTCCTCACCAGAGTGATGCCCAGGATCACTGATTATTTTAAACAGACTTCTTTTGACTGTTGCAATGGAACATCTCCCATAACGTGGGAACCAACAGAGAACCAAATTAAATTGTGTTTGTTCTCAGGCAGCTTCAATAGAAATCATTTTGATATGCTCATTCTACTTTAAATGAACAAACCAAGAGCTTGTATGTGGTATTTGTTGACCTGACAAAAGCACTTGACACTGTCAGCAGGAAAGGACTCTGGAAGCTCTTAGAAAACTAGACTGTCCTCGACAATTCATGAAGATTAGCTCTCAACTCCAAGAATGGCCAGAGTGTATAAGTCCAGTGAAATGGAGAACTGTCTGAGACCTTTTCCACTATGAATGGCATCAGTGCAGCCCTTTTTGATGCAACAAGCTGGCTAAAGCAAACAGTGTCTTTGGCAGATTCTGTAAAAACAAGTCTGGTTCAATAAAAAACTAAGGACTGGAACAAAGGTCCAAGTATGCAGAGTGGTAATACCAACCACCCTCCTGCATGGCTCTGTCATGGTTGACATAACAAAGACGCCTCCAACTCCTTGAACGTTTCCACCAGCACTGTCTCAGCTCCATCCTCAGCATCTACTGGAATGACTAACCAATGTCTCAGTCCTCCAGCAGATGGATACTACTAGTATCAAGCCATTCATTCAACCTTTATTTAAACAGGTTTCGCAGCATGCAAAAAAGTCATACTGTTTCAGGCACAACACACTGAGCAGGGCAGGTGTACAGAATGGATGATCAACGCCTGCCTACCATCGTACTGTACAGTGAACTGTCCTCAGGGCATCACAAAAGAGATGTCCCAAAGAAGAAACAGAAGGACCTCATCATCAAGAACTCCGTAACCACTCACTACATTGACACTCTCACATGAACCTCCCTACAAGCTGAGAGAACAAGCTGGTACAACACCACCCGCAAGGAAGTGGCAGCTTTCCAGTCTGCACGCACCACCAGCCAAGAGGAAAAAAGAAACAGAAGAAAGACCAAAAAAAATCCCTGCATATCAACCCTTGTCACCGCTGCGACTAAACTTTACAAGCTTTACCAGCCACCAGTGTGCTTACTGGCAATATGGACAGTCCCTACACTAGAACAAGGGTTGGGACTGTCCAAAGGGTTAGCAAAGGCAAGTAAAAAAATAAAAAAATAAAAACCTGAAAGACAGAATGATCTGGTATTTTCTGTCGACAGATGTGTGAACCACACAGATTTCTAGACACTGCAGGGTATTGGTGATTCTGACTACTTTTCAAAACCTTGGCACTGCTTTTTAACAACTGGTGAGCTTCAAAACTTAATAATATCCAGATTGAGGCAAATGTCACCATGGAATTCCATGAAGTAGAGAAACCAAGGAGTCTGGTTTCATCCTCAGCCAAATCCAGCAGCAAAGATGCACCAAGTCAGCAGAACTCTGCAGATACCATGACCGGGTCCAAACCCATCCCTAGTTGGGTGGAATAAATGTTACGAGAGAGGGTCTTGAACCCAAGCCGCACAATTGAAATAAACATCCACTAAACCTGAATCAGGCAAAACCCTGATTGTTTGGACACTCATCATGCAGATGGGGGCTGATTTTACCTCCAATTAAAAAAAAAAAAAAAAATCTAATACGGTTGATGATTTGGCTCATGTCTGCAGTCTTTGATACACTTTCATTGCTTATATGGCGAATGGCTTAAATAAGCCATTTATAAGTTATACAAGCCCATATGAAGCTCTGCTTGAAAATATTTGCTGAAAAGTAACAAATTCAAACAGGATTTAAAATGGCTCTCTGGTGTCCACATACTTTTTATTAATCAGAATACATTTTTTGATAGCAACACGTGCATTGCAAAAAAAAAAAAAAAAAGAATTAAAAAGGAGAACCAAACTTTATGAGGAGCGTGAAAGCACTTTGCTAATTGCAAGGGTAGATATGGTCTTCTACAAGAAGTTTTTTTCTCTAAACTGAGTAAATTACAGGAAGTTAATTAGAATTTTCTTTTAAGAATCATGACAGTACTGAATGTTACCCTGCTCATCCTGTCAGGAGAAAACTTTAAATGATGAGAGAAGGACAACTACAAGAAAAAAGGTCCTTCTGAAGATGTGACATGGTCTTTGTTGGCGGTTTTACAGGACAGACTCTATGTAAGTGTGTCACATAGGAACAAAAAGCAGGAACACTTCCTGCTCTACTCTTTACCCGTGGTGACAACGCTGTCATCCAGCAGCAACGTTTACACAGCACATGAGCAGCTTGTCATTTGAGGGTTGTTTGAATTAATAAAGCTGCTTTAGGAGATCATCAGACAGGGAACACTGAGACAACTAAAGATCGAATGGCTGACACCGCTGTGAAAGGACAAAATGTAGTGAGCTAATTTATTATCTATAAGAAACTTAAAACAACTGTGATTACTGACCTGTTTAGACCTGTTTAGAATTTACAGGATTGGTGAAAAATTCAGATGAAATGCCTTAAATTAGCCTTTGTTCTGGACATTAATGGATAAAAAAGAACAAATGATTTTGTTTGTGTGTTTCTGTTTGTTTAAGCAGCCAAAACAGCTTCCCAGAGACTTTCCCACCTCCCTTCTCACTCCAGAGCCTCTTAATAAAGCATCAGTTAAAAAGTGAATGGATCAATTAGGCAATTTATGCAGCTAATCTCTGGCAGGGCCCACCTTTTTGATGCCACCAACAAAGCGACTGAAAACATTGTTAATTCATCCAAAAAATAAAAAAAGGGGTTGCTTCTGCCTATTGCTCCCAAATGATTTGGAATAATTTGCTCCTCATTCAGGAGATGGAAGGCAGCCGGGGCTCTCCATCACTGGCAGTCGGCATGAAAGCACTTCGCCACCAACTTTCCCCAAATATCTCTTCACTGGAATCAGTTAAATGGCGATTAGGCCGGCGCCTTCTGCCAACACGCTCTCCATAATCACAAGGAAAAAGAGGTGCTAGTTTGGATGAGGTCTTAGAGTGACAGCTGTGTGTATTTGGTTTGGCACTTACACGCTGTGTATGTGTGCATGTGTTTCTGTGTGTGTGTGTGTACAAGCCATTAGGATTGAATTTGAGAGGTCTTCAGGGATGCCCAGCCATACGAGCTCTGAAATATAAAATTGAAGGAAATTTTAAAATAATTAAAAGCTTCACTACCTGTGCAGAATCTGTTCAAGATTAAAGTTGGACAGAGTTGAAAACCAGTTTTCAACAATGGAATAATCAGAAAAAATGTTTTCCATAATATTTATATGCAAAAAAACATAAAAAATAAACTTAAACTTGTTGATTGTAACAATTTAAAGCACATTTTAAAAATATTTTATAAATTGGGTGGGGGTGTGTATGAAACATTTTCATATACAGTTTCTATGGTGAAAATATTTTAAATATTAACCTCACAATATATATATTTTTTATATATATGTGATGTTTTTATTTTTCTTCTAGACTTGCTTCATTGTTTCAATTTTAACTTTTAAATGTCTCAGTACTTGTGTGATTAAAACACTGATTAAGAAATATTGGGCTTATTTTAGCCTGGGTTAAGATGTTACCTTTTGGATTAATACTGTTTCCATCAAAGTCTCAGCGCCAACAGTCTGTCTATGATCTGCATACAACACAGACAATGGCTGGTTGAGAAAACGGGGCCAAACAAAACAGACAACACTGGCACATATTTGGCTGCAATTAGCTCATGATGAAGACTTTTGACTCGTTATCCACGCTCTGTGACCTCTGACTGGCATCATGGCTAAATAGGTATGAACTACTAACTGTTAGATAGAACATCAGTTCAAAGTTGACTGGACTATTCATTTTAGCTCTTTTTTTTTTTTGTTTGTTTAGAATGTCCCAGAAAACGTTTGCTTTGCTGTTTATTATTCGATTTAGATTCAAACAGGATCTGTACGTTCATATAGTGGCTGTTGTGAGTCATGAACTGGTCCGTGTGCGTGTGGCTGGTGAGTGTTGGGACTGCCAGAAGACACTTAACAAGCTGGCAGTAAAAATGGAAGGAGAGCCTGTTGAGCATGTGGGCAAACATGAAAAGCTCTGGATTCAAAGTTAATTTTTCCAGACATGATTATTAAAACTCCGTGCCAGTGTGCATGTGTGACTACCTCTGCGTGCATGTGTGTGCCCATATGTGGCCCAGGATGGGCCCCTGTGAAAGCTCCCATGTGAGCATTTGCGGTGTGTACTTGTCCTTTTTATCTGAGTGTGTGCTGTAATTTGTGTGTGTCCTCTGCATGTATGTGCATGTTTGTGCTTTCTCCAGTGCAGTTAATTATGGCCTCTTGTTAGCACCAGTCATTTTGTCACTTCCTTGCCATTTCAAAACAGATGTAGAGGTGGGGTGAGGGCAGGATGGAGGTGGGTTCAGACGCAGCCAGATCAGCACTTTCCAGACACCGTGTTCCTCTTTATTCACAATGAGGTTTGGCTGTCTGCAGGGCTACATGTTTGGCATCAGCAGCAGCACTGATGGCCTGCAGCAAAGAGAAACATGCTGTCTGCCTCCACGTCACTGCAAACATGCACAAAGCCACCAGGTGGATGATATGTGTGTGTATGTGTGTTTTCTGCCTGCATGCAGTAATCTGCTAAGTACAACCTAAAGCACTGACAAATCTAATCAAATTAGTCACTTATATGTTAAAGCCATGAGTCGTTGAGTTGTTTTCATACTATTTATGTCAACACAAACTACGTCATAAAGAACCCTGGCTATCCATTGTGGTTTTTACACTCACGTTAAAGTAAATTTCTGGAAAAATTCTAAATAAACTGGGCCCACATTTAAGTATACAGCAGCTTTCATAAAAATAAAAATAAATGTAAATGCCAGTTTGGACTCATTTTTGTATTAATCTAATCTAACCAAATTCTTATTTATTTTTTTGTATCAGAAGTGTAAAGAGAACCAACAATAATATCAGCCTTAGACACCGATAGTAGAACATTAGACTTAAACAAGCAAAAAAATCAAAACAAAAAAAAAAAAAAAAAAAAAAAAAACAATAAAAAATAAAAAACTTTAAACCTATGAGCCAGAAGCTAATCATCAAATATTGTTTTTTTATTTTTGTGCAGTGTT
>JARVGS010000789.1:21075960-21086294 GCA_031762315.1 Hypsolebias antenori | reverse complement strand
CACCTTTAGCCAGAAACTCACCCCCCCGCCCCCCCCCCACCCCACCCCAAAGAGGTCAGTCTTTAATTTTCTGCATGAGGACGATGGCTTCAGATTTCAGGATGTTGATCCTCATCCCTGCAGTTTCACACTCGGCTGTGAACCACTCCAGTAAGTGCTAGAGATCATGGCACAACGATGCTAACAGGAAAACACTGTGAGGGGAAAAAAATGATTTGTCATGTTTAGATTGTCATTAAAATCAGCTTTGTGTCACATATGGGCAAAAAAAGGTCATGTGGGCCACTTTGACCTGCAGTATACGTAAATGTAGACTAAAACTTGGGTGAGGAAGTTGACAACAGACTGGAGACTCTCTCACAAATGCTGTTCACCAACTAGTAGCCAGCAGGTGAAACCCAAAGCGATACTACCTTTAGGTGTCTAGCATCCTGAATTTTAGTGATGTCTCCACCTCTATTACATTTTTTTTTGTTAGTGCTAATCACTGTTTGTTGATTATTTTTCATATAGTCAGAGTTTTTCTGAAGCCACAGAGAAGTTTATTTTCATCCACACACGATCACCGTTCTCCATCTGTTCTCATCCCTCTCGTCATCATTTACATTCTCAAATCTGCATTTTTCATATAGATCCCACCTTACTCTAATTTTAATATCACTGTTATTTCCCATGACACCTTTTGTTTTATTATATATTATGAATTTTTCTCTCTCTCTGAGCCTCTCTCTGTGTTTTACTCCCTCCTCCACCCCCTTCACCAGCCCCTCTTCTAATCCCTGTGCCCACACTGCGCTTATGAGCTGAAATATTTTATCAGGTGGAACCCTCAGTCAAACTTATCATTTTAATCTTATTTCAATAAAAAAAATAATCTCTCTTTGCGGCTGTTTGACAGCAGCTAATGGTTTTTCGTTATCATAAAAAAAACTTTGAGGACTGAGATAGACTGCCAAAAAAATGCAAATAGCCCTCCAGTTTACCCCTCCCCAGATGATTCATAAAGCATCCATTAGGAACACGTAGCACATGAAGCCAGAGGACAAAACCTCGCCAACAGATTCATGTCTGCATTCTGATTTACATACTGCTGCAGCTTGAAGCTCATATAAAGCTGCTTGTTTGCCTGTGTTGTGATGTTTGTTCTGTCTTTCCTGAAATAAACAGAGCACACAGTTCAGTGTTGGTGTTTCTCTCCTTCATCTTCACCAGCAAATCCTCTTCAGGGCAGAGAGAAGCCGAAATGCATGGCATCATATCAAAAATCTGTACAGGCATGGTTTTTGATTTTTAATAGGAAAGGTATGTCTTAAATATTTTTTTTCTAAATGGTTAGAGGGTTTTGGAAGGTTCTTAAAGGGATGGTGACACCGCTTCTAACAGCAACCATCCATCCATCTTTATTTCCGAATATTTAAGGTCAGGTTGTGACAAAGAGGAAAATCCGGACATTTTGGAGGAAATATTGATGTGTTCCCAAGCCAGAAGCTATATAGATTTGTCCATTGAGTTTGGACTAACCCACAGTGTCCTACCCAAAACAACTTTTGGTGGAGGCATCCTAAATGGATGACTGAACCACATCAGTTGTTATATTTTTAATGTGGAGAAATAATGGTTCTTCTCCCAGTGATGGAGCTCCTCACACTATCAGTAAAGGTAGTTTCTCACTGAGCTGTAGGTAGTTGGTGAAATACATTCAGGAAAGAAATCTCCTGAAGGGCTCCAAAGTGTCTAGCAACATTTTCTTGGTTCAGTTTTCTTGTGCGACTTGCAGAGGCACATAGCCCTTTAAGTCAGGTTATATGGAGGGTTTCTTTTTTTTTTTTTTTTTTTTTTTTTTTTTTTTTTTTTTTTTTTTTTTTTTTTTTTTGGAGATGTTTCAACCTTCATCCAAAGGACTTCTCAAATCTGAGGATCCAAACAAATTGAGTCCCACAAACAGCACATTCCCATAGTGGGGAAACAAAAACGTTTACTGGTGATAAGATGGCCTCCGGGGCCTGCCCTCTCTCCCGTCAACTCCTCTGAGGCTGGCATGCTAAAGTGGTTCAAAACACCAAAGCTCATGCTCATTAATCCAGGTACAAATCCAACAATGTTCAGTCAGGTCACCTGGACAGTTTCTTTCTTTTTTTTTTTTTTCCCCCTGAGTCATTTCATCCTTCATTCAAAGGACTTCTTCAGTCTGAGGAGTCAGCAAACCATTAAAATAAACCGTCCAGTTGACTTGACTGGACATTGTTGGATTTTTACCTGGATTATTGAGCATGAACTTTGGTGCCCCTTCACTTTAGTTTTGAACATGTTCAAAGAAACATGCAACAACGTTTCTCTCTAAACACTTACAGAGTCATAGTGGATGTCTGTAACACGTCCCTAGAGGGCTACAGCTGTAGTTTGACACACTAACAGGAGGTTTCATTTTACAGAAAACATCAGAGGCAAATGTCCAGGTCTTAAACCACAGTAATGATAAATAATATACTGTACTGTATATCGAAACATCTGCATAGCTTTATTTAAATAGTGTGCATAAGAATAAGCATAAACACGGGGTCAGCTGTTCAGATGGAAACAAAGCAAACCAGGGTGAACAAAATACAATATGATGTCAACAATGTAGGTTTTTTTTAATCTCTGAGCACAAAACAAGACTAGTGTTTTTTTTTTTTTGTTTGTTTGTTTGTTTTTTTTTTAAGTGGGACCACAACGTTGCACAAATGGTCACTTGGTCACAAACACCAAGAGTTCAGTGATACTAAAACCAAAAATTAATATTTGTTCACCAAACAGTCTGCAGCTCTGTGAGATACTACCTTAAGGCAGAATTCCTTTGCCTGAGACAAAAACACAACCTATGTATGTGCTTCACTATGCAAGTCTGAACACAGCAAGACAAGAATGCAAGTTTTACTATGTCGCATATGGACACTGATTTGTGTAATGCATTTTGACTCATCTGCTTGTTCATACTGAACATTGCTTGTACGATAAAGAAGCATTGTATAAGTAGCCCCAAGATTTCCCTTCAGTGAGATGCTGCACAATCTGGCATCATGACCAGGGCATAACCATTTTGGTTCATTCTTTCTTTGTTGAATAGTATCTCAGTGTGCACAAGTGTGCAGTGATGCAGCCCCTATGTCAGCAAACCTGATGCGTACCACATGAAACCAGCAAACCGAAATCACTGAGGAAAAAGCTCAGCTCCTGTCCTGTCAGTAACACCAAAAAGGTGAGGAAGGTGAGAATGCAGCATTGGTCTAAACAAAATGTTGTCCTAAGAACATGACTGCTTTGTCCACTAAAGAGTTTTACATTTGAACAAACCAAGAAAAATGGAAATTTTGCCTGTTGAGAGAGTACAGTAGAATTTAAATATCAAGCAGAAAGAAGAAACACACTCTCAATAACATAAAGGTGTCACACTTTATCACTCTGCAGCTCTGTCACTTGTTCATCCACCTTAGGGAGGCTGAAGCAAACAGATGAAGAGAAAGGAGAGAAAAAGGAGGATAGAGATCAGGTCAGGGGCTCAGCCTCCTTCTCCTGTTTTTTTTTTTTTTTTTTTTCCACTCTGTGTCCACCCCTGACCACCTCCTGTTGTATTCACTCGGGCTACGTTCCCTGATAGATAATTTGTTTTGTAAATTAAATAGACATTTTGTTGAGAGCTTTTCCAAATATATGGTGGTAGCAGGATGGAGTACCTGTCAGGAGGATGAAGAAGTCCAGGGGGTCAGAATGAATTCACTTCAGAGGCATTTGGAAGAAAGAGGAATAACAAAGCCTCTGTGTGGCGCCTGGGAATCACAAACATCATTCACATCTCAACATAATCATCAAGGCCAAGCAAGGAATCCTCCTTCATTTACATACCACCGCCCCAACACTTTTACTCATGCGATCCATCACGACCAGGATGAGGCCGTGAGGCCCTCTGCTCCTTCTGATTGGGTCCTGTGTTTATCAGCCTGAGCACAAAAAAAAAAGATTGATTCCTCACCGTTTCTGCTCCTTATGTTCAGCAGATATGAATTTTCACAGAATGATGAAGCACCAACTCAACTAATAATAAACAGCAAACATGTATTAAAAGACAGAGAGGGGAAAGGAGGGAAGATGCTTGTCTGTGTTTGGTTGATGAGGAGAAATGAATGTTGTGAGGTAAGAGACTCAGGAAGGTATCTGGATGAAAGTAGAATTAGGAATGCACTTCTGTTTTATCTCCCTGTCACTTTAAAATGTTGCTTCACCAGAAGATGGAAGGAGGAAGTATAGAAAGGGAAGGAACACAATGCGGTTTGTTGTAGTTTTCTCATCATCCAATCTTCTGAACATTCACAAAACACGGTCCCTGATAGAACAGGGTTTTAGGAATCCTCCGACATCAACTCCACTTTACATCCTCTTATCACCTTTGTTCCACCTGCTTGAAAGCACAATTCAAATTCACACCCTTGGATTGCTCAGGATGGACATTTCTCATGGATCAGCAGATTGGGGCCTCATTTTCAGTAATGAGGGTGTTGCTTCATTCAGCCGTGGTGACGAAAGAGCTGAGCCAAAAGGTAAAGCTCTCAATTTACCTGTGTGTCAATGTCGAACCTCACCTGTGGTTTTGAGGTTTGTATCGTGATGGAACAAAAGAACAAGATCCTGGATGTAAGCAGCTAAATTTAGCTTCCTTTGCAGGGTGACTGGGCTTAGCCTTGGAGATAGAATGAGGAGCTCCATCATTTGGAGGGGAGCTCAGAGTAGAGCCGCTGCTCCTCCGCATCAAAAGAGTCAGTTGAAGTGGTTCAAGCATCTGATTAGGATGCCTCCCTTTAGAGATTTTCCAGGCATGTCCCACTGGTAGGAGAGCAAGGGGGAAGACTAACTGGAGGGATTGTATATTTTCTGGCCTGGGGATGCTTCGGGGTCCCCTAGACCTAGAACAATAATCCCTAATCCTAGTCTTAAAGGAACACTATCCTGAATGTTTTTGTTGTTTCCCTGCTCCAACACACCTGATTCAGAGATTTATTTACTTCATCAAGTCTAGAAGCCTAGTGATCACCAATTAATTCAAATCAGGTGTGTCAAAGCAGGGTAACAACTAAAGCATACAGGGTGGTGTTCCTTAACCTCCTAAGACCTGGTATCCACATATGCAAGAGCCTGGGTCTTAGGAGGTTAAGGATCACAGGGTTGGGATCACTGAGCTATAAAGTGTCACTGTGGAGAGCGATGTCTGTTTCTCTCCTGGACCTGTAGCCTCTGCAACCTGACTGTAAGGGGTAGAAGATGGAACTACTTGTTGTAGCATATATGAGTGAATGGAGGAAGAAGGGTAACACTTGCTTCTCACTTTACTACACTTTTTGTTTTGCACTTGTCAAAGCAGGGCACCAGCTGGTCAGTTTTCTGACCAGCAACAACATATTCAACCTTTTATAATCAGAACTCAATCACTGAAGGAGAATCATCTAATTACAGAGAATTCTATGCCATAACACCATCCAAATGAGGAGAACAAAACTGATCACAAGTCACCCGGAAAGGAAGAAGTGGGAAAGATGCAAGGCCAGATTAACTCTTTGTTGTACCCTAGGCAACAATCTTCAAGGGCCCCATCATCACAGCCCCAGAATCACCATAATCTGGCAAAATGCAGAATAAATTACCACAATGTACAGCAAATATACTTAAAATTCTAACTATCAAGTGTATTTTTATGTATAAAAATCCAAATGCTCATAGAACTATAAATGCTACAATGTCCTCTTGTTGATGCAAATAATCATTTCCTGCATTTTGGTGTATTTTAACAGTTGTCTAACATCTATACAGTAGTTTTACCTACTCAAGTAACACTTGATTCAATAACTATATTAGAGTTAATGGCACAACACAAAGTAGCCTTACCAACAGCTGATTCAATTAATTAAAATATTATATATTCAAAGGTAACAATTTGATGCCCACATTAAAATTAAATGTAACTTAGTTGACTTCAAATGCAATAAGATGATCAGTGAATGTTTCTGACAATGCAATTACTGATTCTGACAGATTCCTTTAAGAAACCTCCCAATATAAATCATAAAACCAGTAGGACTTCTGCTCATTAGAAATTTATCAAATGCCTAAATCTCCTAAAGTGAAGGAGAATCATTTTACAATAACAAGATATATCCTGTAGCCATGTTTCTTTAAAGAAGATTTAAATTTGATGTTGATTTCTGTGCCTTTTGTAAATCAGAAGATGAATCTCTCGAGCATTTTTTTCATGTTAATGCAAAGTCTTTGGTCAGACATCAGAAACTGGATTAACCTCAAACTTTACTTTCCTTCTTTTCATGCTGATGCCATTTTACTTTATGTGGATAACTGAAGCTCAGCTTTCTTTGACGTCATGGTTGTAC
Source organism: Hypsolebias antenori (assembly GCA_031762315.1). Taxonomy (NCBI): domain Eukaryota; kingdom Metazoa; phylum Chordata; class Actinopteri; order Cyprinodontiformes; family Rivulidae; genus Hypsolebias; species Hypsolebias antenori. The sequence continues at coordinate 21,079,881 of JARVGS010000789.1, read as the reverse complement.
TTATAGCAAAGCATCACATTCACTGTAGTAAGGGGAGGGATAATAAGCCCACCTTCCTGTTTTATGAACAATTTGAAGGCATACTATTCTTCATTTAGTAGATTAAAAAAAAAAACTCCAAAACTGCTAGAATCATTTCACAACAGATAAAAACTTATTGTTTTAATTAAAACAATAAGTTTCTAAAGGAAAAAAAAAAACTGATGAGCTTGTCGGCAGGTAAGGGGCGTTCACCTTCGGGACAAATTGAGGTCGTCGATTGGTCAGCTACTGACACGACTTCTGGGTTGAGTGACAGGTTGCGCCGTCAAGGATCCAACTTAAAAAAAAAAATAAATAAATAAAAAAATAAACGAGAGCTGCAGCAGCCGCACTGGGAGGAGGCGGAGCAGCCCAAATGCAGCGCAGCAGGGCTCCAAGTATATGAGGAGATAACCAAATATTTTGCTTGTGCCCACACTGCTCTGGGCCCCTTGGAGATCGTGGGCCCCTGGGCAGTTGCCCATATGGTTAATCCGGCCTTGGAAAGATGGATGGATGGATGGACGAGCACTCATCATTCATAACAAGCATTGCCCTCTCTAGTTACAACATTCTCCATTTTTAATGGTTACAAATCTTGATATTTGATCTTCATCTCCATCTTGCTTTTGAGGAACATATCAGTCGTGTCTGTAAAATCTCTTCTTTATCTAAGAAACCTATCTAAGCTCCACCAAGCTCTCACGCTGTTCTATAAAGCTTGGAACTCCACACACTCCACACATTTTTGAACTGATAAAGCCTCCCGGATGGGAGGTAAAACACCTTCAGGTTCAGACTAGAAGTCCAAATGTTTGTTGTTTATTTTTTTTTTTTTCATCAGGATCCTGAGCAAAAACTTAGGATCCTTCAGAGTTTTGAATGTATTGAAGTCTCTAATGAGAACATGGAAGTATGATTACATAGTGCATCAGAAATTGCAGAAATCACCCTCAAGTGCACCTATGGAAATGTTCTCAGCTATCTGAAAAAAAATAAAAAAAATAATAATAATAATAAAAATTCTCATCTCACAATCCTGAACATGCTTCAGTTTCAATCTACAGACACTTTTGAATGTGGATCTTAAATCTATCTTTTAAACAGATCGTATTGTTCATAAGCAGCTTCACCCAGGCTTTACACTGTATTTTTGTAACACTTTAAGATTCCCTTTAAAAATGTGAAGTGCATTGAAAACAGAATGTTTTATTATTGTGTGCATGTTTATACACTCGTGATCTTTTTTTCTTCTGTACATTTTTCAGCACAATTCTTGTCCCGCAGTTTTCAAGCTATTTCAACAAATCATCAATCAAAATGTTCAGCTCATTAGGTACAATCCTGATATGACTTTTGGTATTGGTGCAACGTTAGCTTTTTTTTTTTTTTTTTTTTTTTTTTAATATTTAGCCTTTTCTGCCTTTTTTTCATAAAAATAAATTTAGCTCATTTTACATTTTTCAAATCTTTAGATCTGTTTACAACCTTTTACTGCTGCGATCACATTTTGTTTTCTTTCAGCTTCTTTTAGCTTCCTTGTGCAAATTTTTACTTTTTTCCCAGCTACTTTCAGCTAATTTCAGCTGGGTTTTTTTTTTTTTTTCAGCTGTTTCGTGCTCCTTTGATATTAATTCTACTAACAACATTTTTTTGTTTATTCAAACTTCTTTCTGCTAATTTCAGCTGTCACTGTCTGTTGATTTCTGCACATTTCAGCTTTTTCTGCTACTATTTAGTTGTTTATGATAATTTTAACTTTTTCAGCTAATTTGACGTTTTGCTACTTATTTCAACTCCTTCCACATATTTCTGTTAGTTTAAGCTTCTTTCTGCTTTTTCAGCTACTTTTCAACTATTTTTGTTGATAATGTCATTTTTTTAGTTACTTTCCTAATTTTTAAGCTAAATTCTTGTTTTGCTTTTGCTTTTTTCTTGCTTTTCTATACTTTTTCTACTATTTCAGATACTATTTAGCTTTTTCAGCTAATTCCACATTGTTTGCACTCATTTAATGGTTCTTTTTTCATCCTTAATGGGTAAAAATGTGTCCTCTCCACTTCTTTTTGGTAATTCAAGTTTCTTTCAGCCTTTTAAGCTACTTTTCATGTGTTTTTGCTCATTTCCCTTTTTTTGATAATTTCCACTTTTTTGTGCTCATTTCTCTTTCTTTGAGCCTAATTGGACAAACTTTTTTTTCTGCTTTCTTCTGTAATGTAAGCTTGTTCTACCCTTTCAGCTAACTTTAGTATTTTTTTCAAGCTACTTTCAGCTGTTTTCAGATATATTCAAGCTTTTTTGTGGGGATTTATGCTAATTTAAGCCTAATTACCTTTTTATGTCAATTTCAGCTTGTTGTGCTCCTTTTAGTTTATTTCTGCTAATTTCTGCCATTTATTCTATTTCAGCTACTATTTAGCTATTTATATGCTAATTTTGGAATTTTCAGCTAATACCCCTCTTTTTTAAGCTAATTTAAACTCTTTGTTTTCTTCTAGTGGCTTAAGCTTATTTCTGCCTTTTCAGCTACTTTCAGCTTTTTTGGTAGCTAATTTCCTAAAAAAAAGTTGCTTATATAAACAAAATTTAGCAAATACAATATGTGTTCTATCTGCTTTCATCAACTAATTCAGGCTTGTTCTTCCATTTCATCTACATTTCAACATGTTTTTATAGCTAGTTTCTGCCATTTATTCTATTTCAGCTACTATTTAGCTGTTTATATGCTAATTTTGGCATTTTCAGCTAATACCCCTTTTTTAAAGATAATTTAAACTCTGTTTTCTTCTAGTAGCTTAAGCTTATTTCTGCCTTTTCAGCTGCTTTCAGCATTTTTATAGCTAATTTCCTAAAAGAAAGTTGCTCATATAAACACAATTTAGTACATTCAGTATGTGTTCTGTCTGCTTTCATCAACTAATTCAGGCTTGTTCCTCCATTTCAGCTACATTTCAACATGTTTTTTATAGCTAATTTCAGCTGTTTCTCAGCAAGTCCGTCTGCAATAAGCATTCACACAGCATTTTCGCAGTAAATGCAACTTCTCTAGCTAACTTTGCATCTCCTCAGAAAGTGTTACCTAATCATAATAGATTTTTACTACTGAATGATGTGATGGGTTTTATTCTGAAAAGTTTCAGGCAGTTAATGGTGACGGCGGTGTAGAATTTGAAATTAAAAATCTTAATATGTGGCACAGTGCAGGCCTTCCACTGGTGTGGAGTTAAATCAGAGAGGTGTCGGTGAGCAGTCTGATGTGTCTGCCAAAGCATGGGGCCACGTCTGGTTCACAGAGGACATTACCATAAGTACCATTACTGTCAGAGAGCATGAGATCAGTATCAGTGAAATATACCAGTGCCGCTGCTGCTACGGCATCTGCCATGACTTACAACACCCCTGCCCTAACACTGACATTTACCATTGACACAATGCAGTTTGCTGCTGGAAGTAAAGTGACAGTATGTTGAATATTGCTGCACGGTGTCATGTTCACCCTGACAAAATCCAACCAGCAGGGAGCTTCTCCAGAACATGAACCACGTCTGACCAATTTAATTAAAAACTTTCTTCTTTCTTTATACAGTCATATTCCTGTGTGTAAATGCCAGATTCATTCTCCTCCAGTCAGCAGATGGATAAAATATCACTTTCAGGTTGTTTCTGCAGAAGAACAGTGTTGGAACATGTGTTTAACAGCTGGCAATAGACTTCAACAGAAAACTCCACATCCTGTTCTTCATTACTGTAAGTTTAGTCAAACTTTTACACCGTAGTGAAAGAAATTTTCAAGAAACAGACTCCTGCACCCCCAAAAAAGTCATGAATAAATAATAATAAAAAAGAAACCAGTTTGAACAAAAACATATTTTTTTCCATTCAGCTGTTAAGAGAAGCAAT
>JARVGS010000789.1:21037789-21056409 GCA_031762315.1 Hypsolebias antenori | reverse complement strand
GTTCAGTGTCTTGCCCAGGGACACTTCAGCGTGTGACTGCTGGTGGAATTGAACCCCCAACTCTTGCATTGGAGGACATCTGCTCTAACCATGCCAATGCCACTGCCATGTTATCAGAGTTTGTTACGACAAAGTTAGAATTTTGTTTTTCTTTAATGACTAAAGGGAGAACACTTTTTATGAGTTCAGATTGGTGCAAATCGGGTGTTTCTGGTGGGAAAATGTTTAAACATTTGTGATCCAGCAGACTCTTCAAGTTTAGCATCAATGAGGAAGTTAGGATTTTTTTTTATTTTTTTTGGATGGAACACTGTGTAGCATAAGCCCTCCACCCCCCACCACCAGAAAGCAGTAGTGCAGCTCATAGCATAAAGTTCATGAGATTTATGAACGCTGATTTCTGTCCAAAGTGGTGTTGTATGCTTTTCACATGAGCTGCACTCAAAAGCCATTCACACCTGCTGTGTGTGCGAAGATTTTCTGTGGCTGACTTTAGTTGCTTGTTCAATGTGTCAGAGTGCTGTGATTGAATGGCCATGCCCTTGAGCATGAATGAGCTTTCGGCTCCAATGCTTCCAAAGTCCTTCCATTTATATCATATATCAGTTCTTTTTCACTGAAGTCTTTGGAAGGAGAACATCAAGCCTCATGGTCATTGTTGCTGTTTACTGCTGTTACACTGAGTTGAAAAAGAAAATAGTTCATCAAGGCGTATTCCTTCATTCACTTCTTTCAGTCAAGGTTTCTGAGAAGGTTGAGCTGTTAGGTGGGAAGGCATGAAGACAAGTCAGAAGCGAAGCAGCCTTGGTTCGACCATCTACAACCATACATGCATGCATCTCCACATCCTGTGACACAAACAGCCAAAGAAAAAGATCTAAATGGGTTAATAAATGTTAATGCCAATATCTGATAACTCTCAATCAGGTCATCTGGACAGTTTCTTTTTAGTAGAAACGTTCCAGCACGCTGTTTCCCCCACCAAGTAAACAAGTCAAGTGGACCAACCAGTTTTCTGGAGCCAAGATTGTTTCTGGAGGCCGTCCTGTCCCTCGTCGACTCCTCCCAGGCAGGCAGCCACAGTCAAAGTGGTTCAAGACAAGAAAGTTCATGCTCAGTAATCCAAATTGACATGATCTGACACCTGGATTACTGAGCATGAACTTTCTTAACGTCAATAGCTCACACTGAATAAAGATCAACAGAATCAAATTCACGTTGTCTGAAAAACCAATTTGTTTTTGAAAGTTCCCCCAGCCAGGGTTTGATCTGGCGACCTTCTCGCTGAGAAGCAGCAACTCTGTCACCGTGCTGCCCTGAATCATTGCATCTGTTTATGTTCACTTTATTTTCTCCTTCAGTTTGAAAACGTTTAGATTTCCAAGTTGTCTTTGCTTTCATAATTTTGTTCATGTCCCAGTACATGTGCGTACACCAGTCTTTAAGGATCATTGTTGTCTATAGACTTCTGATAAATATTCTGTTTATTTTGTTTTATTTGTCCTTTATTAGTTTATTAAATATTCCATCTACCGGTACACATCAGTTCATATCAGTTTCATCCAGATGTGTCAAAATATATTTCAAATTATTCCTGGTTTAACTGAAGGGCAACAACAAAAACTATAAATAAATTTTAAAAAATCCTAATGAAAGGGTAAGTGATAGTAGGAAGTGGGTAGAAGAGACCCCGATGAGGTGGGAGTATGCTCAGGATGGAAAGTGAATGAAAAGTAAGAGAATCTTTGTGAGTGAGTGAGAGGGAGACAGGTAGGAAGGTGAATCTGCAAAGAGAAGATTTTAAAGGTGGATGAGTTAACCATCCAAAGCAACTGGCAGTGCAGTAAGAGGTGATCAATGCAGGCAGGGTGGAATGGGTGGAGACGAGTGTCAAGGAGGGTTTTGTGACAAAAGGAAGACTTATAGGATGGTAGTGAGAACTGCTACAGTATGATGAATGAGGTGGAGATGGTGACCCCAACTAAAAGACAAGCGGAGGAGCAGGAAGTGGCTGGTCCTGAACTGAAGTCGTAAATTCTGCAGATCAGAAGTTCACAATTCTTGTTTTCTTTCCCTTAAGTGACAGCATGGACACCGACTGAGACTGTGAAGACAACGTAATAACTTACTTATTTCACTAAGTCCTTTTTTAAAAGCCCCAACAGCACATGGAGAATCTACGTTATTTTTTACCATGTGACCTTTGGAAAAATTTGTAAGCATACACTCATGTGTACAGTATATCCACCAGATCAATTCTCATTCAGTCAATCAACTTAATGCCTGCAGTCTCCTTAGCAAACCATGAGCCCAAATGGTCCACACAGTTTGCACATCCATCCAAGCTGCTGACTTCAGTCAAATGTAACATTTTCTTTCTGAAACCATGCTTCAAATAAGTTTTACTGCAACATTTCTATCTTTTGACTACTAAATCTGAACAGTCAGCAAAAAGCGGTCAGCAGATGCTTTTAATAGAGTAAGCTGCAGGGAAGAAGAGTGTCAACTCTTCATCATGGTTTGGGACAGATTTATGACTTCAGACCACACACATACAAAGAGATGCACAAATCACCAATCACTGACAAAACATCAATATCTCTTCTGGAGTCAGATAAGACAAACCTTTCTGCTGTGTCCTTGTGGAGGGAGGTCAACACAGTCTGTGTTCCTGCTGGAGCGTTTGCTCCACAAGCTCATGACCTCTTTGGTTTAAAATGTTTTTTTCTACTTTTTATTGTTCTAAACACTTATCTTACCCCTGCTTTTAGGGTCTTTTTTATCATTAGGTGATTCAAGCTTCATTTAATAAACACACAGGAAGTGATGTAATGAGTGAGTATTAAATAAGAGCTGGGGAGAGTGAGTGAAAGTGTTAAAACAAAAGTAAAGTTCTGTGGGTGAGTAAGTCCATCACCCACATAAAGTTTGAAGGCCTAATCGCTGTCGTAGAATGCAACTGTTATATGCTTTAATCATAAGGACACTTGTGTCTAAAGAACAAACAAACAGTCAAGGAAACACTCGAGCACACAACTGATGATTACTAAAGACTGATGATGTCACGGCACAGAGTGAGTTCAGGTAGGAGAGTGTGTACACAGGCAAGACCATGGTACTCAGTGCACTTTTCTTCTCTTTCCTCTTGTTAAACAAATAATGTATCTTTGCTGTCAAAGTCCTCACTCTATTTCTTCATCTTTGACTCTTCTGTCTGAGAAGGTTCTGACTCCACGGCTCCATTCTTTTCTGAGTCTGGAGCTCCATCCTCCACCTCAAACAGAAACTGCAGCTTCACGTTCAAAAATAGCCCCATTGTTTTCACTCAAACACACTGAAAGTGACTAAACTAAACACTAAACACACTAATTTACACCTTAACTATAAAATCCAAACATGCTAAATCTCTCAAATCTCATGACTCACTCCAGCTTTCACCGTCTAAATTGCTGCAGAACTTCTTTCTACTTTGGCGTCTTTTTCTTCTTCTTCCTGTAGATTTTTTGGCGCTAGACAAATATCTTTGGGCCTCAATCAGAAATAACTTGTTTGTTTGTTCAGCTGGGATGGGGGTGTTTTCTCCATGAGGCTGCCCGTCTTTGCTGCTGCCTCCAGCCTAGTACGATAGAAATCAGGTAGTCTTGCTTGACCTGATCTCTGACACGACGTATGGAAGTAAAGGGTGTTTTCAAAGATGCGACTGAAACAGCTTGAAATTGTCACAAAAACGATGTTTTAAAACCAGTTTCTCTAATTAGAGAAATCTAAAAATATATATAATGTAACAAAATCTAACACCCGGGGATGGGAAAAAAGGCTCTGGATGGTTTAAATGTTGTAGAAGTTGAATTTTTGATTTTCATAATTTTATATACATCTTAAATATATGTTTTTGGACATCATATGAAAGATCATAACACTTTATCAGAGCTTATTAGAAATGTGTGTGTTTCATTTTTTATATGTCTCCAACCAGATGTTTGGGACCGTCGTAAGGATTTTTCAAGGCATTAGTCACAAAACAGAGTAGGGAATTCAGTACTGCATTTCATGCACTGCTCATATAAGTTTACAATACATTTTTATATCTTGTCCAATTCAAATCGCTTACCTTTTTCAGTTTTTCCATCTTTTTGTGTAAAACAAATGACATGTTTAACAAAATGTGAAATACATATGCTATTTCGGTCAAACTTGCGTTTACAATATATAAACCTATAACAGGTCTCAGGGAGCAGGAATAATAGTTTTGTTTATGTTTTTAGCAGGAGTAGTGAATGTATAAATGTATAAGGACAATCACATTAAACATTTGATTAAATTAATGCTGTTTTACATAATTATAATGGTTGACATTTGAGAAAACATTTTATTTCAACCTATATTAAAATTATTTAAATATTGTAGACCATGAACTAACACATTTTATTTACCAAACACACTGCCCCCTAACAAATACACACTCATGCACACACACAACCCCCCCCCCCCCCCCCCCCCCACACACACACACACACACACACAGAGGAAGCTGCTGAGAGAGGAGATTATTCTATCAATGTCAAACTTCAATGACGCTTGTCATCTGATAAGGTTTGGTTTTAATAAATTAGGGACGAGCAGCCAAGCTGAATGCAGCAGTTTAACCCCCTATAGGCAAAACCCAGCATGAAAGCTGGACCCACAAACACACACAGACACATGAACACACACACACACACAGCTGATGGTCTGAAACAGCTCCATGCACACACTTCACATCAGTCACAAAAGCTTGAGGCATCATGGCTGCAGTGGCAGCTGCTGGTGGCCAAAAGATGAACAACAGCCCAAATGGCAAAAGGTGGAAAACAATCTGTAAAGATTCTTATAAATATAGAAAACTAGTCATTTACAAATTGAAACAGAAATTCATATTGTATATTTTGTTACTGAAGAACATATTTTTTGTCTTTCAGTGAACTCATCAGCAGTGCACAGTATTAATTCTTCTCATCTCATCATTTGTGAACATTCATCTACAGAGATGCTAAAGGGACAAACTAGTTCAGCAGCCAGCCTCTCATCCATTTGTTTTTCCAGAAAAGCTGGAAGAAGCGCACCAAAGTCCTATTGAATCAAACGCCATGAAAAGCAGTGGGTGATATGCATTCTTTCAAGAATCACTGAGCGTCTAGTTTTTCCACACATGATAAGCTAAACGTGATTTCATAAATTAGTGTTCTTGAGATTCCTTGTCTCTTTTTGCTTCTGTTGATGTGTGGCAGCTCGTGGAGCAGCAGAGTGACACAGAGCATCATGAGGCAGGTTTCAGTAACAGCTAGCCACTCTTATTTCAGCTCCCGATGGCCCTCAGTATCACTCACTGCTCGCAGACTTACTCCAAACATCTGTCTAATGTCTTTTGTGTTTATTAAGCCCTCACAGATTACCTTCTCTTTCCCCCGGTGCTTAACCTGCTTCTTTTATATATTGTGACCATGAAAACAGTTTCTCTTTTCTTTTCCCTCTCTGCACAGTATAATGATTCTTGAGGCCTGCGAGCTGCTGGAATTTAATTTCTCCACATAAATCTCCACAATAGGAAAAGGAAATTAAAGTTGCCATTACTGTCGGCGGTATTATCGTATCCTCACTTAACCTGCCATTCAGGAGGAATGAAACATTTACACAGAGCCCCCCCCCACCCCCCCCCCGCCTCTGATCACAGATGATGCACAAAGAAAGTGTGTGAGAAAGACTGAAAGGGAATAAAGGATCAGAAGAGGAATATTGATATTTGAGAAGTTCCTATTCCAGCATTGCCTTTCTCCATGTGCATCCATGAGAAACAAAGAAAAGTTTAAACAATACATTTCCAAATAAAACTGTTTGCAGGTCTTTTTTTTTTTCCTTCAGTGGTTCCCATGAGCTAATCATCTCACTAATCTCAGTTAATAACACACACACACACATACTCACACACAAACCAAAATAAAAGAGGGGAAAAAAAATCACTTATGCTGGCCCTGACCAGGAGTGTCTCATTATTTCATAGGCAATAACCTGAATGATAGAGTAATAAAGAGCAATTTATTTGGAGAGGGGGAAGTGAGGAAGGAGGGATGAGAAGATGGATGTTTTAAGATAGACAGATCTAATTAGCCTCATCCGAGCGGTGCTAGCCACTCTGCTCAGGCTGATCCTGGACCATGGCTAATGGCCAGAAATCACACCTCCTCTTCCTTCTTCTTCTTTTTCTTCATCAGCTTTGAGCTTCAGTCTCTCCTCTGTGATGGAAAAATGGACAAACTTCCAACATCAAAACAGAAAACATCAAATATTTCAATATGCCGTTGTCTTCATGGGTCCATTTATTGTTATCGTGCACAGCTAGAATCCCAAAACTGCTGAGATGTTGTGTAGAAAGTGACAAAAATAGTACACATGATCTTTAAATCACATAAGCCTTTATTTCATTCACAATAAAACAAAGTAGTTGCATCAAATCTTGCTGCAATAATGTGTACAATTTTTTAATGGGATTTTTGAATTTGATGGTTGAAACACATCTCATTAAAGTTAGAACAGGGGCGACAAAGGCTGTAAAAATAAGTGGTACAAACAAGACACAGCTGGAAGAGCAATTTGCAATGAATTAGGTTTAGCAGCAGCAAATTAGTAAAGAGGACTGGGTGTACAAAGGAACAGAAAGGGGGGGAGGGGGGGGGGGGCGCTGAAGATTTCAGAAGTAAACATGGCCAGTGGTTCACCAGTCTGCAGGAAACTGTCTGAGGATGATGGAACAATTTCACCATAACGTTCCAAACAAAATAACTTTGAATATCCCATCATCTACTGTTCATAACATCAAATCATCTCAAGAATATGAAGAAATCTCTGAGCTCTAAGTTCAAGGCTAAAAGCTCATTGGATGGTCGTGAGCTTCAGGTCCTCAGAGGCTTTTGCATTCAAAAACAGGTCCAATTCTGTTCTGGACATCGTTGCACGGACTCTGAGACACTTCCACTGATCTTTGTCTGAGCACAGTTCATCATGCCATCCACAAATGCTGCTTAGATCTCTATCACGAAAAAAAGTCATTTGTAAATGCTATCACCATCTTATCACCAGTAAACTGATTTTTTTCCCACTATGGGGTTGTGGTATTTCTGGGACTCCAGTTTGTTTGTGGCTCCTCGGACGGAAGAAGTCCTTTGGCTGAAGGGTGAAACATTTAAGTAATCAGAATAAACCATCCAGATGACCTGACTGAACTTTGTTGGATTTTTACCTGGATTGTTGAACATGAACTTTGGTGTTTTTAACCATTTTGGCACGACTGCCTCAAAGGAGTTGACAGGGGAGAGGGTGGGCCCCAGAAACCATCTTATCACCAGGACTAAACTCATTTAAATCAGACAGAGGCAAAGTGGAGAACTGTTCTGTGTTCAGAGAAATCAGAATTTGAAAATCTTTTTTGAAACCAAGAATGACACGTCAATCCATCCATCCATCCATCCTCTTTACCCACTTCTTCCTTTTCAGGCCACAGTGGTCACTGGTGTCCATAACCAGCAGTCACTCTGGGAGAGGCGAGGGACACCCTGGACAAGTCTCCAGTCCATCACAGGGAAAGGATGACACATCCTCCATAATAAAGAAAAGAGGGACCATTCAGTTAGTTATCAGCACACAGTTCAAATGCCTGCCTCTCTGATGATATGGGGGTGCATTAGTGCCTCTGATATGGGAAGCTTACGTGTCTGGGGAGGTGAGATGTTAACAGCTTTTAGAACAATATGTTCATTGTTAAAGGAACAAAAGGCACTGTTTCATTATGGAAAACAAGACTTTTATTGATATGGGCTGTTGCCATAAAATTCCAAGTGTTTTATTTTTAGGAAGTAAAACTTTATAGTTTCAATATATGATATTTTTTTTGTTCAAATGTAAATAAAACAACAAGAAATCATTGCATTCTGTTTTTATATACATTTTTCTCAACATATCTCTTTTAGACACAGGGTTGCATTTATTATAGTTCAACACTTTAATGAAGATTTTGCGTGTGCAATCATCAAAATTTTGTCCTTCACATGCAGGGGGGAAACTATGTGCATGCAATGAAACAACCCAAATTAAACAAACGTGAAAAATAACTTTTTAATTCAAGTTCAAATTAAAATGTCACATGACCAGCATGAATAAATCCTCTTTGTTTAGAGTTTCAGTGTAAGTGTTTTGAAAGATGGATCAGTGAACTGTCCTGATATCTTTTGACCAAATGGTGAAACAAATGAGACAAAATGAAGACATGCAACACAAATTATTCATATCGTTGGTTTGGATGTTGTGACCCCTCTGATCATTTCCACTCTGAGCATGTTTATGCGTTCACACCAAGCATGTGACACGGCACAAGCCATCCTGCAGGAGGATGTGTGTAATTAATACCGTTCACAACAGAGAGAGAGAAAGAGAGAGGGAGCGAGAGATAACAGCCAAATTAATCTCAACCTTTAGGGACAGCAAGGAAAATGGAAAGAAGAAAAAAAAGGCATTTGGACGACTGCCATCTCTGAATTTCCATCTGTTTACCCGCTTCCCTCTGTGACCTTTCTGTCGTTCCTGGATGGCTGAGGTTCTCTGACCCTTTTCCTTTCTCATTTTTGATTCATCTACCTCTTATTTTTTCCTTTTCTTTAGGATTTACATCTCTTTCTGCTTGAATCAGGTTTCTCAGTGTAGGGAGCATGTTTTAAATCAAACACAACAGCGCTCCGAGGTCCACTGGGAGTTGTTGTGATATGAAAACCCTGGGAGCATCGCTGCTCATCTTGATTTGAATATTGTTAGGCACTCAAGCCTTTTCCTCTCCTCCTCAGCTGTGAATCCATCCTCCGATTAAAAACCACGTTAGGCCCAACGTTCAGAGTCATTTACTGCAGATTGTGGCACGATGGCTAATTCTGCTCCTTTCACATGCAAATGATTGCACTCCTGCCATCACAAGTGGCGACTCCTCTTTTATTGCTCAACATCCTCATAACAATGGAGGTGACTTTCTTTGGCTTTGCACAGGGAGAGTCTACCTTCGTGTCTGTATGATACTGATTGAGAGTGGCGCCACAAGGGGGAGTTGAGCTGTGCAGATTTCACTCTGAAATACAGATTTAACAAATAAAACAAACTTGGGCAAGAAGGAAGGAAGGCAGGGGGTGAATGTTTGATGAAAAGATGGCAAAATAGTTTAGAAATAAAAACTGTAGACTCGTGAAAGGCAAAAATAATGAGGAAGGAAGAGGTGAAAAGTGGTGTTTATGTCAAATTTTGATTTTAAATGTTTAAACATCCTACTTATATATTTATGTGAGCAAAATGTGAAGAGTTTGCAGATCATTTTTATCATTTTCAGACATAAATTGTGAATTTTCCATTTATTTGATTGACCAAGAAATTAAAGGTTTTTTTTTTTCTTCTTTCGGCTGCTCACAGCAAACAAACTTGTACGAAGACTGTGATTGTTTTAATGTCTGATGCCCTTCCTGATGCAACAAACCACTGAGCTATCACAGCCCTCTGTGTGGAGCAGAGAGCTGCCATAGGTTGCACGGGTGAGCAGATGTTGTGGGCAATGTCTTGTTCAAGGGCCCAGAGTGGGGCAATTGAGGATGGAAGCAGGTGTTTCACCTTTTCCACTCACCATTTGATGTTGTTGGTCCAGGGAGTAGAACCGGTGACCTTCCAATCACTGGCTAACCTTCTCTAACCTCTGCGCCACCACTCAACAACTTAAACTCTGAATGCATGCTCTAAATGAGAGGCATCCTCTGTGCTAAAAACTGACATATTTTGATAATTATTTTATGCTAATCTTTGACCAAAACCTGATTTTTTTTCAACTAATCCAGATATTTTTTTGTTGTTGCATTTTTTTTTTTTTTTTTTTTTTTTTATTTATTTATTTTTTTTTTTACAGTTTTGGCGACTTTCCTTAGCAGGCCCTTTAGCATGGGCACACATTTCGGTCATATATATGTTGTGCTTGTAAATCAGACTGCCTGGTTGTGAATACAGTTTTGTGACCTTGTAAAATAAAACAGCTGAGAGTGTCTGCTTTGAGCATGTGCATATAGGGGTGTGAAAATGTAAAAAAAAAATGTATTTGTACAAAAATAATGACAATTTATTTTGTTGGTTGTTGAGGTCTGTTTACAGATAAAAGGCAAAAGTATGTGTAAAACTCCACACTCAAGTTCCCTAAATTGTGTGAGTTTCAACCTGAAGTATGCATCCTGACCAGATGTTTCTTTGTCTCAGCTGATTGATCAATGCTCTGTCAATCACAAATTTAACAATCCAATCAGAGAACAGAGTCAAGGTGGCACTTTACTAAGCTGCAGATCCTGGAAGGGTAATATTTTGACGATGGAGGACAGCACTAGTGATTCTTCGGCTCATGTCTGATTAGTTGAAGAAAAACAAAATCATTGTCCAGATATATATTTTAGAAAATCATGTACGATAGCATTGGTGCCATCCTCCGTCTTCAAGATGTGCTACTCTCACGTGGTACTACCCTTAAATATATGTCATATTAACGTTACTTGAATTTTTTTTTTTTTTTTCTGAGACAGTACTGAGAAAACATTTGAGAACCACTGAGATAATTCAGGTAAAAGTCACTGTTTATTTGATGGTATGGGGTAAAAGGCTGAAAAATTTCAGTGTGCTCATCTTTATGAGTGTCACAGCTAAAATCGGTCTTACTTCAATAGTAGCATTTTACAGTAGAATGATTATATTTCGCACCTGAAAAACCCACATGTGCTAATTTATTCTGTTTCAAATAGTCTAAAACACTGAACGCAGCTATGGCACCTTGGATTTAATTGTCTCAGTGCACAGCTAACTGGTGTTAGCGCTCAGCATCAACACCCCAACCACCAACATCCCCCCCCCCAACCTGATCATCACCCCCCTCAGGACACTCTTCCGCTCCCTGCCACTATCAACCCCCATCGCAGCGGATTAGGTGCCAACTAACCCTCCTTTAATTAACTCATGATTAGGTATTAATATCTGGCATGGGTTCCAGACTTGCAGTTGTTGCCTTAATAAGTGGATTAGCATTAGCCTCTCGCTGCTCTTTCCTTCTCTGCTGAAGAGATATCTATCCTCCGTTTCACCCTCCTTCCGCAGACATCCCTCTTGGCTTTCTCTGGCAGCGGTTCAAGAGCAGCATTTTCCTGCTAACGACTTTGTTGGTGTGGTCAGAGTGTTTGTGCTCTGTGGGTCCTGATGAACGCTGCCATGCAGGCTCAGAAATGGGCCATCTCGAAGCAGACAAAATGAAGATTTAGAGGTTTTCAGACACACACAACAGAAAGAAATTCTTACATGAATGTGACAATGAATTAACTTTTTTTTAAATGAAAAAGCTACAACTGTTCTAAAATTTTGTGCAAAAATTAAGGTTTGTAGTTAAAAATAAGTGGTCAAACAGATATACAGTATATGTCTTTAAGTTAATTTTAAAAGGACATGGCACATTCATAAAAACTGCCAGACAGCTTGTCCAACCCTCTGTTTTTTTATTTTATTTTTTCTAAAATATAATGAAATAAATGGAATGTATAGCAATCACTGAAGAAATGCTTATTGTCCTTTCCTTTGCATTCAAACAAAGAAAACTCAACCTGTTAGCACTCAGATAATATGATGGGAATCACTCTCAACTACTATCAGACCCAATTTTAGCTCAATATATTTTAAACTACCTGTCTTATTGTTGAATATCCAGTGATTTTTTTTTTTTTTTTTTGTAACCACTTCCTCGCAGCCTCTGAATGGCAGGGTAGAGCCATTCCACCACAGCTGATACTGATCCTGGCTGACAAAGTTCTGGTTTTACTTACGGACCTTTGGATCAGTTCTGCTCTGCTGGAACATTTTGATACCAACTGGTAACTACCTACAGCCCTACAGCCATTTTCCAATATAAGATAAACTAACATGTATTTCCTCGTACCTCCTAATCCTGACTTCATGGTTCCTCATGACCATCTAGTCTCATTGTGCTTGCAAAGCAGAATCCCCCACCACCTCCTGGATATCATGTCACCTCACTTCACCGTTAGCATACAAACAACTTTGGTGGATCAGTCTGAGTTCTGTCAAACTATTTTCCAACTCATTCTACACATCTTTTTCACCAAGTGTCACTACTCTGGGTACTAACATTTACTAATCCTAATAGTTATATATGTTTTTATTTGCTAGGATTAGTAGTTTCCTTAAACTTGTGTATGACTAATTGTTATTCCTTCAACCCTACCTTGAGAGACTGTTCTAATAATTTATTTAATTATTTGTATTTGCACTATTAGTGCACTACACTGTTCTGTAAATATCTCTCAGATCAGAGGAAATGTGTTCAACATAATGGGACCTCTTCCAGCTATCTAACTGTTAATAATGGTGTCCCACAAGGTTCAGTTTTAGGACCCACCCTCTTCACAATCTACAAAAAAATTATAGGTCAAATTATTCTTGATGGATCCTTACATTTCTTTGCCAACAACACAGTTTATTGTCAAGCTAGAACAGTTGGTAAGATTTTCCAGCGTCACAGTCTGAATTTGACATCATCCAGTCAGATTTGTTCCTTCTCAAACTGCTGCTAAATGCTGATACCAAATGGATGTTGTTTTCAAACAGGAAGTTGGTACCAGCAGTCCTTCCTTCTATTTTATCTTTGAATGCTGTCTCTATTGAATTTATCGATTCTTATAAATATTTGGGTATTTTGGTCAATCCGCATCTGTCTTTTAAGCCTCATGTACAAAACTTGGTAAATAAACTGAAAGTAAAACAGGGTTTCTTTTTTAGAAATAGATCTTGTCTAACTCTGAACGCTAGATAATGCCTTGAAACTGCTACTTTCCTTCCCTCCGCTGATTATGGTGACATTGTATATATGAATGTTTCTGCAAGCACCTTGTAGATGTTGGACGCTGTCTATCACATTGCACTAATATTCATAACTGGCTGTAACTACCGTACCTACCACTACACCCTGTCTTCATTGGTTAAGTGGTCATCATTAACTTCACATAGACTCTCACACTGGTACATTTTCATCTTTAAATCACTTCTTGGTCAGTTGCCTTCATATAGCTCCTTTAGAATGTCACTTTGTCAGTGCAGTTACAGTATGCACTCTCAAGACATAATTACTTGTAGTGCACACTCAGTGCGGACCAAACTTGGCAAAAGGGTCTTCTCTTACTCCACTCCTGTTTCCTGGAACACCTTGCAAAAAGTTCTGATGCGCTCGACCTTGACCTCTCTAATGCATTTAAAAAAACTGTTAAGTTCACGGCAAAAACCAACACAGACATCTTCCTGTTTATAGTATTTTACATTGCTTTGTAATGTGGCTGTTTTTTTGTTTGTTTCATTTTTACATATATTTTTTATTTAATTTTCAATTTATATGATTTTATATGATTGTCTAATGTTATCTGTTCCTCATCTGTGTTCTTTGTTTAAAACAGGTCTCTTTTGTAAATGAGTTATCAAGCCTCAGTTTGATTAATCTGTATAAATAAAGGTTGAATTAAAAAAAAAAAAAAACTATTCAACATCCGGTGGACAGAATGTACAGAGGTTGTGCAGGTATTTATTACAGGTGTTTTACCATAGAGCATCTCTTCTTCAGCAATGACCCTGAAGGCAGCATTTCTGCTTAAAAGGATTCTAAACCACCCAAAGCAACACTTAACCAATGCTGAGCTTCAAACACTTCAAAGACTGAAACGGGCACATAAAAGCACTTAAATATTTAGCAGGTGCTAATAAGGATTTACAGGAGAGAGGAATACATTTTTCAGCATATTAAAGTCAGCCACCTGCATCGTTTAGCGGGTCCAAAGAGCAGCTTTCAGGGAGCACACTCCAATTTAATGAGTATGTTAGAAAGAGGCGCTGCCAGCCAGCATCAGAGGCAACCACAACAAAGTCTGTGTGTTTATTCAAGTATTTACAGCTGGCCGGCAACTGCAGAGAAAGCTCTTTGTGTGTGACCTTAAAGCAAAGGTTTAAATTAATGCAATGTGTGAAAATAAGGAGTGAGGGAGAAGTAATCACAGAAAATTGGATCTACACTCTTCTATATTGATAAAAAAAAAAAAAGAATTCTAAGGCCTCAGGTGGTTATAGTTTAACTTTCAGGAAAACAAGCACGTGAAAAACATTTTGAAAACCGTGCCGGACTCAATTGTACACTATGACTCCATCTGTGGCACAAGATGAAAAACTTTAAAACATCTGAGGCCTCTGAGAAATCAGATGTGATAAGAATGAAGGATACTGAGGAGATTTAACAATTTTACTGTGATCAGTAGATCTGGAAATAATTGAAACGGCTGCTTATTGAAGGAAATAAAAACAAAAAGAGAAATAATTAGAATCAAACCCTACGTCAGTAAGAACTAAGTGAAAGTCTATCCTTACTGTAAACATCACAAACTGGCGTTGTGCCAGCATGGATCAGTAAAGATGTGGAGAGGTGACTAAAATGGTCTAAAATAGCCTCTTCCTTGTCACTCTTGAGTTAAAAAAAATGAATTGGCTTGTTTATGTATGCTTTTACGTGTTATCCTTGGCTGCTGTATCGTACCACTGATCACTTGGGACTGTTCATTCTGCTGATCTCTTTTCAAAACTTAAAAAAGCTTAAACTTTTAGAAAACTTTTACATCCCACTACATGTTTTGGGATAGAAAAAACGTCTGAATATTATCAAAACATACCTGTAAACGTTCAGATTAAAATCTGGTAAATGTGGTGTACACTTTAAAGTTCTTGAAGATCTGTGACATTTTAAACATCACATAGTCATTAGAGCTCAGCCAGGGTTAATGTGGGGATCAAACCCACAATTTTAACGCCATACGCTCTTCCTGACACGACCACAGACCACCAAGCTACCACAGCCCTCTGTGTGGAGCAGGGAGCTGCTATCTAGAGCAACCGGGGGTGCAAATGGTTGGGGTCAAGGGTCCAGAGTGGAGCAAATGAGGGTGGAGGCATGGATGTGTCACATTTCCCACCAACATTTTGATATTGGTGTGAGGAGTTGATCCGGAGACCTTCCGATCACAGGCCCACTTTTTCTAACCTCTGCGCCACCACTCTCTCTGTTTTGTGTTCTATAGTAATGCAATTTAAATGTATAAATACATTTCTGTTTACTAAAAAGTGTTTTTCTTAACTAACTGGAGGAAATTATTGTGATATTTTATTAGAACATTTATTTTCAAAATACCAATGACTGAAAAGGGTGTTAGACACTCGTGTTCAATCTGTAATCTGTAGCATTTTGCCAAAGTTACAGGTGTCATTTGTGAATTTTTAATGGTTTTTACTTGTTTGTGTTGTATAAAAATACATTCTTAGAATAAAAAAAGACCTTATAATAAACATTTACAAAGAAAAGAAAGAAAGCCAATACAATGAAATGAAAGGTAGCAGAGAGAAGAAAAAATCTTATAATATCTGCCCCTTTTTTTCCTCATACATTTCATTCAAGAGTTGTTATAGATGCTGATAGCTGTGGGTATGAAAGCTCTCCTGCAGCGAATCCAAAGAAGCTGGCCACAGATACTGATCCGTCCACCTGGATCCAGCTTGTTGTCAGATCCGGCGGGCCTCTTGGTCATCCTGGGCAGCAGGACTGCCCGAATGCTGGGCATAATTCCTCCCTGAGCAATGGTCACTACTCCCAGCAGTCTGCTGAGCTCCTAGCTGCCACTGACAGACAGCTGAAGGTGCCGGGGGATGATCCCAGTCCTCCCATTGTCACGAGCTGAGTTTCCCACCAGTTCCAGGATCTTGGCATTCACGTACTCGAGAACCAGCGCCAGGTTGATGGGAATTCATCCAAGGCACCGCCTTTTCAACTCATTTGGGATTTAG
Source organism: Hypsolebias antenori (assembly GCA_031762315.1). Lineage (NCBI taxonomy): Eukaryota > Metazoa > Chordata > Actinopteri > Cyprinodontiformes > Rivulidae > Hypsolebias > Hypsolebias antenori. The sequence continues at coordinate 21,040,446 of JARVGS010000789.1, read as the reverse complement.
GGCTGTAGTAGAGGTATATAGTTGTTATATTGTTTTATACACACACACACACCACACTCACACGTGGATAACATTTAAGTTCACCATGCTGGTATTTGCAGAAAGAGATGAACCACATCTACTTTTAGCATTCACTTTTACTTTTAGCACTTTTACTTTTATTAAATATTTACCAAAACCACTGCAATGGCCAATAAAGTCCAACTAAAAAAATTAGAAACGTCATTTACATTTTTCTTGTAAACATGACCTCAGCAGATAAATCTCTGGAGGTTTTGCATGTTTTGAGCGCTGACGTTGGAATTGTGATGTTTAAAGCAGCTGTTTAATTTATTTGTCCCGGTACTTCTAATCATTCAGTCTGTGTGGCGCTGTCCTCATCGTGATTCTGGGCCGCAGTGAAAGACAAATTCTTTTTTCCCTTGTCTTTTTTGTGCATGCGAGTCTGCGTTCGATCATGAAGACGTCTGTATATCCACAGCTCACTTGTAGATACACAGATATGCACCTGCATACCTCCTTATTTTAATCTTTTCTCTCTTCCCCTTTCTCTCCTGCATAAATGCCAGATCCCCCACCTGAAAGCCTTTTGTACTGATTTACGAGGAGGTTTGCACCATTCACGTCGTAAATCTTTCACCCCAGTGACACTCCTCTGCTGGTATTCATCCACCATTTTTTATTTTGTCTGTTTGTTACAAAGTGCTTTGGACTGAGGCCAAGGAAATGCACTCTGGGATTATCAAGAGGTTTAACGGGAATGAGGTGTGAATTACAGTCCTGCAGCTTTACTCCATGCTCCCAGCCTCTCTGCTTGAGTCCTCCTCCTCATCAGACCTATGAGTTTTCAACTTCTCCAAAAACTTTAGATTTTAGAATATGAAAACACAATGAGTGAATCCTGTTTTGTTTAACAGCTGAGCTATCAAACATCTTCTCCTCATTTGCACTCAATGCTTCCAATGATTCAACAAACACCATGAACAAGCCACAAAGTGTCCTTTTTTCCTTCATTATCAAATGATGAAGAATTACCTGGGTGATGGCTTAAAGGGGGAAAGAAAAGGATGGAGGTGACTGAATTCCAAGCTGCAGGAGGCCACCTCTTCTCCCTCCCCATCTGGACAGCTTTATTTCCATGATCTCTACAATCCGTGTTGAGACTTGGCTTTAATCACTCAGCGAGGGGCCGTCTGCAAAGGTCAGCTCCATTGATTAAGTGTGGAAAGTCAGAGTTGTCATCTTTCATGCCAGGAGTGGTGATATCTCTGTAAGTCTCTGTAGGAGACCGGACTAAAGATGTACACTCTGTCTTCTGTTAAATCATGCTGGAGCACTGCTTACTGAATAAATCAGACGGGCTCTGAAGAAGTGATTCATGAGTGCTTTGGTGTCTGTTGACGTGAAGCTCATTGTAGAAAATTTTATGAGATCACCTGAGAGTGGGATCGAACGTGTACTTCTTGCTACTTGCCTGGTTTCTGTTTGAAGTTTTTCATCTCAGCTGTTTGGCTTTTCTTATTAAACCTCAGGATTTCTGACATAAATCAGGACTGGTATTGGTCTGTAAACAAGATAGACTAAATGGAGAGGGGGGGACACCGCAACAAGTTTCTGCTGTAGTTTTTATAAAGTAAAAAAACTAAAGATAAAAGGTAAAAGTTTTATAGTAGTCTACACCTGTCCATGTGTACATCTGTACAGCTTCTCTTGTCCCGCACCATAACTTTTGATCTGCTCAAGACAATTTCATGAAACTTCACAAACATGTATATCATCATAGTTGGAGTTTTGCTTAAACTTTTTGTCACCCCAGCTCCAAGGTCAATGTCACAAATTCAATGTCAAAGTGTATGAAAGATCCAACATCATTCAGTCAGGTCATCTGCAGAGTTTCTTTATTGTTGAGACGTTTCATCCTTCATCTAAAGGACTTCGTCAGTTGGAGGAGCCACAAACAAACTCCCACAAGTCCCACAAGCAGCACACTCCCATAGTGGACCAACCAGTTTTCTAGTGATAAGATGGTTTCTGGAGCCTGCCCTCTTCCCTGTTGATTCCTCTGAGGCAGCCATAGACAGACTGACTCCTCAGATTGATGAAGTCCTTTGGATGAAGGACAAAATGTCTACCAAAAAAAAAAAAGTCCAGATGATGTGACTGAACAATGTTGAATTTTTTACCTGGATTATTGCGCATGAACTTTGATGTTATATATTTTCTTAATTGGGCTTTTGCTATTGATTGTTGTATAATAGTTTATCAAAGGGCTTGTAAAGTGCTGTATATTATACTCTTGTTATACTTTAAAATAGCCTCAAACGTATCCAAACAGAAGTTTTTAAAAAAATAATCTTGGAGTCTCTATATTCATTACAAGGTGTTTGCAGTTATAGGTTTCAATGTCAGGTTCTATGAGCTGGAACTTGAGACTTGTGTGAGGACAGTATTTCATTGATCTGCAACTGGTTGATGAAGAAGTTTCTTGAGGGAATCCCCCAAATGTCTCCAGAATGTCTCACAAATATCACAGGGTTCTCAACATCCTTGAGTGAGCCACAAAACCTCACAGTCCTTCACTTGAGTGTTGACCGTGCAAAAAAAAAAAAAAAGTGTCCAACTGTTTTTCTTGAAACAGTCTCTGTGAGCGTCTTCAA
>JARVGS010000789.1:20979226-20992504 GCA_031762315.1 Hypsolebias antenori | reverse complement strand
ACACACACACACACACACACACACACACACACACACACACACACACACACACACACACACACACACACACCTGACATCAATCGTTAATGACCCAGCTGCATTTACTCACTAATCAACTTTCCCTGTATAAATTCTAGCCAAGTTTCTCAGTTCTGTTGGATATACTTTTGTCCTGTCCCGTTGTACTTCCCTGTTTATTTATTTTTGGTGATTATTGCACATGTTAAAACTAAAACAGTCTGCCGACACCCTTAGGTCCTCAACAAAACACTATTACAGTCATCTTTCAGCACCAGGCAGCGTCAAGCTAGAAAATGCTATGAAATGCTGTCAGAGCAAAGATGTCCCACTTCCCCACTTTACCTGAACCTTTCTTTTTTTATAAGAATAAAACAATCTCAAACTTCTGCAGTAGGTTTACTGTTGGTAAAACATTTTAATAGACTTTATACTTAATTTTTGTGTAAGAATTTCTAAAGTTGCTCCCATTTCAACTTGATGTGAAAATAGGACTCAGAAACAATGAGCTCCATTAGAGCTGGCACTCTGACATCAGTCACTCCCCCTTTATACTTAGGAGATTAAATCATCAAGAAGTCTGTATTGCTACAGAGCAAGTTAAGATATAACAAAAAGTAGCAAATCTTTTGAATGGAAAAAAAATCTGAGTTCAGATGACCTCATCAATTTATATTTTGATCCTGTTTTATAAATTAGATTACCGTACATGTTCCGTTTACAAAAAACAAACTGGTCTGACCCTATTGTACTTTAAATATGTCAGTTTTTCTAAACTCTTTTCAAAAGCATTGTACTTGACTACAAATTTTGCATTTTTCAACAAATCATAATACTTTCAAGAAGTGAAATAGTCAAATGTTTAAATATTTTTGCTCAGCCTTCAAGAGCTCATGAATTGACATATTACGTGAAAACTTTAAAAGTTCTAATACATAATAGAAAGGTTCAAATATAATTTTTGCCTCTAATTCTTGATCTAATTTCCTTGAATTGTTTCATTTGACTAATTGTTCTGAAACCATTTGACACAATGAAGGGAGAGTATGGTTCAATTCATTTCACTGTAAGATCACTGAAAGGTTGCAGCTTGGATAAAAGATCAGAAGAACGTGGAGTAGAAAATATAGAAAGGTGTTCGGGCGCTTGCGTGTGTCCTAAATATGGCAGATGAGTGTAAGGTGTGGGCGTCTATGAGCACCTAATTGGCCCAGATATCACAGAATGAAATATTCATGGAGGCTCACTTCTGAAAAGGGAGTCTGGTGCGTAATGATGGAGTTGGACTGTTTTATCTGCCGTGCACCCCACTGACACACTTACAGCTCGCCACACGACACCACCCACACGCAGACACACAGCTATGTTAAGCGCACACATAAACCTGTGATCTGGGTTGTATACAAGCCAGGAGTACACTTCGTAAAGCAAGTAAACAAACCAAATCACTGATACATCCTTTACTGTGCAGAGAGGGAGGAACTTTCTAATGAGCTTAAAGTGGATTTTAAAGATACTGAATACACTATATCCAGTATGTGACTATGATATATTGATGCAATTGTTTAAAAACGAGGCCATCTTCTTGTTGTTGCACTGATTTTAAACTTCAGTGAAAGATAATTTATTATCGAAAAATAAAGACAGGTTAGGCCAGTGATCCAAATGTGAGAATATTTCAAGAACTTGTATTATCACATTTGTCATATATTTGATAACTTAAAATGTAATAATTTGTTGCAAGAATGAAAGATCACAAGACACAGTCATGTTGTAAAGTAAACCACATTGGAATGAGAAAAAAAATTGTGTTTTTAATAAACTTAAATTAGAATAAATGTATAATAGTTTGAGTTTTGTGGGGGGGGGGGGGGGTTATATTTTGCTTTCAGGCTGGGCTGCACGGTGGCTCAGTTGGTAGAACTGTTGCCGCTCAGTGAGACGGTTGTCTGTTCAAATCCCAGCCGGGGACCTTTCTGTGTGGAGTTTGTGGATGTGTGGGTTTTCTTCAGGTACCCTTGTTTCCTGCCACAAACCAAACACATGCACATTAGTCTGATTGGTAACTCTAAATTATCCCTAGGTGTGAGTGAGAGAGTGAATGGTTGTTTGTCTCTGTGATGGACTGGAGACCTGTCCAGGGTGTCTCCCGCCTCTCACACAATGATGGCTGGATATGGGCACCAGTGACCCCAATGACCCCAATGACCTGAAAAGAAAGAAGTGGGTAAAAGATAATGGATGGATGGCTTTTAGGTTATGTTAAGCCCTATTCTCACAGGACCACATATATATATGTTTATGTGGTCCTGGTTGGTTCATTTGCACCGGATAACAAGCCTGAAATTTAGCTGAAATTTATGGACATCTTCTGGATATGATGTTAACGCACTGCGTTGTCATGACCAGGCCGGTCCATGATGTGTTTAATGCGCGGACTGGGCCAGTCTCGGGCTTTGATATAGTTTTACGATTCATACAGCACAAAGAAAACTAAATAAGAATGCACAACAAAATTGTTTTAATCAACTTGTTGAGGAGGAGCCAGGTCCGGCTGGCTGGTTTAAAGGGGTTAAAAAAAAAGTTGCATTAAGCTCAGATGGACAACCTGTCACCGGCCATGTGTGTCCGCTGACCTGCCGGTTGAAATGGACTTAGAACCTGTCCAGGGTGTACCCCACCTCTCGCACAGTGATGGCTGGACATGGGCACCAGCGACCCCTGCTACCCAAAAAGGACGAAGTGGGTAAATATAAGAGTTGTATGGATGGATGGGTCAGCTGATCATCGTCTGAGCTCGTCACCTGATGTCATCTGCAGTAAAGGAAGTAGCAGCATCTACAAAAGCCGAAGCGAGTAGTGCATTCATTTAAATAAAATAGCCTTGTTCTGTATTTTTCCAAGTGATGTTGCTTAAAAAACAACAACAAAAACCACCTAATTACATATTTTATCCCGCCCATTTCTTTCCAAATCACAGAGATGCCTATTCACATTGGATTAGTATTATCACAGGACCTCAGAGTTTAGAAAAATATAGTCGGTAATCTGCGAGGGGGATTTTTACTTTACAAATTACTGACATGGCTGATTCACATGGGATTAACAACACAGACAGCCTCCGTAATTTTTACAAATAACACGAGGTCCCTAGGTAAAATATTAATCCTGTGCGAATTGAGCTTTAGTTTTGGATCCTAGGATAATTTTGTTTGTTTATTTTTGTTTTTTCCTCAAAAAAAGGGGGGGGGGGGAGGGAGGGGGGGTTGTTAGTGTTTTTTCTGTTGACTAACAGCTTTACATTTAGATTTTTTTTTATTGTATAAAACATTTTTTTCTGTGAATATTTCAGTTGATTTTGGCTTCTAATGAGCTTTAGTTCACACCTGGTCTCCGTCACCAATCATCACACCTGCCTCGTTAGTCCCTTGCTCCTCTGTATATTTTGATCTTGGTTAGTCAGATCCTCTGTGTCTGCTCAATGAGATTAGAAAAATATCTTCATATACCTTGCAAAAGTTCTAAATGTATAATTGCATTGTACATTAAGCTGCCCATCCAGGTGTTTAACTGTTGGATTTATCTTTGATTTGGCTTTTTTTTTTTTTTTTTATGATAGGCAGTGAAAAAAAAAATCCCCAAAACAGATTAGTCAAAATTAGAAAATGACACACGGTGTCTCACATGAATTTCTTCAGTGAAGCTGACTTCATCTGACTAAAAGCCATGTGTTAATGCCGGTCAGGCGGTTGGAGCTGTTATGAAATAAACACATAAACCTGACCCAGCGCACCCCAACACGGCTGTAAACTGCACCAGAGCTGGTAAACATGCCAGGACCTCCCTTCACACTGGAAACCCCTGGAAGAAGCTCACACAAACACACACGCTGATTTCCCTCCATACAGAGACAATAAAGCGTTGGCAGCGAGCAGCTCAGCCCTTGGCACAGTTCAGTCTAATGAGTGGCAGCTTTGAGCCTCTTGCCACTGCTGCCTGGGCAAGAGAGGTGGAGAACAACCTTACAGAGCAGAGTGGATTGTGGGATTGGCATGCAGTATGTTTCTGCTCGGCCTTGGCTTGCCGGCCGGCTGCTGAGCTCTCTGTCTCCCTGAAGTGGCTCTAAACAGAAACAGAATGAGAACTAAAAAGAAAATAATCACAGAGGGGCTTGTTCTCTTTGTACAGACAAATAATTAAAACTATGTTTGTTTCTTTCCTTCATACATCCTGCTTTTCTTGTAAATGCTGACCACAGAGAGAAGTAGCTGTGGCCTATTAAACCATAAGCAGCTGACTGTTTTCAACGAAAAGGAGGAAACAAACGGGATGCTTTGGATCAGAAAGCACAAAGACAACGGCTGTTTCCTGCTGCCGAGTGATGCATCAAGGCTCGCTCAGTTAACAGTCTGGTTAACTAACATTCAGCTAATATGCCAAATGAGATGTGGTCATAAATAGTTTTTTTTAAATGCTTTCATAGATACAGTACATAACATTATGAAATGTGTCACCATTTTTATCTTTCATTAATCCTATCCAACTGACTAAAAAAATGTGACAGGAATTCAGACTCACATTTCAAGAACAGTGACATAAATCTGAGAGAACTTTGTTTAACACAACAGACACATGATGTCATGATGTTAACCAACCTTAAATTGTGGTCGAAACAAAGATGCAGCCAAACTGGGCCATGAGTGAGAACAGTGGAAGATGGAGTCCAGTCCCGTAAAAAAGTCCTTGTTTAAGCCTCTTTATTTAGTTAGATGGTTAAATTCAGGGATAATATAAAAGTCTGAAAGGGTTAACACAAAGTATGTTGGATATAAAAATCATTTACTTTCTGCAAGTTTTCCCATCACTTAAATATGAGCTAGTATGAGCTTTCAGGCTTTACCCTTTTCTCATCATAACAGATCTAAATTTGATTTCAAGTTTTCAAGAACCAATCTCTAAAACAAACAAGCAAAAAAAAAATAATAATTAGATGACATTTTTATTAAGTTCAGAGAAAATGTGTTGTTTTTTTCTTGCTCCAAGTGTTTACCTGCGTTCTTGCAAAGTGACCAGTTGGGCTCCGGAGAACCTGCAGCTTTCTTCGTCTTTGTGCCAACAGACGAAACCTCAGAGGGAGGCGGGATGAAGGCTTCTGTCTCCTCCCCATCCTGTTGGCTCTTAAAGGATGAGATGGTTAGGGCAGCTTCAAGGTGGACCTATAGAACGCTTGGATGCTGCTTTCAGCACACGCACCCACACATCAGTGTCGCTGACACCTGTGGGGACTGTGGCTAACATAGTAGGGAGACGATAAAGCAGAAACATGATGCAGGGATTTGAATAAGTCTGCATCCCAAACACATGCAGCATAACAAGAGAAGAAAATGTAAAACACAAAATGAGCTGGTGTTTCTGTGGCATTACCTTTTTATCTCAGCTCATAGCTGGAATGCAATCAGTTGCACAAAATGCGTTTAAGGCAAATATACGCCGCAGAAAACAAAGCCACATAGAATAAGTACACCATATTTTTAAACGTTTATGGTAAAACTTATTCGTCTTTCTTTTTATTTGTCTCAATCATGATGAGCGCCCTCATCTGTTCACATGTATTAACCCTCCCATGTCGGCTCTCTCTGACGTTTCATGAAAGTCTACATTATTTACCGTGCAAACATGAGATGCATGCTTAGGTATTTAAATGTAGATGTTTAAACTCGAGTCCATTGCAGCTTCGTTTTACCGTTCATAAACTCACAAAAAGGCTGTGTTGTATTGAAAACGATGAACAAAGGATAATCACATTTTGAAAACTGAAAATATTACCACCTATTAAACGGTAATCTCATCATGCGCTGATATGTTGAAGATTACAAAAGCAGAATGTGGGGTCTCCAATGACTGTAATTAAGGCCAACCCATCCACTTGCAAATAAAGGCTATAAACCCTTTATTATGTGGAGAATTAGAGGGAATTCTCTTTTCAGAAATGATTCAAGACTGGAACTATGATTACCCTTTTCTCTCTTTTACTTGGTCTCTTTTTTTAAATAACTACAGAGGGCTAAGCTTTGTGCAGGCTCTGGAGAAATATGTTGAATAAATGGACAAGATGGGGGGGTGGCGTGCACAGGAAGGAACGACTGTGTGAATATATGTGTGAGGGAGAGAGTTTGATGCCCCCACCCCCCGAAAAAAGGCCATTGCCTGTTCGACACACGTTCTAATACGAAATTGAAGAATCTGATTTCTTTATAATCACAATGAGAAGGATTTGGTGTCTTCTTGCTCACACTAATTTATTCATTCAAAAAGTCCTAATATCTTTGCAGGAGGCAATGGATCGCATAAAATACAGCAGGCTTTTTCTCTGCCATTCAATAATTCTTTCTCCCCCTTTATTTTTCCCCCATTGATTGGCTGGTTTGTTTTTTCAAAAAAATTAAATTAAATTAAATAAAAAAAACAGTATATCCAACAAAGTTGTCAGGTCCCCTGGACATTTTTATTTATTTATTTTTTTTTTGAGACATTTTGTCCAAAGGATTTCATCAGTCTGAGGAGCCATAAGCAAAGTCGGTCCCACAAGCAGCACACACGCACGGCCCAAACAATTTGCTGGTGTAAAAAGGGTTTCTGGAGTTTGGCCTCTCCCCTATCGACTCCTCTGAGGTAACCATAGCCAAAGTGGCTCAGAACTTCAAAAGTTCATGCTCAATAATCCAAGTTAAAAAATCCAACAAAATTCCGTCAGTTCATCTGGACTTTTTTTTTTGTTGTTGTTGTTGTTGTTTTGTTTGTTTGTTTTTGTTTTGTTTTGTTGATGTTTCATCCATCATCCAAAGGACTTCATCAGTTTGAGAAGCCACAACATTCTCAGTCCCACAGGCAGCACACTCACTTATGAACCAACCATAGTGGTCCAACTTTGTTGAATTTTTACCTAAATTATTGAGCATGAACTTTGATGTTTTGAACCACTTTGGCCATGGCTGCCTTGGAGGAATCAACAGGGGAGGGGGTGGGCCCAAGAAACCATCTCATAATCAGCAATATGGTCAGTCCATATGTATGTGCTGTTTGTGGGACTGAGTTTGTTATGGCTCCTCGGACTGATGAAGTCCTTTGGTTGAAGGACAAAACATCAACAACAACAAAAGAAATCGTCCAGATGACCTAACTGAACTTTATTGGATTTTTTTTAACCTGGATTATTGAATAAGAACTTTGAAACTTTTGATGTAAAATTTATTTTAATTGTGTATGTGGTTATTTAACAGATGTCAAGACTGAGGTCTTTACACAAAAAAAAAAATGTTCTTTTTGCAGTATACTGTAATACTTTAAACCATGCACCACTTAGCTTTGAGCTAGCATTTTGTTTTAACTTGTTGCTGGTGTTCTGCTACTTTTAGCTTTCAGCCGATGGTCTGTTTCTTAGCTTTTAGCTAGTGTTGTGCTATTATTTTGGCTTTAACAACTCAGTAACTGCTTCTTCAGTGTTGATTGCATAAAGGTCAGATATTCAGTGTTTTGTCTCCAACGTTGTTTTGCAATTATTCATCCATTTCCAAATTTTAACATTTATTTTACACTTTTGCAATATTTCCATATGGTCACACAGCATCTAAATATTGTTTTGGCACTGACTATAGCAAAAAATAAAAAAAAATTCTGGTGTTTTGTCTTACATTGTACTAACAGTTTTTATAGATTACAACAGTAAAGGGCTGTGTTTGTCACATTTTTGGTTTGTTTCCAAAGTCAGAATAGTACACCCCACCTCTTGTCTACGGGATGAATGAATTGGAACAGCCTCTTTGATTACAATGGTGAAAAAGCACATCCTCTCTGGTGAAGATGATGACCTCAACTTTTTATTGAACAAGTCAGACATTTATTCATTTGGAAGAAAACCCAAATCTGTAATTTCAGGGTAAAACAAGCAACTGTTTGTATTTTTTTTTTTTTTTTAAATTATCCAAGCAACGTGTTGCTCACAACTCTGGCTAGCACACACAAGAGGTATGAATGAATGCTAATGGCAAAAAGACTAAAAGACAAACTAAAAACAATTTGTTTAATCAAGCAAAGGTTGCATTTCTATCACTTGCACAGTTTCATTAGGACTTTAAAAACAAATTGTGATTTTCTTTTGGGGAAAATGTATTTCTGCTACAAAAAAAAAACAAAAAAAAAACATGGACACTACTGGAGCAGTTTCACTCATTTCAGCTTATAAATTATTGAACAGAAGCAACTGTGTCATACTCGAGATATGTGTTTTTGGAACAAAATGTATTCTGTCCACACACAGACAGTAACTATTACCCAAAGTGATTCCTCTCAAACGTTCTACAGCCCAGCCAGAGTCTGGAGATTTAAGGGTGTGTAGCTCATGCCCTCTGTTTTGTTCGCTGGACCTTCTTACATCCTGTCTCAGAGATAAGACTTTTTCATTCCAGGGAACTTGCCACCTCTGTTTGGAGCAGGGCACTGAGGACCAGAGAGGTTTTCTGACTACATCCTGTCAATACGAGCGGATAAGAGATCCGACTGAAAGTTCATTAATTTGTAAGTAACCTACGCCAAGTCTGAGATTACCCCTCACTCCCTCTGCTCCATTGATGTTCTCAGGGCGAGAGTGCATCTTCAGCTGTTCAGCATACACACTCCTGTCCCTGACAATTCTTTTGTTTATTTGTTTTTCTTTTAATATTAAAATTCAACATAACTGTCTTTTTCAGCTGTGTGTTTTGTAAGGGATAGATATGTGAAACAATAAAAAAAAAAAAAAAACGAACAAACAAGGCAGAATAGAGCCTAACTACAAACACACACAAATGGTTTAAAACTCCACTTTAATTCAAGTTAAGATGGTGCACATGCAATGTGTGATACATGTTGTGAATATGTTTAATAAAAGCTTTTTTTAACCAAAAATTTCCCTCATGTGAATCCTCTGTATCAATATATGCAAAAATATTTAAAAAAGTGGAAAAATGAGATGACATTGAGAGCAGGTCAAGTCAAGAAGCCACATCCTTTCTTGAGACTGTGAATTTTGACATCACTTTGCCGTAATCACTGATATAAGAACAAACGACGTTAAACTCATTCATTTAAGGTTGCAGTGAGAGATAGTATGTTGACACTAAACACCTAATGATAATAAAAAATATATAAAATGTATGCTGTAAAATGCACACTAGCAGTGAATTTTATATAATCTAAAAATGGACATTTATAAAGCATGCTGTTTATTTTAGACGCACAGTTTCTTTAAAATTTCAATTACATCATAATGCAAACCTGAAAACATGTTTAAAGTGGCTGTAAAAACTTGCACACAGATATGCAATATTGTTCCCCAATTCCCTCTACCAGATTTGCACATGGTACCAATAAACTAAATTTTGTTTTTACTCATTTTCCTTAATTTTTTACCAGTTTATTTTGACAAACATGTCTTCTGTCAATAATCGGGGGTGCTGCAGAATGTTTTGCACCTCTACTTCAGCAAGTTCAAAATAAAAACAAAAGATAAATCAGACCATGCATTTTTTTCAATTGCTGTTTTAATACCTAAAGGGAAAATTAAAAAAATAAAATAAAATAGTTGAAGCACAAGGGTCCACAAGGTGAAATTTTATTTTTATTTTTTTGTTTTACATTTGACATAATAAGCATCATAACTCAGCCACCTCCAATAGTTATTATTAGAGCATGTCTCTGATAATGATACCTGCAGCCTGGTTTTCCAGCCTGGTTCCTCCCTCTCTTTCTGCAGCTGCAGAGGAGTAGTGCAGGACCTTGACCTCTGAGGTCACGTTCCAGGACTCGATTCAAAAGCCTGACATCTGTTGCCTGCTTCTCATGATCAGGGATAACAAAGGAACATAGTGGCGGTCTGTGCTGAGCATGGCCCCTAACCCTGATGCTGCTTCCTGTCAGCAACAACACAGGTCTGTGATTTGTGATAAGAGCAAAGATCCTGACACCCCCCACCACTCTTCCACTTTACAGTCTCTAACTCACACCGGGCCACAAAGAAAGGACAGGAGATAAGGTGGTGGGAGATTAAAAACAACTACAGCTCTAGAAGATGAAGGTGTTGAAAATTAAAATTGCTCAAATAGGCAGCAGTGTTTGTTAGTTTTATAATTACCGGTACATTTAATAATGTTAATTTTAGCTAATTTCTTGTGTTCTAAATATCCTTCTTTATCTAAGAGAGCAGACAACACCTGGGAACTCTTGTTCAGGAGTCATGTGTTCAACACCTCAGTTAGAAATAATATTGACCAGCAAGCAGCACGTAGGTAAGTGCAAATCATTGTACGTCTTCACATTGGCTTCATAAACTTGACGTCAGCGTTGATGTCTGAGTCTGATGTTTCAGCAATGCTTACAAGTTTATTTGTGCAATGGCAGATTCATGTGCTGCCTTCCATAAATGCAGTGAGAGCTGATGATATTGCATGGATGATTTAACATGTATATTATAAAAGCTTACTGATTTTTCATTTCAACAGTATCACCCAAACTCCATCTTCTGCCGCTTACCCATAGTTGGATCGCGGATGCGGCAAGTCCAGGAAAGGAACCCAGACATACCTTTCTCCAGTGACACTTTCTAGCTTGTTCTGGGGGACCCGGAGGCATTCACAGGCCAGTAAAGATACACAATCTCTCCAGCAACTTCTGGGTCTTCCTTGAGGTTTCTGACCAGTAGGACCTGCCTGGAAAACCTCTAAAAGGAGGCGTCCAGGAGGCATACTGATCAGATTCCTGAACCACCTCAACTGAACCACCTCAACTGACTCCTTCCAATGTGGTGGGGCAGTACAGTGTTTCCCCACCAATATTCAAGGATGGTGCCCCACCCTGTCAACAGAACCAAGTGCCTTGCTTAAAGAACTGCCTAGTGGCACACTAGCTAAAAAGCTAGGCAGAAGTAGCGCTAAAAGTTATCATAATCTTTGAAAGTGTTCTATCAATGAGTATACCTTCAATAATTGTAGTTGTAATAAATTAGCAATCCTAACAACTCTTTTGCTGACAGTGTTCGTGCAGTTTTTACAATAATTCAAACTGTGCCGCTGAGCGCCTCATTTCAGGAGCAGTGCTGCTTATCCTGCTCAAAAAGTTATGGAAACAATATGTATGAAAATGAGTCTGAGCGTTCAAAGTGTTTTGTACTATAAGCAGCCTGCTGTTCCCAAACTGATGAGAGGCTTATCCTGGGTTTGTGGGCCAATAGACTGACATTTTATCCTTTCTTAGGGGTATCTCTACTTTGCCATGCAAAGCCATTTTAATAGTTTCTCAGTGCAGTTGGCATGGTTACTGTTGCTGAAAGGTGGCAACTTAAATCTGCCAACTGAATCTCAGAGAACCTGCTGTAATCATTGGACATTCTCCGTATTAACAGCAACATCTGCCTCTGCAGCTTGTTCCCTGCATACCTCAGACCAATACTTTTCTTTTTTTTTTTCTAACAGGATGGCTGATAGTCAGTGCTTCTAACATCCATATCTATCAAAGCCTTCATTATTGTCTCTCAATTCCTGCCTTTGACTTATTTTATGAGAAAAAAATAAAGGTGTAAAGACCAAGATGGAACAGGGTTGAGGGAATGTACGCAAGGCCACCTGGAGGTTTTCATATAGCGAGAATGGGGATAACAAGGCGGGGAAAGGAGCTCTGGTGCTGGCTTACTGGATCCATGTAAATCCTTGGAACATGGAGTGGAATGTAGCAGGCAGTGTATGGGTGTAAGTCCTTTAACGGCCGCTGGCCCTGATTAAAACAGCACATTAAGATGCCACGGGCAGCTGAAAGACATGGCCAAACCTGGACCAAAGTCTGGGTTATTTATTAGCTGCCCTTGCTAACAAGTATTGACTGGCCTGAATTAATGTGCTCTTTCCTCTTTCGCTGTCTGTGACGTGTTCACCACTACAGCCATTTGTAATGGTGCTGGAGACTTGTGACCTTACCTTGCATTAGAATGGATCATATGAGAGTGCATGAATGGGTGGTGAATTTACCAACTGAAGTTTATCATGTAATGCTGTGTCAAAATAAAAATCAGTGTATTGTGCTAATGGACAAGAAGAGACATTCATTTCATAACACTCGACAGTTTAAAAGCTCTTTACTGACACAAAAAACTTAACATTCTGCAGTCTGTCAAAGCAATAGTGTTAGCACATCAAGGAGGGGTCACTTTAATGTTTCTCATGATATTTCAGACACTCAAATAAAATTGTCAGTAGATTTTACATTACTTAGATTTTTTTAATCCCCTCAACTATCAACAAAAAGCATAAAAGTCAGTGGCTTCATAGCACATGAACTTCAAGTGATGTAAAAGGTGGAGTTTAAAGAATTTCACTCGAACTCTTCATTTAACCTACATGTATATATATTTTTAGCATGACCAATGAATCCAAGGTGATCTGCCTTTTTTTGTTTTCATCACTGGCCCTGGAACGAGGTGCACACTTTCTCTACCCTCTCTCTCCTCCTGCTTTTTTTGCTCTCTGTCTGTGTATCGGAGCTCCTATTTTTACACATCTTCCAAAATGAAAACTGCTGTTTTGGATCTGACCAACTGGATTTTTGATGCAAATGACAAAATATTTTCAGCAAAAGTGACAGGGTCCTGGAGAGCCCTCATCTGCTCGGACAACACATGCAGCTGGATATGTCTCTGGGGAAGTGGAATGTGATGTGTCTACTTCTGCTGTCGATCGAGGACGCTAAAATGCATATAATTGGATATGATAACCAGTTTCCTGTTTTTGGACTAGTCCGGTTCCTGGTTTATGAACATACAAGAAGAAGGCCACAGCTAAATTGCCCCTTGTTAAGCTGCTGCCTATGTGAAAGTTTGGTTCGTGCTTTGAGGACTCAAAATCAGCTGATTTCCGCGCTAAACCATAAGATGGAAGTGATCTGAATCACGGGCCACCTGCGGCTTTGGGACTCACCAGCATGAAACGACCTTGAAGAGGCTCATAAGCACGGACCAGAAGAATGCACCTTAATCTGGCCATTTCGGATCTTGGAAGTCTCAGTACAGACTCCAGGCTAACAATAAAAAATAGTCTGCCTGAATATATCAACAATTGTGGATTATCTGAATCTGACTCTCCAATTGGCCTCAAAACAAGCTGACTTGTCAATTTATCTTGGGACATGTGTAAACTAAGGAAAAGCCTTGTCTCACCGGGGGGGGGGGGGGGGGGGCGG
>JARVGS010000789.1:20965129-20979216 GCA_031762315.1 Hypsolebias antenori | reverse complement strand
ACCCCCCCCCCCCCCCCCCCAAAACACCACCACCACCACATCAACTTCTGTGGAGGTTTATCAGAACTGTGACAGCTGATCATTATCTTATCTGAACAATGGACTATCTGTTAGTGCTTCATGGACAACCTTGTCATCAAATGCATATGTAACGTGATAATAAATGTGCTTGCTGGCAGAGTTTTTTTTTTTTTTCCCAAGGTGTGAAGAGATCTTTTTTTGTAATGCCACTATCCTCTCCTTATGGCTTTGTCCTTTTTTTCCTATCTAAAAAATTGTATTCTGAAAAGGATAAAGCCGTGCTATCACAGCAGCAGCTACGTGCACTCCGTCCATCTTTCGGACAACTATACGGACATATTCTCGTTGTGTCTGTACAATAATAATAAAGCTTATTCTGGTATTCTGATTCATTGCTGGAGAATACACAACAAATGCTTGAGTATCAAATGTAGAATAAGAAAACGATAATTTATGGACAGGACAAGCAAAGACCTTGTTTTAACTTTGATCTTGTGACACTGACCTTGGAGCTGGGCTTACGAAACATGTCTGCAACACTTCATCTAGTGATGATTCATATGTGTATTGATTTTCTTTTGAGCAGATCAGAAGTTGAGTGGAAAAAGAAAAAGTTTTCAAACATACAAACCAAGACCATTACATGCATACAGAAGAAATATCCTGACATTATACATTATTTTATAGCCACAAATCTCAAGATGCCACAGAAATGCAAGGCAAGTGCACAAAATTGAGATGAAGATTCAAAGCAATACTTTTAGGCATAATTATTCCTTTCTGAACAATTTCTACAGAATATGATCATTCCATAAAATTAAGAAGAGTAAAACATCCTTGAGGCATAAAGTTTCATACATGACATTTCATAAACGCTGAAAAATAAACATACATTTTAGGTAATGGTTAATCCACTCTGTGGAGTGTGTGGAATACAACGTAGTTCTGATATACAGTTGGATTCTCTAAAATGATTACAGCCAAGCGTCAAAATTACATAAAATGAATCTTTATTTTATTTTATTTTATTTTATTTATTTATTTATTGCCTAATGACGAACAAAATCCAAGTTTCATGACAAACCCTGATGTGACCATGAAGAGTTCCTCCACCAACCATCCATTAGCTTTACCTGCTTCTTCCTTTTCGGGTTGCGGGGGTCACTGGTGCCCATTGTTCCTCAACTATTTGAAAAAAAAAAAAAAAGTTATCTGCCCCACCTTAATTCCAAACATTTATAAGAAAGTCAACATTCTTGCTAGTTGCTGACTTGCCAGTACAGCTCGCGACAAACTCGCAAACTTTGAATAATTATTTCAAGGTTATTCAGCTGATTGCATCAATTTCAATAAAACCTTCTGCATCACAAATAATTAATAATCTTATAAGCGGTCTCAAACTTTTGCAGCTCATTGTGCATCAGAACCATCATATCAACAGTTTGCTTTTTCACAAACTCTCCAATTTTTTTTTATTTTTTTTTATTTTTTGCATTTTAAGCCAAAGTTTAGTTTACTGACTTTAGTGAGCCTTCTGCTCTGTTAAAGCCTTCAAAGAGCACCGCTGAGGTAAAGTCCAGGAGCAGTCACCTTCTACAAACCTCCATCTGTTGCTGCCTGCTCTCTCCACACCTGCTCCCATCGGTGCAGCAACATTCGATGAACTCTGGAGAACAAAAAAAGCACAAGTCAATATAACTAAACTTAAAGTTGCCTCAAGTAAGTTTCTGGGAGTCTGGCCAGCTTGCGGAAAGCTGCCAAGGTGACAAACATCAGATACAGACCCTTCATGGTTCCATATGGTAAGCTGAATGGGGTTTCTCCAGAAACCTGCTATTAAAAGTGAACTGGTAGTGCAGGAGATGTGCTGCAGCAATAAGTCTGCAAGGAGTTGAAACAAAACTGGGGTGAGTTCAAGAAATACTTCAGGGGGTGCATTTTATGATCTTCATTGTGGAAGTGTATCTTATTTTACATAGAGCAGGCTGAGTGCACATCCACCTGCCAACTGACAGTTTTATGGCTTCAGTTTACATTGATTATCCAATGATACTCCAGAAAGTTGGTAAGACTGTTGTTTTATACTGCTGCTTTGTGAGACTTCCATGTACGCTCACTGTCCTCTGTGTGCCTGTCACCTATGTGAATGAATCTGACAAATATCCTTTGGATTGGTTTTATGACGAATGGATGAAAGAATGAAAAAAGAACGAGAACGAATGAAAGTATTACAAGAGACCGGCAAGTCCGGCAGTTTAGCCCAGTATGTTACGAGTTGTGCTGGGAATACAACGAACTGTGGGTTTGAACCCAAACGCAGCATGACTGGAAGGTAAAGTTTGGTGCAAAGTGTGACTTTGGATTTGAACATGCATGTCAGAGTGGTGGTGCAGAGGTTAGAGAAGGTGAGCCTGTAATTGGAAGGTCACTTATTCAACTCTGACTGAAATAAAATGTGGGTGGGAATGGTGAAGCAGTCACACCTGTCTCCACCCTCCTTTGTCACATTCTGGGCCCTTGAGCAAGGCGCTTAACCTCCACCATCTGCTCTCCCCAGTGCCCTAGATAGCAGCTCTCTTCTCCACACAGAGGGCCGTGGTAGCTTGGTGGTCTGTAGTTGCGTCAAGAAGAAACAGTTGCCAAATGTTTGAGTTAGTTGGCTGTGGTGACTACTGAAGAAGAGAGGCTGAAAGAAGAAGAAGAAAAATACTTTTCCATCCATTAAATCTCTAACTTTACAGAAAAAAAAATAGAATTACCGTCGATTTTCCGTTTTCATTAATTCTATGTATAGTTTCCGAAAAACACGTGTGCCTCTAAATGTAGCCCCCTACCTTGGTTCAAGGCATTTTATGCACTTTTTCAAACTGTATTTTATTATTAGTACATATATTTTAGCATTAATAGTTTAGTATTAATATCTTGTGCTGTTGGCTGTGTGTAAAATCTGCTGCTGCTGTGATCCTGCATTTCCTGCAAAGGATCAAAAAGGCATTCATCCATCCATGTTAGAGTTAAAATCAATTTTAGGCGTATTTATAAAATATATTTAATTTATAGCGCATCAAAATTGTCCTTTTACCTCTGATATTGGACACAAAGATTTAAGTGATTCTTGGAATTACCTTATTTCTTAAAATGTAAAACTTCCCTGAATAAAAAAATGTGAGAAATGTGTTGCAGCTCTTTTCGGTTTTCTTTATGTCTGATGATAAAACTTCAGAGTTTAATTTAAATGTTACAAAAGTTGTATCATTTCATGGGCTTTTAGAGCTCTCAGCTCACATTCTTTAAAATGTTTGTACAAACAACATGCCTTTCTGTATTTTTGTAATACTTTTTTACAAGTGTATTGAAATAGTCTTGTCAGATTATTTAAGCATCACTTATATCAGCTTCACTTGTATTGTGTGTGAGGGGAAGCACACAACTGACCTTTTTTAGAAGTTTTCATGGAAACCAGGTGAGTTTATTCAACCATCTGTGTACAGTTTCAGTCTTGATCATCAAATGTATGCATTCCAGCATCTCAGATTAACTCCAGTGTGCTTTAGGATCTGAAGAGCTTTTTACAAAGATTTGTTTTCTGACCCTGAAAGCAGGGGAGGCAAGCTCCCCCAAAGATTCCCAAGCAGAATAACAAAAAGGTGGGAAAGCTCAGAATGTATAGATGTCCCTCCGGGGGTGCAGAGCAGTTAAAATTACAATTTGGAGAATCGGCAACAAAGCCATAAATTGCATTTATAAACAAAGATTTTAGCTCTGTTGATGGAAATACGTAACATGTTCAAGTTTACAGGTTTGTGCATTTTTAGCTAAATATATTTGTTTATGCATTGCTTAATTATAGGCTCTATGCTCCAGATTCATTTTAAGATCTTTTTTTTTTTCCTGACTGATCAGCCTGTTGATCAAAAGAGCTGATTGATAAATATCACTTCAGAGGAGTGATTCAGGTAAACTGTGAAATATTTTACTCAAAAGAAAAAATGTATGTCATAAGTAGTGGTGTAGTACTCGAGACCAGTCTTGGTCTGAAGACTTTTTAATAGTCTTGGTCTTGTCTCGGTCTTGGACATTGAGGACTCGGGATTTTATTTCAAGACCAGTCAAGATCACGGCTATGGAAATATCACTAAATTGACAGAATATTGTCCAGTTTATTCGTTAACATCTTTGTTTTATTGGCTGCAAAATGTACTGATTCAAATCCAAGCGATAACCTGACTCATTGCTAAATACATTTTTTGTTACTGCTGTCACACCCACTCCCTTTCAATCGCACACGTCACTCCCAGTGAGGCCAGATTGGGCGATTTACTGCCAATTGGGCAATTTTCATTCTGATTTTGCTGGGAACTCTGGGAAGATTTTTATTGCATTGTTGCATTTTGCCACATACTGATGAATTACCTTGGCTTGTAGTGATGTGTGTTCATGTTCAAACAGTAAATACTTTGTATACTGTAACAATATATTGATTGGGTGGATTTTTGTCTGATATGGTGGTTTTTAACAGATTTTTGGTCTGGAAAATCTCATCTCTATCTGGCAACACTGGTCACTCCAAAAAAATGAGAAGTGATTGTCTGGGCATGGGAGAAGATGTCCGCCATATCATCAGTTATGAAATGTGCCTATTTAAATCACAAAGAATATACTTGTAACTAATGGAACTACATGGTTATGCTTGGCTTTAAGTTTTGACTTATGAAGAGTGTGTTGCCACTGCAGTTCTTTAAGACTTGACATGTAATGAAACTGCTTCCAATTTAATAGTTGTGTAATTTTATCATTGAATCACATGAAGTTAGACCACTGAATGTCTGATTTCTTTATGTAGCTTTGAAAATGTATAAAAGCTGATATATTAATTCAAAAGCAAACTTAAAGTTGTAGTATGTAACTTTTTTATGTAAAAAATTATGATAAAATTTGTATTTTATTTATTTTATTTGAGGTCTTGGTCTCAACTTTGTCTCGGACCCTAAAAGTCTTGGTCTTGACTTGGTCTCGGTTAAGTAGTCTTGAACACAACACTAGTCAGAAGTGAATCATGCAAAAACATGAACTGGATGAATGAATGAAAATCTACACCAACTAAGATCTGAAAGCAGCAATTAGAAAAAAAATAATTTATTACTCCACGGATCACAAATTAAATCAGATTATGCAAGAACCAAAGTATCGATTTATGATAGAAAAAGTCAAAACTTCCAGCTGTAAACATCCTTTGTGGCAACTAAAGTGAGATGAAAACAATATGAGGTTTTATTCAGCTCAAATACCAGCAAAGAAGAAAATTGTAAATAATTATGAGATTCCAATCAATTAAATTTTCAAGATTTTAGATTATGTGGAAAAACTATGGACTTTTAAAAAGGAAGCTGTTCTGATGTAAGAAAAAATACATCAATGTCAGGCAAGAATGAAAAAATAAATATCTAAAGAAAACACAATCCTGGAGTGTCAGATACAAATAAAGATGGGGATCCGACAAAAGACGTCTGAAAACCGGGCAGTGTACTGAGGGAAGGGTTACTTTCAGGGATTGGATGAACAGAAACTACGTGAGCCGCTTTAGGAAGCAAAGCCTCATCTGCAGGGACCAGACATCAAATCATAGAAAAACACTGATACAAAGTATAAAAAAAAGCTATAAAAACAAGATAAACTTACCAAAAGCTTGGTAAATGTGAAAATGGCAACATATCTGAAACCTGTTTGTTCTGAACAGACACCTGTCACATGACCCAGCTTGTGGCATCTTTAAGGCGACACGTAAAGGGCAGTTGGCATCCTTACAGTCGCTTGAATGTCACCCGTTTCAACAGATTGACAAAATAATGTGTACTCTTGCTTTAAGCCAGCAGATGGAAAGGGAACAGAAGAAGAAAAAAAACACATAAAGGAAAGGACGCAGGGCGCATTCAGGCTCCCCTCCACCCCCCCCCCTTCTCTCTTTTTAATCAGAGGAGGAAGACTGACATGTCCAATCATAACAAAACATCAGCTGGTAAATGGGCCTTCGCAATCACTGTCAGCCAGCCTCCATTAGAGAGACCCCCTTTCCTGGACATCAATCAACGCTTTATGGACTGCTTCCTTCATTCATTATTTAATTACCACACTTTCTTTATTTATTTAACAACTGAGGACTTTTTGTGCAGCTTAATCATTTCTTTGTTGACAATCACATTTTTACTTTTTTGTTTATCTTTCTTTTTTTTTTTTTTTTTGTCTTTATGCTTTTTGGGAACTAACTTTGTTCTTCTGTTTCGTCCTCAGAGAATAAAAGCGGAGAGAACACCAGTGCTGGTCCTGTCAACTGCTGCTACCTCAAAGGAAACAAGTCAAAGCAGACTGGGACACATTTGATCACTTTCTGGTGTGCTGAAAGTGAGCACCATTCTGCTCTCTAATTTTGGTGCATTCACTGAACTCGGAGCACAGCAACCCCAAAAGTGGCAAGGCTTCTGCAAAAAAAAAAAAAAAAATCATATGCAAAATATTGTAGTGTGGAAATTTGGAATTATTTTCTAAAATTAAGCCCATTAGCCATGAAATTATTTGCTTTCATTTAAGGAACCGTGCAATCCAATTTGCGGTGGCAACGAGCACATTACATCTCCTTCCAATTTCCCACTGATCCTGTGGAACCGAACGTGCACAAAGGAAGCTGCGTGGGTCACCTAAGTATAGACATAAGAGACATAACCCACTGAGAATCAGATTGGAATGAAGATTATGGAGGCTTTATCGAGATATTCATTCAAATCCCCTCAGCTTCCAGTTTGCTTCTGTCCCCTTTCTGGTTAAGACTTGAGCAAAGTTTTACAGAAAAACTAAAACTGTGGACACAGAGTAGAATGCTACAGAAAACAGACACTCAGAGAAAAGAGATGTGAGATGTCTGTCTGTGAGAGATTCATAGGAAATTTGCTTGCTGTATTCCATTTTGGAAATCCTTTCTCAAGATTCAACAGTTTGTAGAACCTTAGCAGCAAGAACTCTTGTTAATTACTTTCTGAAGGGCCCGGCAAACTACATCCAAAGTGCTGAAATTGGCTCTCATTTCGGCTGTTGCATTAATATCACAGTTGTATAATGTAAATGGTGTCATTTTGTCCCCAGAGCAGCTACATCTGCCCATTCTTGACACAAGGCCATGGCCAAAGTTTTTCTCACAGGCGTATGCGCCAAGAATTGTGTGATTGGTCAGAAGTTTGTGGGCGTGTTCGTCAAAGCAGAAATGCACTCGTACGTTCAGCTACACAACACTTCAAACACACTAAATTAGTCAAAATGACCAGAAACTTCTGGATGGAGACTGTGCAGACATTGTCTATAGGTTAGATTTATTTGTCACGTTCAAAATCCACACAAGGTCACCAACGTAATGAAATGCTTAGGATGAGAAGAACCGTCTCGACTCACCCAAAAGAAAGAGAAAGAAAACAACAAAAAAAGAGAAAGAAAACAACAAGAAATATCAAATCATGCAGCAAAAAATACTAAACATGCAAAAAAAAATACAGGTAGTCCTCGACTTACGAACGGGTTCCGCACCTACAAACCGTTCATAAGTCGATTTTGATGTAAGTCGGAACTCATTATACTGCGCCACAAACTCGTTCGTAAGTCCGGATTTTTGCCGTAAGTCGAGGAAATACATGTAAAATGTATGTTAACGCTGCGCCGCACACCCGTTCTTAAGTCCGAGTTGCTGTAAGTCGAGGGTGCCTTAAGTCGAGGACTACCTGTATATATTTTTTCTTTTTTTAGTATTCCGTCTCTAGTTCATGGTTTGTTTATTGTGGACTCGCTCTACTGCGTTTTTCTTTTTTTTCAAAATAAGATTGGACATGAGACACCATTGGCTGATTTATGGATAAGCTGCAAGATCAGCATGAAATATTTTTATTTAAAATAAATTATTTTTTTATTTATTTAGCACCTCCTGCACCTTTGTGCAGCCCACACTGCAGGATAAACTTCCTGTTGCAGCTGATCTCATGCAGAGAGAAGTGGGCGTGGCCAAGAACGCTGGCAGGTGGCTGAGAGCAGAGGAGGCAGGGAGCTGAAATCATGGCATTCTGTGCTTTTAGAAACATTGTTTAGAGTATTGCAAGAGTGTGGAAATAAACTACTACTTGTACTACTATTCCAACTTGGCGGTTTTTCACTTATTGCGAGGCTTCGGGGTACGGATCCCCCGTGATAAATGATGGACTGCTGTATTAGCTTAGCTTCATAGTCTTTGGGCACAGCAGCCCCAGAAATCTCTCCACACGAGGCCTCTTGAAGGTTTTAGTCAGGTTCGTCCTCTGCAGGAGTCCTCGTGTTTCAGGACGTGCAAGATCTTCAAGGATGAGGAAACGTCAGTGTTTACAGTGTGGTGTTTATTTCAAAACAGCTGCTTTACTGTGCACATTCTCTCCTAAAACAAAACAAGAAGTGCGTCGGCCATTACTTTCAGGTCATCTAAACCGTTCCCCTTTTCTTCCAGTAACAATAACAAAAATAAAACCTTTGGTCCTGACAGCGGAGTAGCTGCAGACGACAGTGATCCAGCTGTTTTTCACATGTCAAAAGGCACAGCAAGGGGACTCTATTTACAAATCCTATTTATACAAGACTTTAAACAACTGGTTTTCTGGTAAATGCCAGGTAATTGGTGAGTCAGCCCCCACTGACTAACTCCCATAATCTCTCAGTAACTAAACCCACGTAATCCTCCGTGAAACTCTGTTGTGGCTTTTCAAACAGCCGGTGAGTGGTGGGGCACATACCTGAAGACTTAACTGCAATGAAACAACTGTACGGTTATAAGGATCACATCACATTGACAGGGAGGGCCTAAGGTTGCGTTCACAACACAAGAAAAGCAAAAATAAAACAATTAATGCAAGTTACATAAAAATGCAGTACAAACCTGATTTGATCAAACGAAAACGTTTTAACGAATTACTCCTGACATAAACATGCTCAGACAAACTGATGATACACTTAAGGTGTAAAACGAGGACAAAAGCACGAAAAACCAAACAGCATGTGACGTTGCTTTGGTCAGGGCGGGGCACAAATACGTTTGGCTTCAATTCACAAAGTTCATAGAAAGCAGTTTGAACAAATACATTGAGGCATCTCTGTGAAACAGCATCGTGTGTTTAAGGCAGCCAGTGATTTAGACGGATTAGCTGACTTTATATACGGTAATCCATCTGCACGTGAGTGAATCTTCTCATTTCAGAGAATGTGTACATGGTGGGTGCATCCATACGAACAACAGAGATAAAAACAAAACACCCATTTTAAAAACGGGTCTCAGTGTTTCAAGCAAGCAGCAGAACGTTACCGTCTTTGTAGTTTTAACTCTAGATAGTGAAAAGAAGAATCCCTCATAGGAAGCATCTGATGTTCGTTTACTGACTCAGAAGTCTCATCGTCATCCCAGCCTTCAGCTTGAAGGAAAAACGAGTGGGGCAGAGGCGTTCATGTGTTCATCTTTCAGTAAACGCCTGCCGATTGTTGTGTTTTCTGTCCTTAGATTCTAAAGACGTCCTTGTGTACCAGAAACTTTAAAAGTCGGGTCAGATAAAGCCTGACTGAGGACTGGACAGACTGAATGGGTTTTACAGAAGACTGGGTCCAGTTTCAGAAATGATCATCATGATTGTCAAATACTTGAAAGAGCAGAGATGAACTTGGAATTTATTCCATCAGTGGTTGCAGTGGACTAGGACTTTATCCCCTAGTGCACCACATCGTTAATGTCATGATCTATATCGTACTTTTCACAAAACTTGCTCGTGATGGGGAGGCAGGTGAGATGCTCTAGCCAGTGCAGGTTGATGGGGTGGATATAAAACCAAACCATGAGTGAGGCGAACAGTCCGACATAGGCCAGCAGGGACACGATGATCAGGATGTGCTTGCGATATTGGTCAAAGGTCCCAAAGGTGATGTAGGGCAGGAAAGCAAAGGACAGCAGCATGCCGCTGAGGAAGCCAAAGATGTGGGCGATGTTGTCGATCCACGGCAAAAGGCCGCACAGGAAGAGGAAGAGCACGATGCCCAGCAGCTTGAGGAAGGCTTTCCATGGCTTTTCCAGCATCTGCCAGCCATGAAACAGCTCAACAAACAGGCAGGCGAGGAGTCCAAACTGAGACCCTGCTGGACCCACCTGGAGGAAGAGAACATGAGTAAAGGTCAACAAAGAAAACACCTCGAGATGGTTTTGGTTTTCTTGGTTCTACAGTAAATCACAAGAAAAACTTCCTTCACTTTGCCTGTATTATATTATTCTGAAGGACAAAGCCATGACTTGCATGACTGTGATCCATCCATCCATCCATCCATCCATCCACCCACCCTTGTTTTTGGTCTGTGGGAGGAAACTGGAGTCCCCAGAGAAAACCCATGGATGCATGGAGAGAACATGCAAACTCCACCCTGAAAGTTTCCCAGCTAGGATTTGATCTGGAGGCGACAGCTTTACCTGCTAGGCCCAATTCAGTTACAAGCTAAGGTAAGCTATTTATGAAAAATAAAAATAAAAATATTTCATGCACAAGTGCTTTCCATTCGCTGTAGAGCATGTTGAAGGAGAATTTCTGCTACAATTGTGGAAGACAATAAAGTTTTATCTTATATTAGATAAACGCATACCTAAATCATCAGAAGGTTATACAAATCTGTCAGTCATCTGCAGAAATGTTGTGCTTCTGTAGAAGTGGAAACATTAAAATGGAGAAAAAAAAAATAACTGGACCAAGAATTGAACCTTGAGGTACACCACACCAACACCCACTTTCTCAGAACAAGCAACACAAAGACCTAAAGGATGGACAGGGATTTTTAAATATCACCATCATCCAACAACCATTGTGCCTTTTCATACAGCAACAGTGCTTTTTGACATAGCAACACCCCCCCACCCTACCCCCGCTGTATCTTATTTAAAAAAACTGGGACGTTTAATAACCAATGATATGCAGCTCTATGCCATGGAAGATGATAAAGAATTTCAACATATGATTAAAACACTTAAGCCGCAATATAATGTTCCCTCCCATCAACACTTAATTGACACAACAAAGAATCATCACACTGTACTGTACATTATTAAAGAGGAAGCTGTGTTTGCATTAGCATGTTTTAAAGGTACATGCATGGAACGAGTGTTGCTCACGTGATGAGACGATGAGACTCACAAAGATCAGCATGAACACAAGTTTAATTGGATGAGAGCAGCAGAAAATAAATCTGATGTCTTACAACATGTTGTCAGGATGATTAAACAACTAAACTAAGAGATTTCATTTTCATTTGAGAGTTTGTTAATAGTTGTGTGCTAAGAACAAAACATTTCTATTTGGTGTCAGTATGATCAGCTGGTCATATTGATACAAGTGAGTCAGGTCTGAAAAGGTTTTGGCTGAGTCTCCTGGCTCTGTGAGGATAAAGGTCATGGTTACTGTACCAATCCAGATTTATCTGGTAGTGTCTTAGTTACAGATATTCCTGGTTCTGAACAGCGGTATGGGTCGTCTGAGAGGAAAGGCGAGCAGATCAGTGACGTTAACACCAGGTCTGGAGGCGAGGCATGGGCAGAGGTAAGTGGCTAATCTGTGAACCCATTAAACACCAGCACCTCAAAAACACCACGTCACTCCGCCCACACGCCTCAGACACACAGGCTAACACGCTCCACGCACACGAGCAAAAGTCACATGCACAGCCACTTTCGGCCATGGACAATACTGGAACAGATGCTTAACGACGAGGAAGAGACAGGAGGTGCATCACTGTTCACTGAGGAGCTTTAAATATATTTTAGTCCATGTAATCTGTGAGCAAAACGATCCACTCCAAATAGATCTGATGTAGATTTAGTTTCCATTTCCATAAGTGTGTGAAACAAAGTTAATCTAACGACTTTTCCTAATGAAGTTTGATTAAAAATATCTTTGTGGTCGTCACATGTTTTCAAACGTATAAGAAGTCATTTACTAGAGGCGTACCTTAATCTGTGAGATGACAGTTAGCTCAGATTTAGTATAAATGAAAAAATAAACTGACAATTATTCTCCCAAAGCAGAGGTAGAAAAGCACTTCAAACCCCCGCGCCCCCCCACCCCCAATTTTAATAGGGGGGAGGCTCGAACTCATGTATAGCAAGAATCAGTTATAACCGTCAACTACATTGCTCAACTTGTAACTTAGTTTGAATCATTTGTTTTGAATTGTAAACAGTGAGTCAAACAAAAAGTTTTACAAACTCCAAAACAAACAAAAATCTCTATTGTTGAGAAAATAGAAAAAAATGAGTTTTTGTTTTAATAATGTGGCCTAAATTTGATGCAAAATAAAAACTACATCATTCAATACGTTCTCCAAATGTTTTTCTTTCAGCTGCTTCTTCTGCAGGGGGTGACACAAGACGACTTGCACACTAAATGTGCGAATAGTTTTGCGCTGAATGCATTTCCTGATACAAGCTGGGCTCAAACCTCGTGACACAGCTGACAATAACAGAGTGTGAAAATACTCAAATGTTCCACTCACACCTGCTTCTTAGCTGTTTGAGGACTAATGTTCTGTTCATACACAGTTAGTGATGACTAAACATCTGGTAATAAATTTACCTGTGTTTAGTAGACACCACCAGCCTGAATTACAACCAACTGGGCTTTCCATACATCTACATCCCAAAGGTTACTTTCCCTCTCCGTTGCTGTCGTAGGTCACAGAGTTCAGGTTATTATTGTTGGTAAAACTACAGACTCAGCTGTCATGGTGGTGAGAGATAATGTAACTCCAGTGTCTTTCATTAAACATGCACAGATTTTCATAAAACTTTGAGAAAGTAATCAGTGACTGAACATGAGTCAAACCTTTTCAAAATGGCCGCCAATATTTCACTGACGTTGAGCCAGATTTTGGTCTTTTAGTAGCTGAGAGTCTTGCTCAACACTTTGATCACTAACTTGGTTTCAAACCTTGACGGATAATGCACCCATATGCATATCTTCAAAGAATATTACTTTACCGATGTATGATTTTAAAAACAATCTGATGTATTTCTGCCATTTAGCTAGCACAATGTGTTTTGAGTGTCAGGGAACCTCTGACCAGCCTAACAACAAGTGTCATTCAGTAACACATGCATTTCATTCACACTGATGTAAAACACTTATGTTCATTAGACACTAACTACTCAGCTGTTTATACTTGCAATCGTGATTATGCCATCCCCTTCACTGGCTGGAGTCCCTGTTCACAGCTACTACAGGTATGTTTTCATTTATTTTTTCTAATATTGTTTAAATGTATAGTTTCCTCAAATCCTTTATTGGGGAGGATAATCTCCGTTTTTCCCAAATTGACGGGGTCTGAAATGTGGACCAACCCGACATCCCATGGGATTTCTGCCTCTGTAGGTGAATTTGGTTGGAGGAGCTTTGACTTTTCAGAAAAACTGAATGTCATCTCTAATTCAATTCCTCCTGGCAGGAGACTTGATCCTAATCTTCACTTCCAGGCAGTCGTTTCCACGCAGCGCAGCTCAACGTGTTTCTATCAAACCAGAACTTTGGTGGTTACTGCTCACCATAAAGAGCAACGTGAAACCTAAATTAAGTGCATGTTGTTGTCACATGATAAGCTCACAGTAGCATGTATGTGGACTCAAGCTTTAAATGTAATTTAAAAGATAAGGGTATCTGGGTCAATTATCATTGGATAACTGAGTTGTATTTCCACTGTTTAAGTAATTTAAATCAATTGAATGTCAACTCAAAGAATGAAGTTGAAAGTTAGGTTGAGAATCAAAAAGCTTCCTCACAAAATGATACATAGTACTGTATATACATGTATCGCACAACAAGGCAATTAAATATTATGATACTCAGAGTCTGCTATATCAGACAAAAGTTGATAAACAATTCTAAAGTGATGCATCACAATATCTAATATGTAGTCCTGTTCTAACAGTTTCAATGTTCTCTTCTTCAGCTGGTCAAGTTGTTTTTTTTTCCATTTGCCATTTCAGCTCCTGCCAA
>JARVGS010000789.1:20914039-20931209 GCA_031762315.1 Hypsolebias antenori | reverse complement strand
TATTTATTATTAATTATGATTACAGTATTTGTCTAATGCATGTGGCTGTAAATATTTATTTCACATTTAAACTAAAGCTTGTGTAGCACCATGTTGTGTGCAGTAAAAGCTCTGATGCACAGATGAGGCATATAAAGGCCTTAAAAGTTGTACCATTATTTATTTATTTATTTATTTATTTTGGGGGGATGCTTGAAGAACTGTTGTGGATTTTTGGTCTTCAATTAACCACATTTGCTGTCATCATGAAGTCAAGAATGTCATGTCTCCTTTTGTATGAAAGTCAAGCCACCGAAGTGGGCGGGGAGAAGGCGGGACTTAAGTTCTTGTTGGGAACTGAAGCCAGCAGGGCTAATGGGAGCTGCTATGTTGGATTTTTGTGATCACTTTGTCTTGTTATACATGTTGGTGGTCCCATCTCTGACTTTGTGAATGAATGAATATATGTGAAAGTAACTTTTAAAATCTGCTTGTCAGCAAAAAAGATCAATAATGGTGAATTGAGGCACGCTGAGAATCACAACTTAAAATAAATGTGTCAATTTACTTGAAAACCATGAAGGTGGATTCTTGATGAAACTGACTTGTTTTTATGTGTTTAAACTTTTTAAATATTAATTCAACTGATCTTCCAGCTTTGTTGCTGGTGCTTTATGAAACATTAGATTTTTGTGTAAAAGGCTTTGTCACTGGAAATGATTTTAAAAGTTTTGATTAGCAACATTCATCTTACATTCTATGACGTTAACCTGTGAACAAGAAGTGTTTATTAAAGTTCAAGTATAACTGCATGTTTTATCTCCTACCTTAAGCACAGCTGACAGAGAGGTGATAAATCAGACAGAATCTGCTGTGACAGTCGCTGAAGCATCTCCTTATTTTTATGTCCCGCTTCCATTAAAGGACGATCATGTTTTTGTCTGTCTAAGCTAAATATACCATAATCAGCTGAGCAGATTTTAAATGAGACTTTCTGAAATGTCTCATCTACAACTTGTTAAATTTTACAGTGGACTTGGTTCAAGATGGCTGCTGCAGCTGATCAAATAAGCAAACGCAAAAATGGCAACAACTTTCTTTCAGGCACTGAGCTAAAATTTGGTTCAACAGTGAGATTTTGGATTTGTGCAGAGAAATTTTGCAGTATTTTTACATAAAGCGTTGCACGTGGTACTGTTATTTTTCAGTGAATGCAATTTTTTTAAACATGTTGCACTTGGACAGAATCATCTTGTTGCAATTAGCAACATAAATATGTGCAAAATTTAACATTTTGATTACATGTTTTGTTTTTGCCTTTTTCAAAAAAAATCAGCATTAGACTTAATGAGAACGTTTCTGATATGCAGTATTTATTATTTTTACATAATTTTATTTTCAATGTTTAATGCCTGTTAATTAATTTGAATGGTGTTCACTAATTTTAGTTGCATTAATGTAAACACTGCTGGTGTTCTTTATCTGAGTAGGGGAGAGTTGTAAAAATAAATCTACATTCTGCACTGAGATCTCATTGCATTCAATGAGTTAAATTGTTCAATTTAGGATTAATAAATCTGTGATTATAATATTTTTGCATGCTGTCTCTGCAATAGCATCAGTGGTTGAATTCTATTTATCTGTGTGTATCAAAATAATTCAGACTGTATGAGTCAGAAAGCCATGTTTACTGTAAGTATTGAAGTATACTGAAGTGACATTATAAATCTTCACCCTATAAGTTGATGTATTAAAATAAAACAGTGTTGTACGTAAATCTGCGCCCCTTTGCCTCTCGAGCATCATTATACTGTATAACAAACATTTTCTCAGCTTCATCTCGTTATCTTTTATGTCTGTGTTTTAGACTGAGAGAAAGATCTGATACAATAAAAACTCACTCCAGGAAACATCATGAAGGGTGTTTTCAGTTTTATGGTACAAAGACGGGTCTTTAGCGCGGCGTGTGAGCCCCGAGCCACGCTCCTCTGACAGGTGTTCATGTCGCTGTGATCTCTGTGGACCACTCCAGCAGCAGGATAAAACAAACAGAAAATCATAATTTGCCTGAGAAATATGTTAATTTTATAATTAGATGGATTTGTTATTATTATTATTGTTGTTGTTGTTGTTGTTGTTGTTGTTGTTGTTGTTGTTGTTATGGTGTGGATGCTTAATAAGCACTCACACCATTGTGATCCTGTTTATATTTATTCTTCTTCTTCTAGTTTTCTTAAACGATTCCATACGTTGTTCGGCATCTATCTCGTTACACAATTTTTGTGCTTTTTCAACAAATTATAGCAAAACTTTCAGCTCTTTCAGGACAATCCTGCTATGATTTTTGGTACTGGTGCAAGTTTAGCTGTTGGAAATATTTAGCCTTTTCTGCCTTTTTTTTCCTCATAGAAAATGAATCAAGCTCGTTTTACATCCTTTTCATATTTTCTGATCTGTTTACAATACGTTTCGTTCTGGTTCAGCTTCCTTCAGATTCCGTGTGCAAATAAATAATAAAAAAAAAAAATTGCTACTTTCAGCTAATTTCAGCTGTTTTTTCATCTGTTTTGTGCACCTTTCTGCTTAGTTCTGCTAACTATAACATGTTTGTGCTTCTTCTAACTTCTTTCTGCTAATGTCAGCTTGTTATGCTTTCATTTTTTTCTGCAACCTTCAACTTTTCTGCTATTTCAGCTACTTTTTAGCTCTTTTATGCTAATTTGAGGTTTTTCCAGAAAATTCCATACTTTTTGCTCTCATTTAAACTTTTTTCTGCCTGATTCAGCAAAAATATGCTCCCTCCACTTCATCCTGATAATTTAAACTTATTTGTGCTTTTTTAGCTACAATTAAGCTGTGGATTTTTTGTTTTGCAAATTTCTGTATTTTTCAGACTTTTTGGTGCTTAGTTCTGCTTCTTTCATCCACTTGTCCTCGTTCCACTTCCTTCTGGTAACTAAAGCTTGTTTCTTCCTTTTTAGCTACTATTCAGCTGTTTGTTTGTTTTTCAGATTTTTGCTTTTATTTTAATCCACTTTTTGTGCTAATTACTGCTTCTTTCAGCCTAATTGGGCACAGTTGTGCTCTCTCTACTTTCTTCCGGAACTTTAATTTTTATTATTTATTTATTTATTTTTTTTTTACATTTTCAGCTACTTTTTAATTAATTAATTAATTTATTTATTTATTTTTGCTAATTTCAGCCTTTTTTAGCTAATTTACAATTTTTTGTTCTCATTTCTGCTTATTCAAACTAAATTCAACAATTATATGTACTTTCTTTCTTCTGGTAACTTAGCCTTGCTCTTCCATTTCAGCTACATTTCAGCATGTTTTTAGCTAAGTTCAGCTGTTTTTTTTTTCAGCAAATTCTTCAGCAATAAGCATTCACACTGCATTTTCACAGGAAATTCAATTCTCTGTGGTGTTTTTTCTTTTCTTTTTTTCTATGAAACCAGCTCAAAGAACAAAATGAGGCAGACAAGCAAATCATGAATGTTTGTAACAGCTTGTATTTGTGCTCTGTTCTCATGCTGAGGCCTGAAAGCTGACATGGAGGTCACAAAACGAAACGCCCCACCACCCCTCCCCAGCTTTTCCACACC
Organism: Hypsolebias antenori; assembly: GCA_031762315.1. Taxonomy (NCBI): domain Eukaryota; kingdom Metazoa; phylum Chordata; class Actinopteri; order Cyprinodontiformes; family Rivulidae; genus Hypsolebias; species Hypsolebias antenori. The sequence continues at coordinate 20,927,625 of JARVGS010000789.1, read as the reverse complement.
CATCCCTCCAAACACAAGGAGGTCACTGCCAGTGCCAGTTAGAAATCACAAACTAAAACAACAAACAAAATGAAAACAGTCATAGAAAACTATGTACAACTGATGGTGAGGTAAACAAAACGTGTTTTTTGTCACTAAAAGGCTTTTGTTTAATTCCCATTCTGTACAACACGATTCATTAGAACAATACAAAGTGATCGGGTTCTGTTCGGACGAACAGATCGTGGCAGCCTGTGAGTTGGATTGGTCGTCGGAGTAAAGTCACCCTCCCTCAGAGTTTCATTCACAAAAAGGATGCACACAGCCTACACGTTAAACAAAATCAAATAAAAGACAAGCTCTTTAGTAAGTGCCTACACGTGTATTTCAAACCATCCATGAAGATTAATCCATTCCAGAAGAAGAAAAATAGATACAAGTCAGGATTCTCAGTTTTTTTTTTTTTTTTTTTTCTGCAAAGCAGAAGCAATGATCCAGCAAGCTCAACTTGCTGATGGAGCACCAACCCCTCCACCCTGCACAGCAAACCCCACCCCCCACCCCCACAGCACCACCACCAAGTGTGTTTCAGCTCAGGCTTATTTTAGTTTTAAATTCTTTACACCCAAGCCAGAAGAAAAAAATACTAAAAATTAAGACTTTTACAGTTTACATTGACAAAAAAATAAAAATAAAAAATAAATAAAAATAAAAATGCTGTTTTAGACCCACAGTTGAATTTGGACTGTAAAATAAAGGTTTAAAATAAAAAGAACAGCATTTTTTTTTTGTTTGTTTGTTCTTCTTTTTTGTTTTTTTTTTTTTTTTTTTTTTTTTTTTTTTTTTTTTTGTTGTTTTGTGTGTAAAATGCCCTGGCATTCCTGGATATTACAAATACTGTTATACTTTTACAGTAAACCAGAAAAAAAGTCATATATATTTATATATTTATATGTATATATTTATACTAAAACGTGTCACACACAAGAAAAATTAAACCGTAATGTAACAAAAATAATAATATTTAAATAAAATCCATGTACACAGTGCCACTTTGGCATTACCAACAAATTAGAAAAATAAAAACTTTTGAAGCAACCAAAATTAGATAAAACAAAATAATGCACAGAAACACAAGTATTATTTTACCCTTGTAACAATACTGTAAACTTATTTAAGAAAGAGTGCACTAAAATATTTTCTGAAATCTGATTTATTTCTCTTCCTTGATATTTTTAAATGTTTTTGTCTGATCCAGGCCTGATCTGATGGCATTCTCATGAGTGTGGAATTTGATATAGATCTCTATATATTTCTATTTAAAGTTTTGTGCCTTTTATATGTACATTTGCATACATATATACACACAGAGATGCTTTAATATTGTACTAAATAATCCTAAACATAAAGTCATTTTCTTGTTTCTTCTGTCCGGGTGTCAAATTACATATTAAAGTGATAACATTTTTGCAGTTTTTGTTTAAAACTTCAATTTGATGCTTCATAAAAGTTTGTCTGAGACAATAAATAGGATGATCTTAAGTCAAGGCACACGCATGTCGACTTGAACGGCAAAACGGAAATAGTCCAAATAATTTGTTTTTATCCTTGTTAATTCATTTAATTGTTTATAGTGCCAGCTTTGGGAAAGCTCAGCCTAACAATCCTGACACTTCAGCCTCAGGAGATCCCAAGCTCCACAACCCTTTGTGTCCCAACGTCGGCTGTTTTTATGTCTGCAGACGACAGACGGAAAAATCATAAACTGCTGATTAGTTCAGAACTGTCAGCTTATAAAGTAAATCTGTCTTCGTGGAGTTGGAATGTTTCAACACACACACACATACACACAAAAATCAACAATAAAACAAAAAAAAAGTAACATGGGTTCGGAGAATAATAGTTACCAAACATTTCTCTATGCTAATAACTGTTAGCATGACAAAAGAGGGGCTGCCCCTCGTGGGTGGCTAAATGTTAAAGAAACTAACGTTCAGCACAAGCTTTGAAATTAATAATAAGAAAAACTTTTTTGTGTGTAGAAATACTTTGTTTTTTTTTATGGAAGTGGAAATTTTCTTTTTATTGTGCTCCTCTTTTAGGAAAAACACACTTCAGCATTGATAGACACTAAAGCAAAGCAGCAACAAAAAGTATCTTTAAATTTCTTTATTAATTATTTTATTTTTTTTTTTTGCAGAGAGATGTCATTTTTTTTTCCCAACATTTATTTATACAGGTTAGTCTCATTGAGTCACAAGGACTCATTTACAATGAATGACTCAATAACAATATTACTGAGGGTGGAAATAACAGTAGATTGAGTTATCATGTACATGTATGCTCTAAAATAGTTTAATTTGAGCTGAAAATGATTAAAAGTGATTTTATCTCATATTTAGGATTGTGCACCGTGTGAAAAGCTATCTGGTAATATTTCATTTCACATTAAACCTCACATCAAATTTTACTTTTATTAAATACATTTTACATTAATTAGCACAAAATTCATAGCAATATTTTTAAATAGTTTTAGCAATTTCTCATTTCTTTGAAAATTAAAGTCAAAATATGAAGTAAAATATAGAATTAGGGTAAAACCTTGAGGATGCTCTCCTTTCTGTATGAAACCGAACTGCTTTAAACTTTTTTTTTTTTTTTTGGTCAAACTACAATAAAGGATTGAGTTGGTAAAAAGAAAAAGAAAAGGCGTAGTTATATTTTACCCTGAGATGTTTCTGTGCTCTTGCTGTGTTTCTGTCCTAAATCTCTCCATGCAGACTCGTCTTAGCTTCATGCTAATAAATAATTAAACTTAAACATCAGGCGGCTTCATGCAGTAATGCAGTGTGTGTAAATGATAGAGGCTGTGGTGTGAAGACGAGAAGAAACAAGAGATGGTTGTCGTAGCGTTGTTGAAGTTTGGCACTCGGTACCAGTCAGCAGCGGACTTGTAAAAATTGTATCTGTCTGGTTTGGATCTTCTCAGGAGGAGACAGGGCTCATGGATCTTGGGATCCTCTTTCATAAAACTTTGACACTCTGTGTTACAGCTCCAATTATTTGACACAATTTAGTCATTTCGTGCTACTATGCTAAAGGATTGTTGTTCGCAAATCGCCATCACAAATTAAATTAATTCTAGCATTCTCAATTACCTTTCAAACTGAAGGCTGAACTTGGCATCTTTTCAAGACACTAAATTACAAATTTCCTACAAGCACTGGCCAAAATTAAAAACCTGAAATGGACATTTGCCCTCTAAAGTACTCTCAGGATATTGTGTAAGTAAAAATACAATAAAAAGCAGAACCAATATAAACAAAGAAATTATATAATAAAAATGTACCTGCACATGCCAAAATACAAAATTCAATAAATACAGAAATTATTGCACAGTTAAAGGCTCCACACATTTTATAACTCAACAGACTGATTGTTTAAAAAAACAAATGCCAAATGAGGCAGTTTAGACAGCTTCAGTTGTTAAAATCTCTGCTCTCACTTTTTGTTCTCAGTTGGTAGTTTTTTTTTTTTCCAAAAACACAAAACTAACCCCAAATTAATATAAAAGTATCCAGATATCCCCTTATTATTATTTATTTATTTTAGTCCAAGAATGGCGCGGAGCTTCTAAATGCACCTTAGGCTCTCTCTGCTTGTTCAATTTTGACCTCACTGGTCATCAAATGTTCTCCGTGCCACTTTTTCATGTGTTTTTCCAGAGTGCTGTACACACTAAAGGGCATTTGGCAAATGTCACAGCGGTAGACCTCCTTACCGAGCTGGCCATGTGTCTTCATGTGGCGGGTGAGCTTGGAGCTCTGAGCACATGCATAGTTGCACAGCTCACACTTGTAGGGCCTTTCTCCCGTGTGACTGCGCCGGTGCACCGTCAGGTTGCTGCAGTTTTTAAACACCTTGCCACAGAATTCGCAGGTGTCGCACCTCCTCCCGTCCTTGGAGCTGGGTCGACCTGGACCAGGACCCCCGCCTAGGTGAGGTGTGCTGCCCCCGCTGGCAGTGCCACTGCGGCCAGATAGGCCGCCATCTAGCAGGTCTCCTGGAGGCGTTGAGAACCGCAAGCTGCCATTCTCCGATGAGTGCTCAGAGGAGGTGGCAAAGGGCGATTGTCTGGAGTCGGTGAAGCCTAAGAAAGGGTCTTTGATGAAGTGGCGTGAGGCAGCATAGCCCACCAACCACTGGGAGTACACATTCTCAGAAGGAATGTGAGGAGCCTGGGGAATGTCCAAGTCCTTCTCTATCTTGATCCTCTTGTTTGAGGAGTTGGACAGAGCAGGGCTGGTGATGGGGGTGGGCTTTCGGGGAAAGAGGCCTGAGAAAGAGTCACCGGAGCCACAGTTCCGGCCATTAATGGTTGTCCGCTCCTCCTGCTGGTGGTGGTTCATCTCCCCAGTTACTGAATTGTCATCTCCAGTGTCCCGCTGGCCATCTAAACCCCTCTTGGAAAAGGGCATCCTTTTACGATTGTCGACTATCAAATTATTGTACTGCTGTATGGAGTTGAGCGGCCCACCATCCACCATTTTCTCAAGGGCAAGAGTAGTCTTCTCTTCTGACGGAGGCTTAGCACCATTTTCTCTGTTACGATAAAACTCAGACTCCATACTGAAGTTTGATTCCGGTCGACTTTCATTCTCAAGCTCTTCCTCTTCCTCTTCTTCTTCTTCTTCCTCATTGCCTTCCCCCTGGAAATCCCCATCGCGATTTTTAATGCCCTCACCAGTGACGTCACTAGTTCCTGGTTCTGGTGAGCTTGTGATGGACAGCCCATCATCTGAGCGCCCTGTCATGGATCCAGCCTTGTGCATGTGGGTCTTCATGTGGCGCTTCAGCTTGCTGGCCTGGGAGCAGGCGTGGTCACACAGCTGGCACTTGTAAGGTTTTTCCCCAGTATGACTGCGCCGGTGCACCACCAAGTTGCTCTGGAACTTGAACGTCTTGCCACAGAACTCACAGGACTTGACTTTGTTCTGTGTCTGGGGAGGGGTGGTGCTGTTTGGGGGCATTGGTGGTAGAGGAGGGGTACTTAGAAAGGGTGATTTAGGCCCTTGTTGAAAGGGATTGGGGTTTAGTAGTCGATGCATAGGGTTGGGCCTGCTAGGTGAGAGTGGTGGTGTGGCGTTGTTAGTGTTCCCTGCCAGCTCACGTAACCGCCTGGAGAAGTCCATTGACTGTGACTCTATGGCCATCGGTGTTAGACGCATTACCCTCTCAAAGGCACTCGGGTGCTGGGAGATGAGGCCCATTTCCTCTGCACTAAGGCGTTCCAGTCGATGGGGGTCCAGGTGATGGCGGGGAGGCGGACTGACAAATGGTGGGGTGTTGGGGAGACGGTTTTCCACAAAACCAGGGGGTGGTTCTCGGAGTAAAGGTCCCGTCATCCTCAGTAGATGAAAGGGATTGTTGTCCCCCAGAAAGCTGGTTAGTGGAGACTGAGGGATGGAATCATTGCCCATTGGTGGAGGCATGGTGAGTCGAGGGGTGAGGGCGGTGCTGGAGGGGTTGGCCTCCAGATAAATGCGTATGCCGTGGGTGTTCTGGGCATGCTGCAGCAGAAACCAGGCGCTGGGAAATGGCTGCTTGCAGGTGGTACATATGTAGTTAGAGGGCTCATCTCTGCCACCTGTAGAAACAAAAGACAGAATAAATCATTCACGCATTGATTCTTTTTCAGAGCTATCGTGTAAGATGACGAAATATGTGACTTGAACAGAATTAACATGTTAAATATTTTTTATTAACAACAGCTCGTTTGCAGTGTGTGAACTTTTCTCAGTTATTAGGCAACAAGCAAACATTTTGTCTAATACTCTCGGTAGCTGGAAAGACTTTTTCTCATCATGTTATCACATAAAAGTGACATACAAAGTGAAAGTGCATTTTCATTCTGGACTGGCCAACTTTTCAGATGAGTCCCCAATTACAGGACGCTGAATGTCTCGCAAAGGGATTCAGTATATTTCAATTCTGTCTTATTCAAATAATATTCTACAACCTAAACCATCACCTAACTCATTGTATGACACCAGAGGTGAGCATCTTGCGTATGACACTTCAAAACATTTTAGGGGATTTAAACTCTAATTTTCTAACATGCTTTCAATGGAGAATCTAAAACATTCTCTGTTTAATTACAGTTTTCCAAAATTTCATATTAAATAAAAATCGGACCCTGAGACACATGGGATTAACTGTAATAACCTATTTTTTAGACAATCTTTGGAGGACTAATGCAGCTGCTTTGATGTATTAACTACACAGATATTGTGGGATTCACTGACACACACACCCCATCCCCCACGCACACACACATTTACAAAGTACAAACATACACTGAGGTCATGCTAATTGTGCTCTTGTTTTCTCTTGTATTTATTCAATGAAAGCTCATTTTCTTGACCTAGTACTCCAATTTCAGATAGCGTGCAAAACACATGCTGCTCTAATTGTTTCATTATGTGTGTGTTGTTGTGTGCGTCTGCACAGTGTGCGTGCTGACAACTAAATATATACAAATTGCATATTAAAAAAATAATATGAAATATATGTAAAGGTTTTTTTACGTAAATCTTTCCTTTAAAAAAATGCATTAAAATAATTCAAATTTTGTAATTTACTGAATTCCATTTAGTTTAAAAGTGTAAAAAAAAAAAAAAAAAAAAAAAAAAAAAAAATTTTTTTTTTTTAATAATGCTCTTTTTATGGTTTGATAATTTATTTAATAATAAATAAATAAAAATCTGAATAATTCATGAGCAAATCTCGCAGTTCGTCGCAGACTCGAGTGTGTTTGCATTAAGGAGGAGCAGCAAGGAGGTGGAACAGCTGTTCTCCTCCACAGTCCTGTAAGGCTTTTTGACTTAATTATAGCGGACATTCACACACAAGCACACACACACACACACACACACACGCATACAATGAAAATAACAGCTCCCCATGTCTCAGCTTTTGTCTGCATGTTTCTCACAATCACAAGCTGTTTCAGTGTTGAATCTTAACACTTCAAAAACAGAAACATTCACTCCCTCTGTTCCTGTCTTCTTCCTTCAAAACTTCTCGTCTGCTCAGTAAAGTCAGTGTGTGTGTGTGTGTGTGTGGGGGGGGGGGGTACATATGTGTGTGTGTGTGTGTGTGTGTGTGTGTGTGTGCTTCTGTTAGTGAAATAATGCACTAAGCTACTCCTCTCTGGTCACACTGGAAGGAGAGGGTCATGTTTTTTTGTTTAGGGAAAGTGTGTGTCCGTTTGTTTGTGAGAGAGAAAAAAGGTGTGTGTGCTTGTGTGTGTGTGTGCGTGTGCCTGCGCGAGCGCCCTCCCAGGGGAAAGGAGTCCAACGCAGATGGCAAATAAAGTATGCAGCCTGAGGCGAGAGCACATTATGCTAATTCTAATGTCAGCTGTACTTTAATATACGACTCTATTTAATCACCCCATTATTTCCTATTTCCATATGAAAAAAAAAAATACAAAAACAGGGAGGGGGAAGGAGCCACTCATCACTTTATTTGGTTGAACGCAGAACTCTGGGTTTTATGGAATGAAGAAGGAAACACTGCAAAGATCCTTCCCTCCCTCCCCACCCTCCCCCTCTCACAATGAGTGATGACCTGTTGTACGAGTATTTACACTCGCTGTAAGGGTAACACAAGTTCACTGACATTATTGTATAGAAACCATAAGGCTTGCAGGCTGAACGAGTCCTAAACATGATCTGTACATTGCAGTATCGCAATTCTCATTTGGATAAAAGGTTTTAAGAAAGAAAAATGTTGCAAAAATAACTGGAGAGCTGCAGATGTTAGCATGTAGTTCAGACTGTAGTGGTTCCCAACACTGGTCCTTGAGGAACACCATTCTGCATGTTTTGTTTCCCTGCTTTGACACAGATGATTTGAAAGATTGTGTGATCAGCTGGCCTCGGCAGAACTTGATGAAGTAATTAAATCACTGAATCAGGTGTGTTGGAGCAGAGAAACAACAAAAACGTGCAGGATGGTGTTCCTCAAGGAACAGTGTTGGGAGTCACTGGATGCAGGTTAATGAGAGATCCATTTTCCTTGTGTTAATTAAAATATAACACTTTCTTAGGTTTCAAGTCATTATTTCAAATAAATAATGCAAAGTCATTTAAAGGTACTCATGAGTAATGAAAATTAGCTGCAGGGTTTTTGCCAGATATTTTTCCTTGTATTATTGGGTCACATTTTGGCCCCTTTCTATCCTCTCTGTGGGTTCATTAAACCGTCTACATAAGAGAAAAATAGGAAAAATGCTCAGTAGCAAAACGGCTCAGTAAACATGCATGTATACAGCAAGCACGTTTGGCAAACAGAAGTTATTACTTGAAAAAAGGAGTCATAAACAGCTGACGGCATCATTGTGTGGTTTCTGTGTGGAAATGCAGCCTGGATCTCTGCCTACATTCACTTACACTGAAAAATAAAGTAAAAAAGTGAGCTCTGCTGGAATATTTATACATATTATGATAGTCACACTAAATATAATGTCAAAACCACCAAATTTGCAAACAAAAGCTGCCTCTCCTCCACCTCTTCCTCCATCATTTGTCCATCCTGGCTCCAGGTGAAACCTCCTCCCGTCTTCACTTTCACACAGAAGAAAAGTCTCATTACCCACTGATTCCAGTTTTCACTATAATTCAATTTGCTGTAATTACTGCTGCTGCTGCTAATAAAAAAATGGAAGAGAGAGACTAGAAAAGCAAAGGTGCAGAGGTCAACTGGCAGTTAGCAGCGTTCATTTTCATCACAGTGTATTCATCTGGGGCGGCTAATGACCCAATTTTCTCCCCCTCGCTCCTCAATAAATATTGCTAGAATTACAGGTTAAATAGCTAAATTAAATCACAGCTATTACACATGAAGGAGGGAGGAAAGAGAGAAGGAGTCAAATATGTACAATTACAGAGGGGGGAGTGTGCGCCGCCATAAACCGTGCGATTAATACGGCGAGTGTCAACGCAGCACGGTCCAGATATTACACAGATCTCTGCAGCCAGCAGCTGAGCAGAGAGCAGGGAGATGTTTGTGTTTCTGTCTGCTGGCAAAATATCTAATAAACCATGGGACAGATTTTATTAAAACTATTAGAAACAAAATCATTGGATGTGCATCTTAATATTGGATTCAAGGTGGTTGTCGCAGCTTTCTGGATAGAAAATGCACAAATGGTTTTAACTCATTCAGTTTTACAGCTATTGAGTGAAAATTTGTTGTGGTGGTAGCTGAGAGCCCTGCCCATAACGCACTTAAAGTTCTGGTCACTATGCAAAACATTTGCTTAAAACTTTAGCATTAACTATTGACGTCAACTTTGTTTGTTAGCAAACTGAGCTACGAACCACTAAATGGATTTTTACATTTTCATCGTTACCTAAATCTACAACTGATTAACTTTTGGTGCCATTTTTATTCAAGATAGGTGCCATAGTCAACAAATCTTAAAAGGCACAAAAATGGCTAAAACATATGCTAGTTTTACAAATAATGAATTAAAAGTTAAATGAGATTGTAGCATCATTGTGTCATTTAATGTTGCTGTTCCTGTTATTAAACTGTAATCTCGTTTGAGCTCGTTGTGTGGATGTTTCATAAACATTCACACTATTGTGAATTGTTCTTCCGTACATTATTCGGCATGATTCTCGTCTCACAGTTTTCAAGCTATTTCAACAAATCATATGTCAAAATGTTCAGCTTCTTTAGGAGAAGGATGCTATGACTTTTGGTAATGGTGCAATTTTAGCTTTTTGAAATATTTAGCCTTTTCTGCCATTTTTGTCTCATTGAAAATGAATTGAGTTCATTTTACGTCCTTCAGATCTTTACATCTGTTTACAGCCTTTTACGGCTCCTTTCACATTTTGTTCTGGTTCAGCTTATTTCAGCTTCCTTGTGCAATTTTTAACTTTTTCAGCTACATTCAGCTAATTTTAGCAGGTTTTTTTCAGCCGTTTTGTGCTCCTTTCAGATTCTTTCTGCTAACCGAAAAGACTTTTCAGCTTCATCTTCTTTCTGTTACTTTCTGCTTGTTATGCTCATTTCAGCTTATTTCTACTAGTTTAAACTTTTTTCTGCTATTTCAGCTACTATTTAGTTGTTTTATTAGCATATTCAGCTAATTCCACATGTTTTGCACTCATTTCATTTTTTTCCAGCCCAGTTCAGCAAAAATGGGCTCTCCACTTCCTAAGCTTCTTTCTGCCTTTTCAGCCACTTTTCAGCTGTTCTGTGCTTATTTCGGCCTTTTTGTGCTTATTTTTGCTTCTTTCAGAATAACTTGGCAAACATGTTTTTCAGCTTTTTTCTGCTAATTTAAGCCTGTTCTACATTTTAATTACAATTTATTTAGCTAATTTCAGCTGTTTTCAGATAAATTCTAGTTTTTTGTAGTAATTCCTGCTACTCTCAGCCTAATTAACTTTGTCTGCTTATTTCTGCATGTTATTATCAGTTAAGCTTTTTTCTTTGCTTCAGCATTTTCTGCTATTTCAGCAACTAGTTTAACTGTTTTTTTATATTAATTTTGCTTTTTCAACTAATTCCATATTTTAGCTCATTTAAGCGCTTCTTTTTTGTTTTGTTTAAACTTTTTTCCTGCCTTTTCAGCTTTTTTTTCTAATTTTAGCCTTTTCTAACAAATTTCTTTTTTTTTTTTTTTTTTTTTTTTTTGCTCATTTCTGTTTTTTTTTTAAACAATTCAGAGAAAATGTGTAATTTCTGCTTTCTTCTGCTAGTTTAGGCTTGTTCTTCAATTTTAGCTAGAATTCAGCAAGTGTTTATCTAATTCCAACAGTTTTTTCAGTAAGTTCTTCAGCAACAAGCATTCACACTGCACTTTTGCAGGAATTGCAGTTTCTCTAGTTTTCATTCTGTTCTCTTATAGTGCGACTTATTCAGGTTTCATGAGTGTCACTGCATGGTAACCTTTCTGCTGACATCTGCCACGTTGGTGTGTTGCTCTGTGCACATGCATCCCACTCACAGGGAGAACAACAGCACCCAACTTCACTGTTACTGCGGAATTAAGACAAGTTTATTTCATGTGTCTCTTCGCCTAATGAGATTGTTTCAAACGCAGAGCTCACTCGGCGCCGCGTTCTTTTAAAGCAGTCTGTTAGTTTCGAATGAAGTGGTTCGAGAAGAGCCTTTTAAAGTTGCCCATCGTGTGTTTAAATTGGATTTAATAGCTCACAACTCAAATCAACTCAAACTACAGGACCACATACAGTAACGGCTTTAATTAAATATTGTGGAGATGTTTGACTCCGACTGCAGAGTTTATCTGCAGCGTCGACATCGTCCTCTCAGAGCTTTGGTTGACCAGACTCTGAAAGTCCTGGTGGGAGATGTGAGTCATCTGAGCTCAGCTCTACAGATGCTGCTGGACACAAAACAACAGATCAAAATCCTCCTGTGATTTACTGTCAGCCTGATGGCCCTAAGCTGGGCTCTCATATAACAGGTTAACAAAGAAAACTCATTGGAAACTTTAATTCACTTTCAGTTAGAACCAAATCACCATTGGAAAGCAATTATTGGTTGTTTTGGTTCATTTTGTTTCCTAAAGTCTCAATTATTTTAAATGTTGTATTTTTAAGACAGCACTTGGGTCAGCTTGAGCTCCTTTAAACATGCTCTATAAATACACTTGATTTAAATAAAAAAATAATAATAAAAAAAACATTCCTTTGAGAATGTTTCAAAACTCCTCATGGCACAAACTTTTTTATTTTTCCAAAAGCACTCGTTGAAAAGAAAATTGTGTTTTCTTCTGAATGAGTTTCTCAAACAGTATGAATCTAAATGCTTCTTTTACTGCCATACATGTGTGGAAATGCACTGCAAAATACATACAAAAAGGTGTTATATTGTTTTCTACACTGATGCTTGTCAATTGTGTGTTATTACTTGCAGTCCTAATACAAATATTAAATAAAAAACATCTGCATGAAAGCATCCTCTCACTCATACCGAGGGACATATGACAGTGAACCTAACATGCATGCATGTGCAATGAAAACTGGAGCACCCGCTGAAAACCAACAGGTGTACTGGAAAAACATGCAGAATCTGCACAGAAAGGGTGAGAAGTGAACCTTCAGGTACAGGTGCATCTTAAAAAAAAAAGTGAAAATTGTGAAAAAGTTTTATTTATTTTGTGAAGCAAATGTTGCACTCATTTAAATTTGTTTAGACAAAATGGAAGATCATATCTCAAAACTAAAGGATTTCTCTAAACTCGATTGTAAGTCAAAACAGAAGATATTAGAGAGAGGAAGACCAACTCTGGAGCTGAAAGATCTGCTTCAAACAAGTGGAAAAAGGCAACCCACTCTTTACATTAAAAATTTTGTTTTTCTTGCCATCATTGCTGAATATTATGGTGTTGATTAAAGCATATTTAGATGCTAAAATTAGCATAAAAAAGTTAAATCGTAGCTGAAATAGCAGAAAATGCTGAAACTAGTAGAAAAAAGCTGAAATGAGCATAGGCTGAAATTTCAGAAAGAAGTTAATTAAGCTTAAGTAGCAGAAATTATCACAGAAAAATGAATTTATCTGAAAACAGCTGAAATTAGCTAGAAAAGCTAAAAATGTAGCTGAAAACCGAAAACAAGCTTAAATTACCAGAAGAAAACAGAACACGTTTGCTCAAATAGGCTAAAAGAACAAACGTGAGCGCAAAAAACTGGAAAGTATCTGAAAAAAGCTGAAAGAAAAAAAACTGCTGAAAAGTAGCTAAAAAGGCAAACAAAGGGGGGAAAAAAAGCTTAAATTACAATATGGAAGTGGAGCACATTTTTGCTGAATTAGACAGAAAAAGTTTGAGCACAAGAAATGTGGAATTAGCTGAAAAAGTTTAAATTAGCATAAATCTGCTAAATGGTAGCTGAAATAGCAGGAAAAGGATGAAACTATCTGAAATACTGTAATGGCAAAAAAGGCTAGATTTTTTAAAAAGCTAAAGTTGCAACAATATTAAAAGCCATAGCACCCTCCTCCTGAACAAGCTGAACATTTTGATTATGATTTGTTGAAATAACACAAAAATTGTGGAACGAGAAAGATGCTGAGACATGTACGGAAGAAAATCGGATCACAATAGTGTGAATGCTTCATAAGTATTCACACTATTAAAGTGAACTTTAGGTGTTGGGTTGCAGCAGAACAAAGGCTAATCCAGATTTTTTTTTTAAATCAACTTGAGCTCAGTTTATTCTTGTTTTCTGATTTCCTGTAATCAGAAAACAATAAGGCCTTCATATTATCCAGCCAGCAACGGATTATTAGTGCACAGGGTGTGTGTGTGTGTGCATGTGTGTGGGCAAGCCCCACACTCCTGACAAGAAAAATCTTGTACTGTGAACTTGGAAAGAGAGCTGAACCACATTAGGCTGAACTTAGCTCATTAGAGGAGTCGAGCGGCAGCTGAAAGAAGACGAGGGCAGAGATCCTCCGTCCCTCACGCCACGAGACGAGTCAAAACGAGCGCAATCCAAAACAAACTGCTCTGTGTGTGTGTGTTTGTGTGTGTGCTGCCTGCTGTTAACAAATTAGAA
>JARVGS010000789.1:20881698-20894013 GCA_031762315.1 Hypsolebias antenori | reverse complement strand
ATATATAAAGTTGCTTCAGAGTATAAGTCGCATTTATTCTGCCTCGCTGCTGACCCCTTGCGGCCGGAAAATGTAGGCCGGTGTTGTGCTAAAAATTGATTGGCGGCAATGGGAGTGCGCATGGGAGGACTCGCTGTTGCAGTTCTTTGAAATTTAACAAGATTAAAGCCTAAAAACAATTATTTGTTTACACAGGTCGGCAGCCATGCCAGGGACAAGGGGGCCCCGCCCCTCTGCTGCTGGAGCGGGAAGGAAGGGCGTAGCGAAGCATGTTGTCTGCAGTCCAGGGAAGAAGCATGGTGGGGGTGGGGGGATGCTGTAGAGTTCGCGGCCGGAGCATAAGCCACCTTCATCCCCGGACCCTTCCAGGCCGACCCAGAGCGGTTCGCAGCGCACCACCGTGGAGGAAATGCACCTGGCGGGAGTCAGCCAGACACAGGAAGAAGGTCCCTCGTGAGGGGGGATCCTCAACATATAGTTGTCAAAAACCTGGAGGCCCCTCTCGTGGCTGCAAATGCTAATGTTCATTCTTTGGTTTATGTCAGTATGAATGAACATTTAATATTCATTCAAAAATTGCAGCATGAATAGGGAACAAAACATAAATAACTCTCTTCCGACTATACGTCACAGGACTGGCCAACCTATGAAAAAAGAGCGACTTAAATGGTATGAAAAATATGGTACCTGGCTACGGTTTAAGGTACCCTTTGTGGGCACAGAGTCAGGAAAGATGAGTTTGTCTTATTTGGGTCCATGTGTTGGTAATGATCTGCAGCTTAAGTTGAGGTTGGAGTCTTTTATTTCTTTTAGTTTTAAACAAAAGAGGTTTTAGTCACATCTTGCACCTGTAATATTTACGTGCCTTAAATTGTGATTTTTTTTAAACTCGCATTGTATTTTATGTCGTATTACCAGATGTTTTGTTGTAAATATTTCAATACTACTGTTACTGTTATTAAGACTTTTGCTGTATTTGTAATGGCTTGTTTGCACGTTGCCCCAGAACGTCCTTTTAAAAGAGATTATTAATCTCAATGGATTTCGTTCCTGGTGAAATAAAGGTATTAATTAAATAAAATTTAAGTAGACATGAAAAAAGAACATAAGACTACTAGAACCAGAAACCTGCACATTTATGTTCTAAAAAATACATCCTGCTTATTGTAGCAAAGATATCCTGAAACGCTGATGTTTAAAATGATCAAAAGCTACAGAGAAATTTGATCCATTTTCATCCGGTCTTTCCTTCTAAACTTTGGTTTTCCAAAAACACAGCTCCATCTTGATGTGAAAATGTTGTATCTGCAAGCTTCTTCAGCTGATTCTTTAAAAACACCAACCAATCATCACTTCTGCAAACAGAACAGTTTATGACTCCACTGATGACGGTCTTAAACAGAGCCAAACGTTTTCCAATTCACTCGTTACATCAATTTAGATCTGATCAGATCACGTCTTCCACTGGATGAGAGCATTAACTGAAGTGAATAGATGAAAGAGTCCGGGTGAGCCGTCCACTGGGTTGGATTTATTTTTATTTTTTTAGATTAGGTTCCAGAAAAACATCTCAAAATGCCACCGATGTGTCTGTAAACATGATGTCACAGCTCACCTCCAGTCTAACATGCACCCTGAGGCCATCCTCTTATTAATGTTTTGATTTGGCACCCAGTGTGTAAGATTTACGCTCCGCGCCTTGTTTCCTGTTTTGGTGGCAACATTACAGCACTCCACACAAGCCTGGTTTAGTAACTACAGCATTTTGGGTCATTTTCATGTGGATGAGGACATTTCTAGAAATGGTGGCATGTTTACAAGAATATGTTGAAAAAATATTTTTGGGGGGCACAAGGTCTAAACCACTATACAGTATAGGCCTGATCCTATATCTAGATGTCTTTTTGACCAGTTTTGATCTTTAGAATGGTTTAATTTAATTGCATATTTTTATGAGTGATTTCAGTTCTGAGAGCTGCAGGTTTCTTTGACCTGTAAGAATCCAGAGTTCTGGAAATATTCCGCCTCTCTCGTCTTTGTGTCTTCATGTGGACTGGGTTTAGAGATAAGTAAAAGCACAGCTTTACCCTCTGTGAACGAGGAGAAACTTGCCTCTTTTTAATCCCCGTTTGTGTCGTCTTCCTTCTCGCTGTGTTTTCTGTCCTGGCTTTGCTTATTTGAATTTTAATGAGCTTTTCACCTTTTTAAGCAGATGGCTTAGGCCGGATTTCTCCACAAGAACCAGGGTGAGACTCTCTGTCACAGTTTGTTTCAAACAGCCGAGTCCTTGAGGGGGTTTAGAGCTCCGTGGTGCTCGTCCCACTCCTCCCTCTCCACCGTCCTTCTCGTCTCTTAAGGCGATAGCTCCCTAAGATGGTGACCAGTTGGCGAACTGCATTCAATTTTAGAGTTCTTAATTTCCTTTCTTGAGCTGCAGAGGTGCACATTGTTCACGCACGTTAAATTAGTTTTTCAACGATTTTCTCTTGAAACATTCACAGAGTCTTTGTGGGCGTTTGAGCTCATCCTAATTTGTTTTGGATGTCTTGAACCTGCCTCTAGTCCCCAAAATAAATAAAAATAAACACCTAAATGTCTGTTCCATGGGTCTACAATCTTTACAATCAAAAGATTTCTGCCCCATTTGTTCAATACATTAAACATGTCCGGAGTCGCAATAACATTTACAATTGTCATTATCAACTGGTGGTCCATGGGCCACTTCGTTTGTTGGAGTTTTTTTTTTTTTCTTGCCAGTAGGGGTGACAGTATAAAACTAAACATATCTAATGATTTTTTAACATTACTGATATTTATATGTGGCCCTGTGATGGACTTACGACCTGTCCAGGGTGCACCCCGCCCCTCGGAGAGTGATTGCTGGACATGGGCACCGGCGACCCCCGTGACCCAAAATGGAAAATCAGGTAAAAGATAATAGATGGATGGATGATATTTTTACATTTTAAGACAAAATAAAAGATGTGATTCTTGTAAGGAAGGGGAAAAAAATATAATGTTTTTTGCCCAATTTCTAAAACCTAAAGCAGAGAAAGAAAAATGAAGTATCCTACATTGAAGAAATAAAGCGCAAAGTGAAAGTAAGTATATTTTACTCCTTGGAATGTTTCTAGTACAGTAGTCTCTCGATACTTCGTGGTTCGACTTTCGCGGACTTGCTCTTTCAGGGTTTTTCAAAGTAAGACTGGACATGACACACAATTGGCTGATTGATGGACGAGCCGCACAATTGGAATGAATTTTTTATTTTTTTAAAATAATTTTAAAATTATTTAACACCTGCTGCACCTTTGTGCTGCCCACAGGTGGAGGGAGAAGCTCCCTCCTGCAACATGTCATGAACTCAGCTCTCTGCCACCTGCCAGTGATTGCAATGGAGAAGTGGGCGTGTCCGAGAGCGGCAGGTGGTAGAGAGCTGAGATTGTGACATTTTGTGCTCTTTTAGAACGCTTAGAGTTTAGAAACATTGTTTATAATACTGCAAGAGTGTGAGAAGTGTTTAAAATGCATTAATATATACATGCTAAAATAAACTACTACCGGTACTACTGTGCGGTTTTTGACTTGTCGCAGATGGGCTGGGAACGGAACCCCCGCGATCAACAAGGGACTACTGTATTTGCATATTAGCAAAATAAATTTCAGGGAAAATGCTAAAATGTGCTCTTTTAGTTGTTACAACCAATAAAATTCAGTTTTGTGTTAGTTTTAGTCAAAGATTGAAAGAGCTGCTGCAGAGGGACCAAAGAGCCGCAAGTGGCTCCAGAGCCGCAGATTGCAGACCCTTGGTCAATTCTGAAGTCCAGTTGTTTTGTTTTAAACTTTCTTTTTTTTGATTGATCAAGACCTGGATGACAGAGTCTTCACCATTATTCCATGGAGTACTTGCACCAGCTTGGCCTAGAATGCAGTTCTGTACATTGTGCACACAAACATTAGCCAAGATTTAATTAAAAAAAATAAAAATAAAAAATACCTCCATGCAAAACAAGACCACAGTGCTCACTGTTTGGTTGAAAACACAAAAATCAGTGAGACTGCTGCAGAAAATGTGTGTATTTTCTCATAATTTTGAGCTAGCAGCTAATCTCCACCAGCCACAGCCAAGTGTGACGTGTTGCTCCACTGAAGCATTAACATGTGAGTTAATGTGGTCAGACCTCACTGTCTTCAACATGTCATCATATCTGTCAGTCAAAGCACTTCACGTGTTCAGCTGGGGGTCAGTATGTGTTTAAAGTGTCCAGACACAGGCGTCACGTCTGAGCTCATGTTCCAGGGTTCTATGGATCTTCTTCATCTGAACCCTTTTCAGCCCCAACAAGTTGGTTTTAACATTTTTATTGTAAAAACTATTAAACAATAGCGATGACTTGTCTTGTTCTCGGAAACTTATTTGGAAGTTGGCTTTTGTCATGTCACAGAATGAAATCAGAGCTGATACGGATCGGTACAACCTCAGGACCTGACCGAAATAGAAATAGAAACTATGAATTAATATTTCTGCTCGCGTGCGTAATTGTCTCAAAATGTTGCCCAAAAACTCAAAAAGCTTCAAAAACAGTAATAGAAAGCAGAAGTTATCAAATCACCGTTGCACATTTCTAGTATCAATATGTTCTCATACATATTTGTTTATTTGTTTATTTTTTTAGGTAAACTTTCCAAGAATGAGGCAGTGTGTGGGTCTGGCCTACCTGCTGGTGTGTTTTCTTGCTTGGGGCAAATTCCTTTGGCGAGCGTCTTCTCCCCCCTTTCACCTCCTTCACCTCTTCTTCCCACCTCCTCCTCCTCTGGTGTCACCTGGATGCCGATCTCCACCGGCTCCACCACTTTCCTGAGCTCCCCCCGCTGGGTGTAGTGATGAAGGCTCTGCAGACCCCCTCCTCCTCCTCCCCTCCGCTCGCGCACCTTGTCGTAGCAGCCGTTGGGCAGCAGCGGCGTTTGGCACTGCTTCTTCTTGTGCTCGATGAAGAGGAGGATGTCGCCCAGCGGGAAGGTCATCTGGCACTGGCCGCAGGTCAGCAGGTCGTGGTCGGTGTGGAGGCCCGGGGGCAGCGTGTGGCCCAAGCTGGAGTCCAGAGGGTGGGGGTGCAGGCCCAGGGTGTGGAGGGACGGCGTGTCAGAAAGCAGAGCGCCATCTGGGTGCTCGGCCTCCGCTGAAGACAAGACGAGCAGAAGACAGGAGTTAGATTCAGAAGTTTCCACAGGAGTTTGAACCTGAACAAGTCCTGATTCACTTCACAGCTTCATCTCGTTAGTAGAAGCTTGTTGGTCCAACTTACAGAACAGCAGGTCAGACTTTTTAAAACACACAAACTAAAATGCAGAAAGTTATCTGCAGCAGGTTTACTCCACACAACTCAGGTGTGCTGTGTTTGTCTGCAGCGTGGTGCACTTCTACACTTCTATAAACAGCTGGATGAATCTGTTTTGTCATTTTTACACTTATTAATTCAGATTTATCTTGCGTTGAGTCAATTTTGTGGAAACTTGATGTGGTCATTTTTGCCTGCAGAGGCTCGATCGGGTGTTTACGTGTCACTCTGGGTTGCTTTTGTTTTATTATATTCTGATGAAAAGATGGGGGAGGGTGGGGATGTCCTAAACACAACCAAATGAATCATGTTGAGGATTCAGACAAAAGATACTGATCCGAACACCAAACACTGAATCTGCAACGCTGCTCACATTCCTGCAGGTCTCTGCTCTGATTGGATGCTCGTTATAAAATCACACGAATGAATTAGCAGTTCAGATGTGAGCGTGTGTTGTACAGAAGTTTGTTCCCCTGCAGAATCTGACCTTAATTTTGGGCTCATTATAAAATAAGAAACTTAAAAAAAAAAAAAAAGCTATGTTCATTTTTTCTAAAAAAAAATAAAAAATAAAAAAAAAGGTTTTATCAGTTGATAAATTGATGATGGTAAAATTATATTTAGTGTTTGTTTCTGTTAAGAAGAAAGGGATGCAGACAGGATTTTACAGCTTGTTTCTCAGTTTAAGGCAGGTGTTTGCAGTATAAACACAAAATAATCGCCTTAAATGTGTCAGAAATTTAGCATCACGAGACCCCAATCGTCTCTGTTCCATTTCTGGGTGCAAAACTCAGCAAAGTTTTCTAAGAACGTGTTCATAAATGGTGGTTTGAGGCCAGAAGAATGTTTCAGACTCCATCAGCTCAGCCATCATGAAAAGCTGAGTTTAAACCGATGCATGATGAAGAACACAACCCTGCAGATTTTAATTGTTACATCCATTAATTTCTCTGGGTTCTCACAACCTTTCTCCTCCTTTGCTTGTTTACAGGCCTGCTGTCTCACCATGCTGCACACCTGGAATCACTTGCTCCTCATCAGTGGACTGAATGAAAGCTTCAGTGATCCAGCACAACGCCTCTTGTTCCTTAAGCACTTGGTTCTGAGCATTGTAGTGTGGTTGACTCTGAACTGAACTGTGTACAAAGAGTTTTAGCAACTTTGAGTTGATCTTTATTAACTTCTGTGAACAGTTCTATTTAAGAAGCTTTGTTTAGATGGGAAGATTGGGAGGAGTCCTCCACCATTTTATTTTAACTTAACTTTTCTCGTTTTGTGGCCAGGGAGCTTAGGAACTGTAGTTTGTGTTTTGTTGGGTAAGAGATTATTTTGGTTTTCTAGCCAGAAGGGACATTGTGAAGTTCATGGTTCCCCTCCTGTCTGGAACGTCTCAGACTCAAAGATGATTAAATTATTGTAATGCCAAATTATGCTGTTTTTGAGTTATTAGCTTTGTTTAGTTCACAATTTTTGTTACACCCTGTGCCTACAATCCAAGGGTTTTAACAGAAGACGATGAAATTCTTCAAGTTGGATTTAAAACACAAACTGCAAACTGTCAGGTTAAAGTGTCTAAGCAGGAAAAAAAAAATGATTTGAATTAGATTTGGTTTAAATTTTATAGGAAGTGGTCAGTGATTGGGAAAACTTGAAGATTGACAATGAGAGCCTTTTCATCATCATCAGCTTGTGAAAGGATAAGACTTGCTAAATAAACGGGGACGTCAAACAGAAAATTGGGTTTCGACTCGTGACTTTTGGACCTGAGAATAAAATCCAGGTTCAGTCGTCTGAAGATGTGCATGAAACGAGCCAACGGGATGTCAAAACGACGGTTTATTATGTGGTTGCTACAGGAAGTGTTAGTGAGCAGGTGTGCAGCATCAGAGCTCCGTCAGCCCACAACGCCGCTCGTCTACATGTTTGTCTGCTTTACACAAACACACGTGTGTGTGTGTGTGTGTGTGTGTTGTGTTTGTGGCCTGCTGGCTACGGCCATCTGTCCTCTGAAACGATCAGCCGTGTACAGTACAGAGTGTTTCCCCGCTAATAAACATAGAGAATAAAGCCAGTTAGCTGACCTGGAAGAAACCCAACACACACACACCACGAGCTCGATTTGGTCCGACGCATCACTTATCGTGTTATGTGATAAGAAATGACAGACAGATGTAAAAGATGCAGCTGTCTCTTCCTGTGTGTGATCAACTAGAGCAGAAAGCCGCCGTTTATAGTTCGTCTTCACGTCGAGCGACGCGGGCCTGCGTTTGTCGTGCGGACTGACTCCACGTATCGTTCCGTCTGGTCAGGACCTGCCGGAGGAGACGCTCAAAGTGAAAAGTGCACATTTCTGTGGCGGTTTCACTCGTGTTTTCTGCACGCCGCCAACAATGCAGCGAAGAAGCAAACGGCGCTGTGGCCTGATTGACCTAATAAGGTTTGTGTGAGTCAGCCAAGAGCGCTAATAGGACGACGAAGACGAAAAGACGTTTAGAAAGGTGGAAATGTCTAGAGCTCAAATGAAAGTTTCTCAGCTGTCTCCTGTTAAAAATTCTTTTGAGGAGTTTGGCCTGAGCAGGCTGCCGTACTCCTGTTTTGGCTTTATGTTTCGACACCTATCATTCAGACAGGGTGAAATGCTGAAAGTACGTTTCCTCGTTGACTAAACAATCAGCATACTGAGCAAAACTGCAAATATCTAAACTCTTAAGATTGAAAATAAATAAGACAGAAAGAGAAAATGTGACTTTCTTCAGAAATTTGACTTTTTTTTTAACTCGTCCAGCTGCTGCACATAACAACCCTGCAGACAGATGATGCACTTTTTAAAGCTCCAGGTCTTTCTCTGTGTCAAGAATCTAACATCAGTAACTTTATTTTTCATTTCTTTACTTCAACAAGAGCAGCCAGATAACCTGATTTGCAAATACTTCATTTAAATGTTTTCTACGCGTGGTAAAGGGTGCAGACTTGTTCCACTCGTTTCCTGCTTTCTTTTCAACCTTCACAACCAAAGGAGTCTGAAAAAAACTTTTTCATTTTCAGGCGCCTCTGATATTTTTGAAATCCATTAATTTCACACAATGATGCTCTTTTATTTTACGCTTTTATGTCTATCATTCCTATGTTTTTTTTTTCAATTAGTTCTCTCTTATAAATGAGTCCCTGAGACTCAATGGGATTAACCTGTATAAATAAAAGTTGAATGAATCCTGTGTCTGATATTTTTGCCTTAAGTTGTAAAGCGCTTTTGTTGCACAAATGAGGCTCAACTAAATTAAAAAAACTAGCAGAAAAAATGTGTTTTTAAATGAGGAAGCATGATTTTAAAATACTCCAAGTTTAGTTAAATCTGACTGAGATGAGTAATTTGTACAAAGATTAAAAAAAAAAAAAGGTTTTAGTTTGATTTGGAGGTTCACCTAATCAGGCGTTCAGACTCCAGTCCAAAAGAAATTCAGTGTGTTAATTGCAACGCCATTAAACCAGAAAAAAAATAGGAATTATTTCTCATATTGATGGTAAACGTGTAAATAGGTGTTGATAACATCTAACATGTGTAAACAGCTGCAAACTACTGTTTGTTTACCTCTGCAAAACAGCCGAAGTGTCTGAAAAAAGGCCAACAATGGAGACGTCCATTAAAAAGGAGCTAACTTTTATTTCTGCTCAATTTTGTTGACTAAATCATGCAGATTAAAATGCTTTGTTTATCTTAAATGCAGACCTGCATTTTAGAAATGCACATCTGGAAAACTACTGGAGTAAACATTTGATATAGAGTTCATATTTTACAATAAAAAACCTAATGGAGATAATTTTAGTGATTTTTTTGACTCGAGCTGATGGAACTAACAGAAGTGTTGAAATCTTTGCATCACAATGATGCAAAACACGAATGACTCTAATACACACACTCGCACACCTTTTAGTGCAGTGATCACACAGTTTGGGCTGTACACACACGCGCACGCACGCTGCTGCAGGGCTCTCAGCCTGAGCGCGCGCCCCCTAGCAGGAGCAGATTGAATAACCAAAGGAGGAGAAGGAGGAGGTGCTGTAGAAAGAGCCGCAGACTGACAGAACCTCAGCTGAGCCTGGTATGCAGGAGTGCGTGCACGTGTGAGTGCGCGTGTGAGAACTGAGTTCAGACATGCCGCTCCTGCGCCTCCATGGACATTTCATGGCGGATTTAAATCCCATTAAAACAAAAACTTGACAGTTAAAGGACCAGTTCTCTCAGAGAGACGGCGCTGGTGGAAAATGGGACACAAACTGGTGCGTTCGGTCCGACTGGTCACGTGATCTGTTGCAGTTCTGGGCAACTCAAAAGTGGATCAGAAAACCCGACAAAGTTCACCCTAAAGGCTCCTCTGTGCCTCCGAGGCTGCAGCAGCGCGCGCGGATCCTTGACACGCCAAAGGGAAACATTCTTCTGAAGTGGGCGACTGCAATTTGCGCGCAGGCCTCCGTGCGTAATTGCGCGCGCGGCTGTAATTGGAGCAACCTAATGTGCACCGAATCAGGAAAAAAAAACTGCCTTCATTTGTTTTACTTTTTGTTTCTGAGGAGTTCAAACTGTTGCAGAGGAGAAGCAAAGTGATCCACTCAGCCGGATCCGGTTCTGGGTTCTGGAGGAGGATCACGCGCTAAGGTTCGTGGCAGAGGCCAAAACTAAAGAATCTCATTTTCCCAACTCCTCCAACAAACCTCCCTGCTGTCAAGTGGATTATGTTTGCGTGATAAACATGAACGCGCTGCAGGGTTTGTGTGACGCGGATCAATCAGAGTCCGACGTGCACTGCAGCTTTGTGCGAACAGGAAACTGTTTCTGAGCCTCCATGTTTCCACGCACCCCTTCTCCCCGCATGTTCACCTTTGAGTCACGCAGAACGCAAAGTGTGGCCCTTTTTTTTTTTTTTTTTTTTTTTTTTTGGTGTGAATGTGCGTGTAAGGAAGGGTCACACTGAGCTGCAGAGACAACATCTAACCTGCTGCTTCTCACTAACTTCCACCTCAAAACTGGAGGAGCTGCTCTTCGTCCTCTCCTCCTCCTAAACTCTTCATCACTTCACTGTTTCTGTTTTAAAGTGGAGCTGCTCCTGTCAGAACATACAGCAGAAAACTGAAGCCAAAGCAGAAAGAAAGAAAGAAATAAAACAATGTTTGGAGGGAAAAAGTGCCAAAAATGTCCCCAGTCCAAAAGTTGAAAAAGGTTTTTGTTCTTCAAATTCATTCAAAAGTTTTTAAGTATGTATTTTTCTTCGTCATTAAGATCCTTCCTGCTCTTATTTTACAAGCAAAACTAAAAATAAAGACATTTTGACATTTAGTTTTAAATGTCTTCACAGAGCACAGACGCGCCACGAGGGATTTTGCTTTTTTGGCTCTCGCGCGCGCGTTTTAAATAATCCAAAACCGTTCATAAATAATACAACCGAGGGGGAATGAGCTTTAACACTCCCCCCCCCCCCCCCCCCCCCCCCAACTAACTGAACGGAACACACCGGGAAACACGGGAGAGGAGCGGACGAGCTGGAACTGACGGGGCGCAGAAAAAATAAGCTTTAATGAAAACTTTATGTGGAGTTTTTATTTATTTATTAATTTAAAAAAAATGGTTTACCAGAGTTAGTTTTATTTTTTTAATTAATAAAAAAAATACATGTATATAATTTGAAATTATTCCTAAATGCGTGTCGCTGTTTACCCTAAATTTTGGAAAAATGCGTAAAATGCATGAAAAAGTATTGAGATTAGATAAATAAAATATTTTAGGCTGATTAAAAAAGTGTCTTTGTGTTTGTTGAGCTCGGACCAGAACCGGGCCAGTGAACGGACCGAGCTGCCCCTCCTGCTGCAGACATGTCTGCAGGCTCCAGCAGCTGCTTTACTGATCACATCAGAACTTCCAAACATTTCTGTAGTTCCATCAATAAATCAGGAGAAGAGGAGAAAGTGAACAAACTTTCTGCTCCGGGTCAGATTTTACGCACAGAATCAAACAAACTCCGCTCAGGTCGTCGGGATGTGAATGAAGATGTGCGCTCGTGCGCGGTTACTCACGCGTTGTTTCTCTCTGGGACAGGTGCTGCGGGTTCCCCTGCTTGCGTCGGGACATCGCCCTGGCATTTACACTGGCATCGCCCGGAGAGCTGCGCGGGACGGGTCGGCTCTCCTCCTCCTCCTTCTCCTCCTCTCCTCCTGCTGCTGCGCTCCAACTGGACAGGCTGCTCCTAAAATGCGCCGGTCACCCCAAGTTGACCACTGAGCACCGCCCCCCAGGTGCGGCCCTGGACGTGGCGGGCTGCTGCGGGAAGCGGCCGTCGCGCAGCGCGGGGCGCCGGGGCGCACGCTCGGAGCTCGGTGCCAAAGTGGCTGCGCGCCTCCCTTCGTGGAGGTGAGGGAGGGGGAGAGTCCGGCTCTTCTTTCCGCTGCCTTCACACCATCCCTCAGAGGAGGAAGAGGAGGGGGGTGGGGGAGGGACGCGCGTCTTGGTGGTCAGTCTGCGCGAGTCTGTGTCCACTGTCCGGACTCCTGGACCCCGTCCGGTCCTGCAGAAACCAGGTGACTGCGCGTGAGTGGGCGCGTGAGAAATAACGAGTCCAGTCGTTCTCCTGCGCGCCGCGCGCGATGTCGCCAAGCGGTCGGTGCCGTGCCGGCCTTTCAGACTTGAACTGTTGCAGTCAGAGCCCAGCACTGGTCTGAGGACGGTCTGTCACCCTCTCCTCTCTTTGTGCTGCCAGCGAGTCTCGCATCCTTCGACGCGCACGCGCCTCCGAGCGGCTCTGAGCGGCTCTCTGAGCGGAGAAAACTCAAGTTCAAGTGCGGACGTGACGTTCAGTGCGCGGTGAGAAGGGAGAGTGGAGACTGAAGAGCACTGGGGGCGACTAGTGGTAGCTTTCACACACACACACACACACACACACACACACACACACACACACACACACACACACACACACACACACACACA
>JARVGS010000789.1:20820557-20832220 GCA_031762315.1 Hypsolebias antenori | reverse complement strand
TGCTTCACTATCCAAACCGGAAGAGAAGATCACAGCATAACATTCAATGAGAGCACCCTGCACGCCAATTAATGATGAGAAGGGGCTACCCGACGCGTCAAGAATGTAACGTGGAGGGAACCCGACCACGAGCGTCCACATACGACGAGTAGGGAGTGAGGATATGTCTACCTGGAAAAGCAGGAAACAGGGGGAGCGGGTTAAGGCCTGGCTGGGCTGAGAGGGAGAAGAGATGCCACCTGGGAGAATGAGAAGACGGATTTTCAAGTATAATACTATATTTTTTTATCAATATACGCTCATCTTATTATGCAAATGAAATTATCTTGATATTTTTTTAAATATCGAGATATCGCCCAGCCCTACTTAGGACCCAACGCTTAGAGATCCCTCATTAGTTGTTGTTACTCTAAAATCCAGACATTTAGACGCAGAACTCAAGTGTCACATTTGCTTAACAGTTTGATAAAAACGCAACAAACTGATTTTATTTCCTTGTCTTCGTTGTTAATGCTGAGTCAGCATTAGCATACTGTTGTTTTCCCTTTTGTTGCTGCGTCTTGTTTGCAATCTAACAAAGTCTGCATACCTTGCACCACTTTTTAGCTGTTCTTGTATCAAAACATTTAGCTCATTCAGGAAATTGGTGTTATGACTTTTAGTGTCTGTAACTCAAAGACTTGAGCCTCAAATCAAAGAAATACACTGTGATTACAACAATTCTTTCAAAATCTTTTTATTTTGCTTCTTTTTTTGGTTTGTTTTTTGTCCTCTGGTTAATTTTAGCCATTAGCTAGCTTTTGTGGTCTTTTAGCTTCTAGCTAAGCTTTGGAAACATTTTTTCTTACCTCTTCCTGATTTTAGCTAGAATTTTTTAACTTTTGGCTTTTAGCTTTAGCTTCTTTTGGCTTTTAACATCTCAGCTTCATCAGCTGTCATTCAGCATTCACACTGCATTTTTGCAATAACAACTAACAAAAAAAAAAAATCCATGTTTTTAGTTATAATTTATTTAATATTCTAATAAAACTCATACACCACATCTGTGTGAAATTGAAACAGAAGTGAAACAGAAAATGCTAAAACACCGTAATAGTCATAAATTTGTGACATCCCCAACAGTAGACAGGCCACTTCACTTCCTGTTTGTAAATCTCTTTTTAAAAACACATCTGTTCTCGCAGACTTTTAACACTGTGTCATTTGACTTAGTAGTTTATTGTTTTGTGTTTTTATGTTTTTCTTTTGATGCTTTTAATTCATTTTTATTATTTTTTTCTTCTAATTACTCCCATTGATTTTTATTGTTAAGCACTTTAGTAATGGCTGCTGTTTTTAAATGTGTTTTATAAATAAATATGACTTGATATTGTAACAAATCACACAAGCACAAAGGTACAATTATAATGGAAACAATAAATAACAATTATTAAAAGTCTGTTTTCTAAAATGTAAAAAAGGAGAAACAATTATTACTAATACTAACAACTTTATAATTGTTTCAGTTTGCAATTTGATGAGGGCCCCTTCAACAGAAGCACAAGAAAAAACAGAATTAATGTGCTTTTAATTAAACCATTATGTGTTGGATCTTTAAAGCATAAGAAGCCTGACTGAAGCACCCACATCTAGATCAGCATTCGAGGCCCTTTCAATGTTACAGTGGCCATTAAGAACATCAAATTTTGCAATTGCACTAATTAGAGCCATTAGTAAAATAAATAGACTGGAGCTGCTTTTAAAAAGGCCCTGGGAGTCCTGTGTGAGAGATGGATATGATAAAGTGGCTGCCTTTGTGTTTTCAGCTCCCCATAAATGATCCAGAAAATGTTCTAATGAACAATACAGGTGGGAAAGTCCTGAATCCTGGAGGTCTTGCTACCATTCTGCTTTGTTTGCGGGTGACTTGGTGGATAAACATTCCCGGTTAACGACCAATCTCAGAGCAACCAGTACGGCTGACTGAAGCTCAACTAACCCCTCAGCAAAAAAGATATCTGAACCCCGACCCGCCACACACAAACCCCTCCAAACTCCTAGAGGGAGCGTATAAATGAGGAACTCTGTTAATGAAGCAAGTCAATGAGCATTATTTTATTATGTGCACCTGATTCGAGAGCTTAAGTGATTTTATGTTCACTATTTGGCCAGCAGCTCACCGCCAGAGAATATCCTGATAACATGATGTACAATGAGACGTTTGTTTAGTTTCAGAGCAGCTCTTGTCTGACTTTTTATTAAAGAAATATTCTAAGTGTGCAACTCCCACAATCACAACCCTGTCACTCTGTGGGTTGTCTATGTAAATGACAAAATTCCTCAACCTGGATTAAGCCTTTTGTCAGTCAGCATGTCCATTTCTACAAATCAAAATGTCTGAAAAATAAGGTAAATTAATCTAAAAAGGTCGTACATGTCTACAAGTCAGTAACAAATGTTTTCTAATAAAGGACGGGAGCGTAGCTCTTCTATTTCCACAAATACTGCCTCAAGTGCTCCCAACAGTGAACCCACGCCTCTGTCGTTTACTGTTGTAAAGCATGTGTGCTAACTCAATGTCAAGGTGGAAAGAAATCAGCATTTACCCCCAGAGAAGCAACTGTTGCTATATATAAAAAAGGGTAACGGTAATTTCCAAACTGCATGGAGTCCATCAATCACTAGGGCTGTCACGATAACAAACTTTGCTGGGTGATTAATTGTCTCAGAAATTATTGCAATAAAAAAATATTGTTTGAAATGTGACAATTATTAGTAATTATTGTCAAATATTAATATAAGAAGAAATGTTTGTAAATTTGTTTTGTGTGTAGTACCTTTTTTCAACCACCGGATGGCAGTATAAGACTGTTTGAACCAAAGGATAGATAGCGAGGGACGAGTAGTGTGTCTCTTTAAGAAAAATGGGAGGGAGGCCCCTTGACGTGACATGGGCTGTCTCTCCTTCTAGTATTTTTTTATTCTCAAAATGGCAGCCGCTCGTTGGGGTTTGAGCTCTTTAGCATAGCATTTTTCACACAAACTTTTAATAAAGACCAGTAAACAAGTTCTCAGGTTCTTTTTGCAGAGAAAAACAACTTTTTAGACCAAGGCACTGGTTTCAACTGTGAATTGTGGAGCTTCGACAAGACGGAGGTTTTTTCCCCGAGGTCGGCCTGTTAGCTTACCTCGTAGCTTAGCCTCTCAGCTTAGCTGTTTTTAACAATCCAAAAACGCGATTTTGGATGGTTCAAATGGATTTTAAAGAAAAGAGGAAAAAAAGAGAAACCTTCCTAGGAGTGCACATCCCAGCATATTCACCCCAACGTCAGACTAAAACATGTCTAAAAAACCCAAGAGATCAATCTTGGACTCTACTAGCAGGTTAAAGGTAAAAGTTGAAAGGAAATAAAAGACTGGACAAATTGTTTAAAGGGGTTGCAGAAGAAAGCCTCTTCTCTCTATACTGCAGCACTAACCAAGTTAGTAAAATTTAATCTTAAAACTTCTAAAATATTACGATTCTGTGTCAGAAGGATCACAATTATGCTCACATAAATAAATCATGTTCCAGCATGATAACGCTTCTCTACTTGTAGATATAACACATACAAAGCCCCTGGTTAGTATAAGTAAATAAACATTAAACTAAAACACAGACAGCTGTCAACAAACGACTAAACTCTGTAATCCGCTTCAATAAATCCAATGTGGGTTGGACTTCTCGGTTTTGTGAAGCCCTGGAAACATTTCCATCTTTCGGCACCATTGCTGCTAATTCTGGAAGTAAAATAAATATTTATTATTTTACAGAGAAAGGCACTGCATAGTTTAAAGTCTCAGTCATTTCCCTACAACAATACCCTGTTAGTCTATAAGCATGCTTGACTCAGTTTAGATTTCACGTAGTGATTCCCACCATGACTTCACTAATGTCCCACAGTTTAGACGCCAGGTCCTGGCTTGTGGCCTTGTCCAGAAGAACCTGAGGCTGACAATCTGCAAAACACTTTCCCTGCACACCCTCCACATCTGGGCTAGAGGCCAGATACACTGAGGTTCGAGCTCCTTCCTCTGGGCTTTTAAACAAACCCCAGGAGAGCAGGTTAAAAAGGGGCTTAGCTAACACTGGAACGTGCACATGCCTCCCCAGATTAGTCCTCACGATGCCCGGAGTCAGAGCGTTCGCCGTCACTCCGCTGCCCTCCAGGCGACGAGCCAGCTCATGGGTGAACAGCAGGTTGGCCAGTTTGCTGCGGCTGTAGGCCAAGGCTTTGTCATAGAACTGCTCGCTGTTCAGGTCCTCAAAGTTAATCTCACCATGCTTGTAGAGCTTGGAGGAGACCACCACAATCCGGCTGGGGGCTGAGCGTTTCAGGAGGTCCAGCAGCAGGTGGGTGAGCAGAAAGTGACCCAAGTGATTGACCCCAAACTGCATCTCGAAGCCATCCTCTGTCCTGGTGTAAGGACACTGGAAGACTCCTGCATTGTTGATCAGCACATCTAACCGAGACTCCTCCTGGTGAACAGCACAAAGGAGACCAGTGAGGGTTGAGGTGCAGGCTGGAGGAAAGATCAGAATGAAGTTAGAGCCTCGTCTTAACCAGCTACTGACAGTAGAGTATATTTTAATCCTTCAGTTGAAGGACATGTTGTGGTATTGCAGCTGCATCTGATGCAGCTTATCCAGACACAAAGCTTATAAAGCAGCCATTACAGTACATGCTGTACATATCGTACAGTTTGTGAACTGAGCACTATTAGAAATATGAACCTTTAGTAGGGTAAAGCTTAAAGCTTCTTATATTTATTTGACAACAAAAGCTTACAATGTGTTTAATAGTTTATTTAAACTGTAAGGAAATGCCTGTCTGCCATTAAAGGAAATAAAAAGTGATATACTGTACTGTACTAGTCTTGTTGCGTTTGAACAATTTTTAAACAAATATGTGGTAGCAAAAATAAATCATCACGTAAGGGCATTAAAGTATATACTATAAATTTTGCCATAAGGTAAAAAAGGCACAGTGATGTATAGCTTCTAGCTCACTAAATAGTGGTTTAATTACAATAATGACTGATTTTTTCTTTTTTTTTTTTTACTCTTGGTGGCTTTTCAGTATTTATCAATTTTTATAACTTATTTACCATATGCATAAAGTAATATGTAAATGTGTGCATTTAGATTATTGCTTAAGCTTCCAAAATGGTCAAGCCAGATGTTTGTTTTAATAATAGTCCCAATTTATTAAATACAGAACATTTTACTTACCGTACAAACATTTTATTCTGTATTTGTTTTAAGAAAAAAAATGTGTATTTTTCTTTATGAAATGTAAAGCTTGCATGATTTATTTACTGTATTTTGTAGTGTTATGATATTGTGTCTGAAATCAAGTAAAATTACGCTAAATTCCATTTGGAAATGTGACATTTTGTTCCAGATGTTTACTGCAACTTGTTTGTTTTTCATGGAGCGCGCCATCTGACTACCTTTATAATATTCTCACAGAAAGTCTGGACGGACTTCAGCGACGCGAGGTCCAGATGTTTGACCGCCACCTGCGCGCTGTCTGCCCCGGTCTGCTGACGGATCTCCCGGGCCGCCTCCTCGGCTCGGTCCGGGTCCCGGC
Organism: Hypsolebias antenori; assembly: GCA_031762315.1. Lineage (NCBI taxonomy): Eukaryota > Metazoa > Chordata > Actinopteri > Cyprinodontiformes > Rivulidae > Hypsolebias > Hypsolebias antenori. The sequence continues at coordinate 20,826,608 of JARVGS010000789.1, read as the reverse complement.
AGGCCATGATCACCCGGCCCTGGAGCTTCACAATCCCCGCTGCCGTGGCTTTCCCTATCCCGCTGTTCGCTCCGGTCACTATTACCGTCTTCCCGTTCATCATTGTTACGAGTTATTCTTAGTTAACTACAGCTACAAACGCTACAAGCTAGGGCTAACGCTTACTAATGTCACGTGACAACAACAAACTGAAAAACTTCATTACCCAGAATTCACAGGAAGTCGTTTAGAATGACCGGAAATAAAATTGCTTTACGTATGCTGCTGTTTGACTAAAGAGCTGCTTTTTGTAAAATTCATAGTTTAAGATATACGCTGTGCATTACACATTTTTTTATCCTCCAATCAAACGTTTTATTAAAGTTGAATAAGCAAACACTTCTAAATGGTATGACTTTTTAATTTTGAGTGGTGCTTATTTAGCTACTTTATTGATAGATTATTAAAAATGTGTTCTTCTAAATTTAGTGATCTACACCAGGGCTATTCAACTAGGGGCTCGGGGGACAAATCAGGCCCATGGGTGAGCCCAGCTCAGCCCACCAATTATATTTTTAAATAAAACTAGATTTTAAAAACATAAAATAAACTTAATAAATGACAATAACTGCTGAATGTTCTGCCCCTGGTTCAGTAACTGTGGCCCCTGAGCAATTTAGTTGAATAGCCCTAATCTCTATGTAGCTTTAAATAAACTGCTTAAGCCTAGTTTGTCCCTCAGAGATACATACCGGTAATTATTGCAATGGGGCAAAATAGGTTACAAACTACAGTATTAGAAGGTTTTGAATCAAGCTCCACGATTACACAATGAATTCAGTTCTGCAGTTCAAAATAATGCAATTTTTATTCAAAAATATTAGTCTGAGATACATTGGGGGAAACAAAAAAAAATGTTGTGGTTTAACTTTAATGCAACATGTCGTCTTGCAGCAAAAGTGCTTCAGTGAACACAAGTTCTTAACAACTTTTTAAAAATTCATAGTTTTAAATTTTAGATTGATAAGTTTGCGAAAGCGTGTGGCAGTTTCACATGTGAGTGAATGTTTTCTTGACGCTGTTAAAACAGCAACCAGGCCAAATTGATGACAAAATAAATCTTTTTACACACCCTTTAAGTAGCTTTTTTAGGAACTTTAAACTCTCATCGTTTCTATCATCGCATGGTTTAGTTGTCATTGTGTATGTAAACGGGTGTGGATCAGTTTGACTCTGGTCAGCTGGTCTCTGGGGTCACATGTTATCGATCATTCCACTGAAAGACCTTAAAATGTCCTGAGATCACTTGTGTTATGATTTGGCTTCGTATTAATGAACTGAAATTGAATAATTGAAGATGTGATGATGTTTAAAGACAGCTGTGGACATGAACGTGTTAGTGTAGAAATTTTGGTTTCTTATAAAATGATTAAAACCACATTAACGCTTCACTGAGGATTCATATTCAGTGAAAAGCTTGCCACTTTTACATGCTACTGAAAATCTTCATGTTCTCTGAGCAGGATTCTCAGATTTCCTAAATAAATCAGTGAAAACCTTCGGAGACCTCAGCGGCCCGGTGCCAAAAAAAACACTGAGTCAACCTCTTCCAGCGCTGGTACCGAGGTCGAGCTTGTCGTGGTTGGTTTCACAGTTGGGGCTCAACCAGCAGCAATAATGTGGTAATAACATCTGTAACATCTGGAAATCATTGAAGCTAAAGCCGAACTTGTAATAGACAAATGAGGCTGTTTCTGCAGCAGCTGAGAGGGAAGTCACTCTGCTCTGCAGCTTCCCATCAACCCAGTAGCTGCTGCAGCTGCCTACAGAGAAAACTAAATGCTACATGCTTGGACAAACTATGAGGAGGATATGAACATATTTACGACTGCACAGAGGACAGCAAAAGAAAATGAAATGTGCACAAGAGTTGACATATTTCAACTATTTAAAAAAATAAACATTTTGATAATAAAAGCTAATGTTTCAAAACCAGTTAACTTCATTATCTTATACCTAATCCCTTGATTTGTTCTTTACCCCTCAGCTTTTCTAAAACTCTGATTTTTAGACACAAATTACACAATAGAACAGTGTGAATTGTCAGGGAAATACAATTAATTATTCAAAATAATCATCTGATTTCTCAAGTTTGAGACGCTTTCAAAAGGTTAATAACTTAAAATAGAAATTTTCTTGTCTAAGTGTTTCAAGATTATAACAAAAACACAACAACAAATAAATGTGTAGCCTACTGTATATCAAAATAACAATTCAAAATAAAAGTACATTAAAATATCACGGGTGCTCAAACTTTTTGGGTTCAGGGACCCCCCTCATAATCCTCATGTTTATTAAATAATTTTCTTCAGTTTGTCTCTTTAATGCAATGGTAATATGTGTGTAACATAAATACTTAAGACTTGTTCTTAACAGCGTTAATACAAGTTTTTATCATTTTAAACTAGGGTATTTTTCATTCAAGACACACTTAATTAACAACATTTTTAATTTCAACTTCCAAAAATTACAGTTTTGAAAAAAATAAACTGCATCAAAAACCACTTTAGAGCTTCACCTAATCACATAATGACCATAATGAATGTCTCACCACTTCTTCAAATTATTTCAGAAAACTACATAAAACTGAGCAGAATCATAACAGCAGTAGTCAGACCAAGTTCATTTGTAAACCAGTCAATAACTAAATGCAAATAGCAGGCGGGGTGTGTGGGGTGGGGGTGGGGGTCTCCTCCCCCAGAAAATGTTGAATAAAGTAGATGTGATTTCTTGCATTTTGGTGTATTTTAACATGTGTGAAACATCTATGTGCTTGCAATAAAAAAATTGCAGACTCCCTAGCACCGGACCCCAGTTTGAGAACTACTGGTTTAGATGAGTCTTGAAATCTGTTGATCTGCTTTACACGTCTGGTCATATGTCTCCTACCCAGCAAGCTCATGTGGGGCAGTAGTCTGGTGATAATGCAGATTAATTTTTCGATCTCAGCACATAGGAAAACAACAATTACAAAGAACTGGTTCAGCAGATTTTAAACGGTTAAGTTCCAAACAAGCTCACTGTTAAGAAAAAATGGCCATGTTTATTAATTTTCTTCACAATCAAGCACAGCTCCTTCAACATAATTTATTGAGTTGATGATGTCGGGTCACACTAAGACTTTTTAAATAAAAGTCCTGATAATTACCTTGAAGCACTGACACAGTTCTACTAGCAAGGTACAGTAGTCCCTCGCTACGTCGCGGTTCGTATATTGCAGACTTGCTTTACTGCAGTTTTTCAAAATAAGATTGGACATGACACACAATTGGCTGATTGATGGTTGAGCCGCATGATTGGCATGGATTTTTTATTTAAAATAAACGTTTTAAATTATTTAGCACCTGTGTGCAGCCCTGCAGAAAAAGCTTCCTCCTGCACCAGTGTTTAGCCCAAGCTGCAGGAGAAGCTCCTGCAGTTGATCAGCTGATTTCTGCTCTGCAGCGGAAAAGTGGGCATGGCCAAGAGCGGCAGGTGCAGAGTGCAGCGGAGGCAGGGAGCTGACATGCTGTGCTCTTTGAGCATTTAGAGTTTAGAAACATTGCTTAGAATAATGCAAGAGTATGGGAAGGGTTTAAAATGCCTTAATATATATAAATACCAAAATAAACACTACTTGTACTACTATTCCTGCTTCACAGGTTTTCACTTAGCGCGGGGCTTCAGGGTACGGATCCCCCGTGATAAATGAGGGACCATTCCTAAGTCATGAAGACAGAGAAACAAAATTAATAAACCATGAAACAAAATCTACACAATATATTTATCATATTAATGAAAAATGTGTCCTTAAATCAAATATTTAACTCAAAATTTTGACCAGATGCCAACTACCACATTACTGATACAGACTCTGATGAAGTTACTGAAGATAGGTTAACAATTGAAGGCTGCTTGGGATGGAGACGTCTGACAGTTTCTGTACGGTGGCGCTCAGATGAAGAATATAGATAAAAAGGTAGGTAGGGTTGAAATAGAAGAAGCTTGTAAAAGCTGCATTTTTGAATACCAGACTGTTTTTCTGGTGCCCAACCTCCTTGTTTGACTCCAAATATTAATTCTTAATTGTTTTACTCAATCATTCTCTTTTCTTAAGCATTTAACATCAGATCAGTTCATATTCCCACTTATATGTGTTTACTGAGGTCTGCATTTGTCCAACTCCACCATAATGGTATGGTCAAACTCAAGCTTCCATTTTGTTTTTGGCTGATTCAGCCAAGTGCTTATGTAGAACCACGTTTCAGATCTGGAAAACTACTGGAGTCAACTCTTTCAAAATGCAGCATTTGATTTGTTGTTCAGGATATATTTTTCAGTGTTCGTGTTCTTTCTTTGCAAAGATGAAAAAAATTAGTATAGCACATTCAATCAAAACCATGGATGCTCCTCAGCTGACTGCACATCATCAGAAAGCTCACAAACTCACTCTGCAGAACCTTTTTCCCTTCAAAAACAGCAGCAGCCGAATCCACACGTTCCCACGTTCAAGTCCGTGCTTCACACAAGGAGAAAAAAAGTAACAAAACAATTAAAGAACTATCTATCATCCAGCTAATAAAAAACAGCTTTAACTGACATAATGTATGGCCTGGATGACAGGCGCAGTCCCAGCGTGTCACTTGGCCGAGCCAAGACTTGGCTGTGATAAATGGAGGCCGGAGCTCGGTGTGGAGGTCCGTCTCAGTCGAGGGGATCAACACTTCCAGCTGAGAGCTCCCAGGACACATCTGTCTGCAGGCAGCACTGATGGCTTAGGGCCCTCCAGGTGTCTGAGCTGCTCGTCACCTGGAGTTTCAGAGAATCACACTCAGCCATCCTCTGCTGAGAGGTAACCACAAACACACACCTTCACACTGCATGCACAGTGTAGTGCATGCATTTAAAACCACGTCAGATAGAATAATTAATAAGGCTACAAAAGAAAACATCAGCAGAGTTTTATTATAATGACTCGTGTCAAAGTGCACATTTCATTTTATAGTTGATGTTTCTCATTGAACTGTTTTAGCTCACATAAAAAAATGTAGCTTTGTGACAAATTCAACAAATAAAATAGCTTTTAATAATACATAATATGGGGGGACACACTGTAAATCAGGCTATTTGTTGAGCAAATATACATTTTTTTAAGTCTCATTGTGTTGAAAAATGACATAAATTACCAAAAAAAAAATTTTTGAATTTATCAGTAAATAGCAGACATTATCTAAAAAAAGGCTTCAAAAGTAGCTGAAAGGGTAGAACAAGTTTAAATTAGCAGAATACATCAGAAATACCACATTTGTCCTATTAAGTCAAGTCAAGTCAAGTCAGACTTAAAGAAGCAGAAATGAGCACAAAGATACGGTGAGTGGATATTACCTGAAAAAAAGCTGATTAGCAACAAAAACAAACAGCTGAAAAGTAGCTAAACAAAAAAACAAATAAACTAAAATTACCAGAAGGAAGTGGAAAGAGCACATTTTTGCTGAATTAGGCTGAAAAAGTTGCAAAAAAAGAAGAAAAAAAGAAATATGGACTTAGCTGAAAAAGCTAAAATGAGCATTAAACTGCATAATAGTAGCTGAAATAGCATATAAAGCTAAAAAGCATAAATAAGCTGAAAGGATCATAACAAACTGAAATGATAAAAAGGTAGAAGAAGCAGAAAAATGTAGCTAGCACAAAGATTCTAAAAGGATCACAAAACAGCTGGAAAAACAGCTGAAATTAGCTGGAAAAAAGCTTAAATTTGCCAGATGTAAAATGAACAATGTAAAATGAGCTCTATTCGTTTTCTATGAGGAAAAAAATGGCAGAAAAGGCTAAATATTTCAAAAGCTAAAGTAGCGCCAATACCAAAAGTCACAGCAGGATTGTTCTGAAAGACCTGAACATTTTGATGTATGATTTGTTGAAGTAGCACAAAAATTATGGAACGAGAGAAATGCTGAAAAATGTACGGAAGAAAAATGGATCACGATAGTGTGAACACTTCATAAACATCTACACAATCGAATCAACACAGTG
>JARVGS010000789.1:20809098-20820085 GCA_031762315.1 Hypsolebias antenori | reverse complement strand
TGTATATGTGTGTGTGTGTGTGTACACACACAAACTCTTTTTTTCATAAAGGCCCTTGGGTTAAAAGGTGCCTACAATTTTATTCCTAAACACTTTGTAGACTAATGTGAACATCTCAAAATACTGATATTTCAACACCAATATAGGTCAAAGAGGCCACTGTATGATTCAGATATTTAAAAAGATTGATGCCGCTGTGCATCCTAACTTGTTCTGATGAAGAGCTGAGCTCAACGTGTCACCTGGTGCCAATAAATGAGCCAAACGTGAAGCCCTGCTGGGTGCGAGCCTGGTGTCTGTTCCTGTCATTAGATTTCTTGCACTGATCGTGCATGTCACCCGATCCGAAACACAGATATGTTTTTATTGTTCCTGTAAACACAAATGTACATCATGCACCTCTGTTCACTTTGAAATTAGTGTTTTGATCACCAACACATGAATATTGTCGTCTTTTTAGTCCATAGTGGGTCATCAGTCCAATGGAACAGCGAGGGTAAAGTCTTCAATTAATGCTTTCAGTGGTCTTGATTTTTAAAATATTTTCTGAGGAAAACGGTTTCTTCTTTTTATATTCTACACGTGTTTAAAGTGCATTCAGAGTAGGAGTACAGGTATATTGTATCTATGTACACCCATTTCTAAGGGAATAACTTTTTTTTGACACGCCACAGTAAAAGAATCTGTTCAGATCACGAAGACGAAGCGTTTCAGTTGAAGAGAAAAGGAGAAAATCAGAATCAAGACATTTTGTAACATATTCTCTCATCTTTGGAGAAGGGATAAAACAAAGAGTGAAGAGTAGCTGTCAGTCAGCCTGACTGAACATCCTTGCAGGGTCTCTTCTCTGCATTGCATTCTTTTGCATTGCAAAACAACAAATAGTTTTAGAAAATGGGCAACTGGTTATTGTGTAATATTGGAGAGGTTACATTTCAGCATCACAGTTTCATTCATAAACAACACTCCTCTACATCTGGTGTGCAGTCTGGACCATGGGGATATGGAAACCAGCTAAACTCCACTCGTAGCCAAAGAAATGTTTCAAGAGTGTTCTTTTATTATCAGTTGAACCCAATGGGTTTTTTTCTTTTGTGTGAATATGCAAAAACAATAAAAAGCTTTTCAACGTATGAAGGAAAGCACACAGGAGCTGTAATGGGATGAGATTAAAACCTGCTCTGCTGCCAGATCTTTTTAAACCTGCACAGTCGTTTATAAGAACAGGACCGCTTTCCTGACACCCCAACTCACTCTCTCACAACCCTGTTTGTCTTCACTTGGTCACATCAGAGGTATGCACTTCTTTAATGTCAGGTGAGCCTCTTGATGTGAAGCACTGAAAACCAGTTCTAAGAAAGCGCAAACTCCACCTCGGACGCATTTAGCTGATTAGTTTCCTGTTCTTCGGTCATTCTCAGATTGACCTCGGCCTTCAGAAGAGTTAAAAAATAGTTGGGATTTTTGGCCGTCAGAGCTTCTCCAGGGAGCTGCGCCGACAGACCTGACCTCAGCTGGCCCTGACTCTGATTATTGTCCAGGAGGATGAGGCCTCAGAAAGCCGAGAGAGATTCCGCATGCGGACGGATTTACAATGAAACAAATCAGTTCAAGGTGTACTTTATTTAAATCAAACAAATCTGCCGTTTAAACTGTTTAACACAGAACCTGAGAAAAGATGAATCCGCAGACTAAATGATCCCAGTTTTCAGTCAGAGGTTAATCTATCTCACGTTGGGAATGTTGAACCTTCTGGAGAAGTGGCGAGCTCTGCGTGATTTTTTTTTTCTCCTGAACGTTTTTTGCTCAGGCTGACCCATATGGGAAGCATCTCTTAAAATAATGGTTTCCAAACATTATTTTACAAGTTCGAGTAAGAAACATTCCCATGTTTGTGTTTGTGTTCAATTGTCTGTACTTTTAGCAAAATATCTCACAAAAGACATGACAGATTTTTGTGAAACTTTCAGAAATCATCCTTTTGGAGTCAACCCAATTCAAGATAATTATATGGATGGTTAGATGAAGGGCTTAATGATGGGATTTGGGAACTCTTATTTTGACAGTTGTTCAGGTAACCGCTTGCTTGGATCTAGTAACTCTCAGGCTTACCAATAATAAAGTTATGAACAAATATGACTGCCTTGAACAAATAAAACTTATATTGGATATGTAAAGTGAAAATAATTACATAAACACTCATTTTAAACACAACGGCCACTTACGACTTATTAATATCACGTACGAACTGCACCTTCAAGTAGCATTTCTGCTTCTACCCTTAAAAATATATCTGCCCCTAAAAGAGAGGGCCCAAAACAGTCAAGTAAGGGGTGGGGGCATAGGAGTGTTTACAATTGTAGATCAACATAGATGTCTAACAACGTGTTAAAATACACCAAAATGCAGGAAATCACATATACTTTTTTTAAAGTTTTCTGGGGGAGGACCCCCAAACACACCACCCCCACCCCAGCTGGCCTGGTATTTGCATTCCAGCATCTATTGGTTTACAAATGAAGCCCTGGTTAGATGGCAACTGTTGAGCCAGAAATTTGCAATGGCTGTGGCTGAGCATCATCCTCAACACATTTTTTGAATGCAGTGCATTGCACAACACCTTTGCCTAATATCTGGGCATGAATTGCTGGATTCAAGCCTGTTTGTCTGTTAGCAAAATATTTCACAACGCACTGAATAATTGTTAATGACATTTTCAAAGAAATGTCTAGAACTGTTACCTTTTGGAACTGATCCAATCCCAGAGGTCACCACAGCTGATCAACCTAATAATGACAGAACTGGCCAAACCTCACTGGGTTTAACAGATCTTTACTTTAAATCGGTGTGATGTTAGCTGTGTTATTCACAACACATACTCCGAGTGCTAAGAGATCACAAACGATAGTGCATAAGATCATGCGAAATGTATTTTTCAGGGAATACAACTCCATCATTTCTTAACATGTGTTTTCTTCCAAACCTTTGTTATAAAGGACAGCAGGATGACTTGTTCACGTAATGCTAGGCCTTTATTCGTACTTCTGCCTCTCTCTGCGCATCAGATTCTTGTTTCTTGATTATTGCACCTGATTTGGACTGGTTTATTATCCCTCAGTACATTTTTAGTTTAATTTGGTCATTTGCCTGTTTCGTATAGTTGCTCATGTCTCTCCAGCGCTGTTTCAAAACTAATTCTTCCAGTTTAGTTTACTCTGCTTCTGAAGCTTGCCCAGAATGAATCATCTTCTTTATGTGCTTGAATGACACTTTATGTTGATTATTTTAATTTTTTACAGAAGAATAGACATATTTTTAAACAATGATGGATGTTTGAAAGAAATAGATGTGATCAAATTTGACCTTTTCTTACCTTGAATCATCTGAGTGATCCTGTTTCTGGGCAAGTTATGTATTGTTGTCAGTTTTCTCACTACTGCTGATTAAAACAGTTTTAATGTACTTGGTGCAAAGACATGAAGACTGAACATACAAAAATACTCAAAGACAGAAGTAAAACATCCAAACTATTTTTCATCTTGACTGTTAATGTGTCTTCATTAAGAATTTGTAAATGCCATGTATGACCTGAAGCCAACTAATGTGTGTTTACCTTTGAAAAGAGCCAAGGTGGTGAAAAATTGTAGGAGTTCCAGTTTTTTCTCTACAGCTTTTCGACACTAGATGGCGCCAACAGGCTCACACCTGCTAACCATTATCCCAATGATCTGCAGGAGTATACGTACATGGCAGTTGATGACTTCAGTCCAACACTGGTGCATTGTCTGTCTACTGGTTGTGTTCTTGGCCACTTTACCATTCCTAGTGTTTTGTAAAGACAAACCTTGTCTCACATGTTTCAGCAATGACTCCTGTGTCCCTACTGTGCCTTGGACCTCCCTGGTTTCATCGTTAAAGCCTCCTAGTGATTCCCCCAGCCGTTCCTCGCCTTCCACCACCTGCCTACCGATCTATGCAACCTTTCTGGAGTCTCCTCATTTGTGACTACTGGAACTATTGGACCTTCACCCATGTGATGAGCTTTTCCTTCAACAGGTCCCTCCCAGCTGAGTTGCAGCCAAACTGTCGATTTCACATTTTGTAAATAAACACTGTTAATTGTCCCTAATCTTGGAGTTGCTAGTTTTGGTCACGTTATTATCTGGCATTGAGTAAGTCCTTACAAAACTTAATTAAATGTTAAATTAGCCATATTTGTTTACGTACACAGTCATGACTATTGTAGGTCAATCATGTGACTCAAGCTGCTGTTTGGCAGATTTGTTTGAATGCTTTGTTTACATTGAGCATGGACCAGCGTTTCAGTGTTGCTTATCAATATTTCAGAGAAACTACTGAAGTAAAATTTTTCAAAACTGCACCATTTGACGGAGTTCAGGATGACCTTTAATGCTTGGTTTCATAATTTGTAATGACTATCAACAAAATGGAAATGATTGTAAACTACTTGATTTGTCTCACACTTATTTTTTTTTTTTAAAACATCAAATTTGTGTTTAGCTGGGATTAAAGCACGAGTGATGCATTGTAATTCTCTTTGCAAAGTAGAATTAGAGAGATGTAATTTGCCAGCTGCACTAATCCATCATATGAGTATGTACTGTCAGCCTGGGCTACGTCAGGGGCAGCACCATTCACCCAAATCTCTCCCTCCCTGCTCATTGATTTGCACTTATTACCCACTCCAGAGTCATTTTGAGGATATGTAAACAACTTAACAGCAGGCTTGTTCCTGTACTGTGTGGGATGACTGATTGTGCTCGGCTGACTTCCACGCAGCTCACAGAGCCACGGTCCGCTTGCTCCCCCCTGCTCTGGTGGAACCTGCGATCATGTTTGAAAGAGGTGCGACCAGCTGAAAAGTGTGGTAGCCATTTTCCGCATTAACACTCTGACCCCCACGCTCACTGTTGGTTCTGATGTTAATCAGGTTTACAGACGAATGGAGAAAGAGGTAAACAGCTTGGAAGTACAGACTTTGCGGTGCTTCATGGAGGTCTATACAGGCACTTAGCAAGAAGATTTCATCATGATTCACAGCTCTGTGGTTAGATGAGCCAGTGAAGGGTGAAATACTGTAATACTGGCTGACTCCCCTGAACTGGTGTGTCGACTCTCTTGGCGCTGCTCTGCCCTGCGCTGTTTATAACCCCTCAAAGCTTGGTTGTTTTGGCACAGCTGGTGCTTTACAAGCTATGAATTATAGTTTCCTACATTTTCTCCCTGGACCTCACTCACTCCGTTTCAGACTTTGTCATGTAATCAGTGCACTTTGTGGCTGTCAGATTTTGACATTCCACATCTGGAACGGCAAAAATGGCAAACCAGGTTGCAGCTGCAACTCCAGGAAAGTAGCCTTGTTCGGCCTAAAGAGAGATGACATCTGATGCTATCTGTCAGGGTTATGCTGCAGTTGTGTGGGAAAAACACACGCTTTTAAAAGTATTATGTAGTCTTAACAGGTCTCAAACCAAAAAAAGAAATCTGAATGAAAAAGGACATTTAACTTTATGTCATAATTTAATTTAATTTATTTAACACAGTTTGAACAAAAAGGCAGTAACTGAAAAACTGTGTACCCTTACTGCTTTGAATGGGAATTAAAACAGCCATTTCCAACCTGCTGGAGATCCACCATATTGCAATGATAACTATTATTCACTCATAGAAAATATTTAAAACAGGTGCCGTTCTTCTTGGGAGTGGATGTCCCAAGAAATCCACCCAAAGGTCAGACTGTACAATGCTCAGAGAATTGATTACAATTCCATGAGCTCTATCCCAGACTACGCCTCAGTAAAGGTTGAACTTCATGACAGGATAATTACAACAATAAAAAAAGAATAGCTTGTTTGGAACAATTGCAGGAGAAAGTCCCCTTTCTGTAAAAAGAACCGGGCAGCATGACTTAGGTTTATGAAATTTTATCTGAACAAACCATAAGACTTCTGAGAGATGAGCCTTGTTTTGAAACCACAGGACCTGAGCACCTTGAAGACCTTAAGTCGCCCATGAGGTCCTCTGTCAAGCAACAGGTTGGTCAAATGGGAGGTTATCAGTCTGACAAGAGAGCTTGGATCAGACTGGGTCATGATGCAACAGGACACTGAGCTGCAGCATTGCAGCAAATCTACAAAAAAAAAATGGCCAAAAGAAAAGAAACAAGGTGCTGCAATGGTCCAGACCTCAACCTGATTGAACATGGTAGGAGCAGAGAGCTCTGCAGAACAACACCCTGCAAACCTTTATGAACTACAGCAACTCTGAGAAGTCTGCCAAACATTCCTCCAAAAATAGAAGTGGTAGCATATTATGAGAAGCTTATCAATGATTTTTAAATAAAGGCAAACTTCTGAAGAACTGATGCTCGTATCCCAGGAGTCCTTCCATGATCTTCAGTGAAAGGCATTCACAAATATATAACAGCAACAGGGCAGAGGTTATATATTTGTCTCTCATGAGACGCTAAAATATGTAAGCACATTACATTCATAGCAGTTTGTGTGCACGGAGCCGTGCCATAGGAGTTTATTTCTTGGCTGGTGAACAAGGATTTTTCTGCCTGAAAAGTGTTGCAACTCTGCTCCGTCACTCAGCGCATCGTCCTCCACGGCCGAGCAGCTGAAAATACCATGAGGTCGTGGGGAATGGGAGTGTGTTGAAATTCCAGTGGCTGGGGAATGACAGCGAGCCAAGAAATCAGTGAGTCATCATTATTGATTAACAGCCCTATCAGCCTTGGCAGATATTTGATGCTCGTTCAGAGCTGGGAGCCAATAAAAACCTTAAGAACCGTAGCATGAAAAAGAATTAGCAGCAGCTCAAAAGTCTCTCGACTACAAACCGCGAATAGTTATGGGAATGTAATACAAGCGATACGCAGGTATAATGCTTATTGTTACTAGAACGTCTCCACGCGTCATGCTTGACAGCTTTCAACACGTCATCATGACATCATGTTAAACCTGTAACTTTACTTACTCCTCATTCCAAGATCAACATCTCATGTTTTTGCATCTTTTAATTTGATAGATGACGTCCAAACAGAGCAGAGTGGTTCATGTTTCGTGGAAGTAAACACTCCGCTGGTTTCAGGAGAGATAACAAGAAATACCTGACAGATGGACAAAACCATTAGATTTATGACAACTGATGCAAGAGTGATTAAAGTTCTCGACAAAAGAATTATCTTGCTAAAAGCAGATGTTTATATGCCTGGTGTAAGTCTTTAAATGCAATGACGGGAAGTTACGACTGAGCAATAAAACTGAGAGGCAAACAACCTGTGTATCAGAAGAGAAAAAGAGTTTGTAAGAACTTTTTAGACTTGTATTTTTACAAAGCATTATCTTTACCAGGGACTAAATGTGTAAATCATACATAAAACTCCAGGTCCAGTGCTTATTTATTCACATTTTTCTTACCAGGCTTTCTTGTGATATCGTTAAAAAGGTCTTGGCCAGCAGTTCTTCATACTTTCTGAAGGTTTTGCACAGACTTCCTTTGGACTTTGACTTTTTTAAAACATAGTTTCGGTCCTTGTGTTTTACCATTATGTTTTTGTCCCACATCGCAGAGCAAGGACTGGAAGAAATATCTTCCATTTCTGTGTACATGCATGTTGTAAGTATAACATGAAAAATTAGTGAAGTACCAACTTCCATTTTGGTGTGTGGCTGCATCTAAGCATCAGAAAGTTTCCTTTCAAAAATTGGATTGTCACGTCAAAATCCTAGATGGCTGCTGCCACATTTTTACTTTCCAAGAAAACCAGTAGATTGTGTTGAATCTTCACATGGTAAATAAAATTGTAAAATTTTTGTAATTGTCCACGTGTGTGGACAATTACAAAAACACGATTGTTTACTTGCATTCCATGTTCAGTTCCAATCCAGACAAACTTCTTTCAGTTTTCCCTCTTCAGGGGTTGCCACAGGGAGTCGTCATCCTCCATCTCACTCTGTCCTCTGTGTAGTTTGTCCTCACTCCAACTACCTCTTTGTCATCAATCCAGACAAACATCTCAAAAACTACAAGCGTTCACTATTCATATATCGCTGGTCAGGGTTACTGCAAATAGCTCCCTAGTCCCTACAGTTGGCAAAATAGTTGTGGTTTGCACTGATAAAAAAAAAATATATATATCCTGATGCATGCTCAATAATCCAGATAGATGGATGATTAAAAAAAAGATGGTATCCAAGAAACATTGTTGCTACAGGACTTGCAGTAGTGGCAGCTGATATGATGACAAGCCTCGTATGAAAGATATTTGGTTCTTGCCATTTCCAAAGCTGATAACTCAGTGAGAGAAATGTGATCGTTGGATTTAACTCCGTGGCCGAGTTGGCTTCGGTTGGACAAATGTAAACAGTAACGTGTGTGGACGTGTTTAATATGACATATGTTGTATTAAAAGTATAAAAAATACCATCACCATCTTGCCATTCTTTACTTGAAGTGGTGTAAAAGCAGTCTAAAAGTGGTTTATTTCTTAAAATAGCAAAAAAATGGAGAAAAATTAAATTTAAACTGAAAGCCTTTACATGCAAAGTAATGTCACACATCAGGTCATTCGTGCTCTTTTTCATGGAGGCTATAGAGAAAAGAGCACAGGTCAGTATGGAGATACCAGGATAGTCATATGCTTTTCTTCTATCAATTTGGCCTTGTTGCCCATCACTGCTAGTCCCCTGCATTGAAGCCAAAGCTTGAGCTGTTTATCATTGTATCCTTCAATACATTTCAAGTCAATTTTGCCACCCGCTTTGAATGTTATCAACCATTAAACGGCCGTTATTACATATTATCATCCCCACTTGTAGCGGTCAGACTGCCCCTCCTGTACCTCCTATTAGGTATAAAAGGTATGTTGTTAGCGTTGGTAGCTATGATAACCGGCTCCATTTTTAGCTTTGTTAGCGGTCATAATAGTTTCACATGGTTAGATTTAGATTAAAGGGTCTGGCGTTAGGTTGAGGGTCTTGGTTAGGTTTAGGCACAAGGGTAAGGGGGTTAGGTTTAGGGTTGGTCCTCTGGGTCAGGTGTAAGGTTAGGTTTAGGAAAAGAGTTATATAAGCTGAAAAAAAAGACACTTCCTGGTTTACCCCAGCAAGATGCTGCCTATTATTAGCAATAATAACGATAATAACATAACTTCAAACCTACTAGGAGGTAGGTGGGACAGTTTCACCGCTACATATGGGGATGATAACACTTAATAACGGCCATTTAATGGACTGATAACATCCGAAGCCTCTCATTATGGCCCTGGAACATGGTTTTGCTTAGGTTGACATGGACAAAAGTGGTGGTGGCCTTTGTTTGTTGTCTAGCATACCGTTTGCCTGACATCTCGGACTTTTGGGTCTCCCACAATACTCATGATGTCATCCCTGACCAGCGCTATTCCTCCAGTGGTGGTGCTTAATTTGAGCCGGATCCTGCTAGAACAGGATCCGGGAACTTTCTTATTTTGACAGGGTGCATTCCGGTAACTAGGGATGCACGATATTGGATTTTTGTCCGATGTCCGATATGCCGATATGTTAAAATGTATTTGGCCGATAAATTATATCGATGTTTTTAATATACTTTCATTTGTCAGAACATAGCCCTCTTACTTAGGCTTATTTGCTTCAAAATTGTTTAACAGCTTTAAGAGCTGGTGACATATATTCAGTAACAGCCATATGCAAAGCATTTTAACTTTTATTAAATAGAAAGTATTTATTAGCATTAGTCACCATTAGTCTCACTTGTGGAGGATGTTCCAGGTTCCTAGCTGCAGTGTGGGATCCTCTGCTCTCTTATGCATGAAGGGCAGACTTTTAAGTTTAAAGTTTTTGTCTATCCATTGTGTCCTAAGACTAATCATGCTAATGGGGCTAACAATTGATATTCATATATCTGTGGTAAAACTCACTCAAGTGTTATCAGCTATTAGCTTCTGAATGACATTGGAAATGACGGCTTGTATTTGGGTAAGGAAAAATATCTCCGACGGGGGACGATGTAGTGAAGCTCAACGTAGTTCAAAAATCTTTGGAATTCGACATCCTCAATTTAAATAAAAACCTTCTACACTGCTGACATTTTGACTTCTTCCTCTCCACCGTGATCAGATCAGGTTGGTGCACGTGACTTCATCACGATGTGCTGGCGCTGCAGGCATCCTTGTTACTGGGATGTCGTACATAAACAGAACCTTTTATATCAGTGAGTTATTTTGATGGAATGGCCCATGTCCGATATTGAACTTTAACGCTAACATCGTCTGATACTGATACATGCCGATAATATTGTGCATCCCTACCAGTACCTGTTTGCTTGGATCTGGTAGCTCTCAGGCTTTTTGATAATAAACTTATATAAGGAAGCTTACTTTTCAAACCACCAAAATATTGAATAAATTTGGAATAAATAATGACATATAAGGCCCAGTAAAATCTATGATTTTTTTTTTTGCACGAGTCAGATCCTCAATGCCAAAAATCAGTCCAGAAGGCATGATAGCAACTGACCAATCAGCAATATCAATTTGTCCTGAAGTGAAACGCCCCTTACCTGCAGGAGCTGGAGGGGTGGGTTTTTTATTTTTTTGTGTGTGTGTGTTAGGATGCAGAGAAGCTAAACAACTAGTAAGGTTAGAAAAGAGCCTGCATTTGATAGGATACACTTATAAATCACACATAACTTGTTTAAAAGTAAATTTTAAATAGGAATTGGTTTGGCATATTGACATTTGTGCCCCTAAGTGATGTGTTGTGTGTGCGTTCCAGTATCATTGTTGGCCTCAGTGAACCTTGGTCTCACACCACTATCTGCATTCCAGCATTGCTTGGTTTAAAATTTAAAAACTTTAACTGGTACATTTTCATCTTTAAATGACTTCTTGGTCTGCTGCCTTCATACATCTCCTCCTACATGTCACTGCGTGAGTGCAGCTACAGCGTGCGCTCTCAGG
>JARVGS010000789.1:20770538-20798171 GCA_031762315.1 Hypsolebias antenori | reverse complement strand
TTTTTTTAAAAAAAAAAAAAAAAAAAAAAAAAAAAAAAAAAAAAAAGAAAACCTAAGGAAATCTAATCACTTGGATTTTTCCTGAGTTCTGCAGTTTGATCAAAACTACTTCTTATCTATAGAGTCCTCTGACCAAGGCTGCAAATTATAATGGAGCTTTAGGGCCCTGCTAAGAAAAAAAAATTAAAGCCATAAAATTACGAAAATAAAGTTCTAATGTTATGAGAATAAAGGCGAATAAAGTCTTATTATGAAAATAAAATCGTACAAGACTTTTTACAGCTCTCATTTCCCCCCCACCCCACGAGTCAGATCCACAACGTGACCTGTCAATCAATCCAGTAGGCTGCCAGCAAATAACCAATCCGAAGCTAAATGAGTTGTAATATTATCTGAATTCCAACACGATAAAGCAGTTTACTGTATTTGAACTGTGGTAAAATGAAGAATGTTGAGCATCTTGTTCAGTTATACTTTGCTATTGGTTTTATAGATAAGGAGATAGTTAATCTGTTAACACACCAGCATCAGATCAATATCAGTGTCAGGACTTTGAACCTGCTTGCAGTAAGGTGGTAGCTCTGATGGGCTGCAGCAGCTCTCTGCAGGTAAGGAGCTTTTAGCTTCGGATTGGTCTTTTTTGACACGCCTACTGGATTGATTGACAGGTCACGTGGTGGATCCGACTCAGAACAAATAAATAAATAAACGAGAGCTGAAAATAAAAGTCTTGTACAACTTTATTCTCGTAATATTAAGATTTTATTCAACTTTATTCTTGTAATGCTAGGACTTTATTCTCTTAATTTTATGGCTTTTAATGTTTTTTCTTAGCGTGGCAATGTAATTTTTTTTTTATTTAGCGTGGCCCTAAAGCTCCATCGTAGCAGAGGTTTTCAAAGCCTCAGGATATTTTTCTTACCTCTTTAAACTGTTGTGGGGACTCCCCTAACACTGCCCCTATTTTTGTCTGCACACAAAATCTCTGTAGATTGTAGAAGTTGTTTGATTTTAGAAACAAGGTAAAGGGATGGACTGCACTTATATAGCACCTTTCTATCTTATCAAGACACTCAAAGTGCTTCACACTACAATCTCATTTGCCCATTCACACAGCACTCTACTAGATCTCTACAAAGCTAATTGAACAAATCTTTCTTAAGAGACTAATCAGTGCTTTATCACATTCATACACTGATGGGACACACAGCAGCGGAAATTTGGGTTCAGTGTCTTGCCCAGGAACACTTCGGCAAGTGACTGCTGGTGGATTAGAACCCCCAACTTTTGCATTTTGCATTGGAGGACAACTGCTCTAACCAATCAGCTACAGCCGGCCTGGTGAGAAGCACAAATGTTTAGGAGTTCAGAGGAAATTATTGCTGAACTAAGGAAAGTCTGGGTATCCCTGCTCAGACTGCTGCATTCAAAACCCTGAATGAACAAACAAACAAACAAGCGATTGAATGAACGGAAGGACGGATGAACAAACAAATGAATGGGTGATGGATGGGATGAATGGTTATTGATTGAATACGATTCACCACAACACTTGATTAAGTCATTACAAAACATTGTAGACGTTAATTAAATGTTACCTTTAAAAACACAATAAAGACTGACCATTCAGAAGCCTTGGCTTCACTAAAGCTATGTGCCACTGAAAAGGTCTAAAATATGTGGTCTGTTAAATTACTCTTATTTGCAGTATTCATTCAACCTTTATCTATACAGGTTAATCCCACTGAGCCTCAGGGACTTATTTACAAGAGATCTGAAAAGTATGAATGCATCCAGAGAAAAAAAATGCAAATAATGTTTGAAAAAGCTTTTTGGTCCCCCCGAAAATATTAGCATCTTCACAGAATCACTGATCTGAAGTGCTAAAAATGTTAGGTTGAAAGCCCATTGAGATATTAAAGAAGGTTTCACTTTACAGTAAAAAATGAGATGCTGAGTACAAAGAGGGACTCCAACTCCTACACTGAAGAGATCTGAGGGAGTTTCAACTTGAACCCTGAAGAGATCCATTTTATTGCCAGCAATGTGAACTTGCACCACTTTTCATTCAACCTTTATTTAGACAGGTTAATCACATTGAGCCTCGGGTACTCATTTAAAAGAGAGACCTGATTTTTTAACAAAGTGTGATGACAACAGTGAGTAACAACAACAACAACAGACAGTCACAAAAGAGGCATACAATTTTTTTTGTTAACAAATCAAAACAAAAGTTTGTTCTTTTACTGGAAGATTATTATTGTTTGAACTGATTGTTTGAAAAAAGGGGCAGATATAATAAGATTTTTTCTTCTTTCTGCTACTTTTCATTTTTTTATTTTGTATGTTATCGTTTATGGGATTGTTTTGCATTGTATTTTTAAAAATGAACAAATTTTATAAAATTAAAAAAAAAATTCTAAAATATGTTCTATGGACTCCAGAGTTGACCTAGAGAAAATTATTCACACTTTTGTGTCATTGCGTCTGGACTACTGTAATGCTCTTTTTAACTGCCTGGACGTCTTCTCTTTCACGTCTACAAGTGATAGAGAACGCAGCAGCCAGACTTCTCACCAAATCCAGCAAATACGGCCACATCACTCCGGTTCTATATTCATTACACTGGCTCCCAGTGGAGTTTAGAATCCATTTTAAAGTTGTGCTCCCGTACAGAGCAGCTTTAAATGGCCAAGCTCCTGTGTATCTTTGTCAGCTTTTAACTAAATGCTCTGCTACTCGTGGCCTTCGTTCCCAGACTCAGTACCTCTTGAATATTCCACGTACGCGGCTGAAAACTAAAGGGGACAGGGCCTTTCAGTCATTGGCTCCAAGGCTGTGGAACAGTTTGCCCCTGCAGCTTCATTTTGCTGACTCTGCTGAGTTTTTAAAAAGCAACTGAAAACACTCATTCTCCCAGGCTTTTATGTCATGAATTTATTGTGCTTTTTGTAGTTTTTATGCTTGTTTTATTCTTTGTATATTTTTGTGTTGATTTTATGTCTGTGATAAGCACTCTATAAATAAACTTTACTTACTTATTTACTATTTAGTTCTGAGATAGGTCTGTTTGCTCCACATTCTGAGAGGTCCTTTCCCTCCTTAGGTTAACAGAGATGACTGCTTCCCACCAGGTAGGTGGCATCTTTGAATCTTTTAGTACAGTGTTGCATGCCTTAAGAAGGTTTGATAACAATTCAGTTTGAAATATGTTGTACCAGTGCGGTGGAAAATCATCTGGGCCAGGTGACTTGTTTGCCTTTGATCTAGAGATTGCAAAATTGAGTTCCTGCTCAGTTATTGCCACTGTCAAGATTTTATTATGTTCCTCAGAAACTGTAGGAAGATTAAGAGAATTAAGAAAGTCCTCAATTTGTTGTTCATCCTCTAAAAGTGGTTGTGAGTATAATAATTCATAGTAGTTCTCAAATGAAGTTTGTAACTCTTCTTGTTACATTGTAAAATATTAGAAAACGGGTCATTTCTTTTGTATATAGTATTATCTGCTCTTTGTTTTTGTATCCTCTTTGCAAGAACCGATTCATAATATTTTTGTTTTACAAGTCATTTTTTTCTATTTCTTGGGTGTATATTAAGTTAATTTCATTTCTGATTTTCTTTATTTTAGTCAGCAAATTGGAACTTGGTACCCTTTTATGTTGCTCTTTAAGATCTTTAAGTTCTTTATTATGAGTCTTAATTGTTTAAGTTTCATATTGTAAGCACACCAAGATATAATTTTCCCACGAATAACAGCTTTTAAGGAATCCCACACCATTGTTGCATCAACTTCCCCGTTATTCAATAATTCTCAGTCGGGTCATCTGGACAGTTTCTTTTTTATAGAAACGTTTCACCCTCCATCTGGAGGGCATCATCAGCCAGAGGAGTTCCAGCAAACTGTTTCCCCCACCAAGCTAACTCAAAACTCTGTTATTCATTGAGATCCTCACAGCTCTTGTGACTCTTACCTCCTACATTCGAGTCCTGTGAGATTTCCTGTTTCACTTCTGTGCTGAGGTCACTAGATGGCGTCAAACTACCACACCTGCAAACAATCGCCTTGATGAGGCGCCAAGCATATAAAAGGCTACTGATGACTACTCCTTGCTGCTGGAGCATTACCTGCCAAATGTAGTCATGCTTCTTGCCATTTAGTATTCTGCTGACTTGAGGTTACTTGTGTCTTTTGATATTTGCAGTGTACCTCCTGAGACTTACCTGTACCTAGACTCCTCTGTGAAACTCTGGAAACCTCCATGTGGCCTCCTCAGCTTTCTTCCTCAATCTCCTCTGTGAAACCCTGAAAATCTCTCTGTGGTCTCCTCAGCTGTTTCCCTTGCCTTCCAACCACACACTGACCAGAGACTGCAATCCACTCTTGATGATTCCTTGTTTGCACGAGATTATTGGAATCAATCCTCCTCAAGCAACCATTCTCCGACTTCTAAGAACCAGAGACAAATCTGATTAATTGATTCCTGGTGTACTTCCTACCTGACCTTTCTCATTGCTCCTCAGAGTTCCTGACATTACCTGTGCCATCACCCTCACTATAAATAAACTCACTAAACTTGTCCTCCTGTCTTGGAGTTGTTCATATTCAGTCCTTTCATTCTGGGCATGCAGCCCTCATAACAGGTCCACTTCATCAGAGTTCCCACTTTTCTTATGTGCCCTTGTTTTCAGCCTGGATCCAACTCCTCCTGATCTCCCCATACCTGAAGTCTCCACCTCCAAAACACTACATAAAGCAAAATCTTTATTACCAACTCGACCTGATCACTGTGTCAGACCTACCGCACTCCAGCAATTCGTCTACCTGCCCCCTGGAAATCTTGACCTCTGTCTTGGTCCTGGAATCCTCCTGCCCTCCTTTACGAGTCTATAAACAAACATTACAGTAGATGAAATTCATTCATTCATCTTAGTTTTATTCACAAGATTCAAATACTCATCATTTCAGATCCTCACACACTCAGTCCCGACCTAAACATTAAAATCCCCGACCTTATACCACCTATCAACAGATGGGTTGTGGAGGCTGCAGGTCCAGGAGAGAAACTCAGACCTCCTTCCAGTGAGTTCTGGGTCTGCCCCAGTGTCTTTTTTTCCAATTAGACATGTCCAGAATACCTCCAAAGGAAGAAGCTAGGAGGCATCTTCATCAGATGCCCTATCCACCTCCTCTGACTCATTTTGATCTGAAGGAGCAGCAGCTCTACTCCAAGCTCCGTTGAACCTGGCCACCCTATGAGGAAAGCTTGTTACGGTTCCTTGTATCTGAAAATAAACCCATCATCTCTGATTCCTTGAGTTTGCTGGGTTTCTGTACTTTGGGTTATAGAAAACAGCTACAAATTTTGAGAAAAAATCTGCGGAAAGAAAACTGAATAATTCAACAAATCATCATGGCAACTTCAAACTGTACAGTTTTAAATACCAAAGTCCATGCTCAATAATCCAGGTGTAAAATGGTTTTAAATGTTCTTCCAGTCTGAGTAAATCAGTTCAGCCTATCAACATCTTCATTGTTTTACAATGTAAAAATGAGGGAATAAGTTATTTCCTTATGTATTCGAATAGTGTGATGGGATTTCTCGTTTTCCCAACAGGAAACTCTTTTAATGCCCATTAGCTTAAGTTGCAAAAACATTAGAAGAAGCGTGCTTTTATCTTCTCAAGGTCATAAACTCTGAACCTGTGACGCTTCAGCTGTCCCACTCCTGGAAAAAGACTGACTCAAAGGCATGTGGACCCCCATCCCCCCCCCAGTTGAGGAGCAGCTTAACAATGCAACTGAAGAAAACAAAAAACCTTCTAAATACAAATAAATGTCTGCAACATCTGCAGACAGAGAGAGGACACGCACAGGGAAGTTAGCTGCTTCTGCCAGAGCCAACGTCTGAGCCAAGAACATGTAACCACAGAGTAAATAAAGTGCACGGCATGAGGCAGGGATGCAGTGCAGGGTTCGGACCCCTCAGGCTGACGGGTGCTCTGGCCTCCATCGTGGAGATGTGGCCCATCAGAGGGGTGAACATCCACAGCTGTGTTTTAACTGTGTTTGTTCCTGAGGGCCACATGGAGAGACTTCAGTAAGGAACATCTCCTCTCAGACAGTAAAATTTCACTGTACACACACATGCACGCACATGCGTCCTCATTGTCAGAAATGTGTTACTTTTATTTGAACTTTATACAACTTTTGTCTGAATTCAAATGCAAATATTAAGGCAAAATATTGTGTCTCCTTAGATTGTTAGATTTGTTAATTTTCATCTATTCTGACATTCCTGGCTGAAACGCATAAAAAAAATAAACTTGTTTTTGTACGTTTCCATTCCATCTCGCAACATTTAATGATGTGCAGACACTGAAGAGATAAAGTAATGAGGAGTCTCAAAATGTGTTGTCATATTTGCTCTGCAACCAGAATTCAGAATACTTTTTATTTTGTTTCTGAAGTCTTCAAAAGTCTTTACTGGAAACGAATCAGCACTGCGGGCAGGCCAGCTCATACCCGCCTCCCCTTCGTCTTCAGCCATGCCTTTGAACTGTGAGCAGAATGTGCTTTTACATTAAGAAAACTGCACGGACATCACTGGAAGAGATGTCATCTTAAAGGCAATATACATTTGTTTGGTACACAAAGAAAAAAAAACGGCAATGGTTGTTAAAATGAGACAGAACTGACCTAAATAATGAAAAATGACTGAAAAACTAAGGAAAATCAGTCATTGCCTCTGAATTTTGATTCATCAAAAGAGACCCCTAGAAAAGGTAAAAAAATAATAATTTGACCACAGGGACATGCTAAACTAGTGTGTGTCCTCTAGCATCACATGTGTCTTCAGTCTTGGTCAGGAAAAGATGCTATTTAGCTTAGTAGTCACAGTGCTGTTTGATATCATGGTGTGTATACCACATGGAACATGGGCCACAGAAAGCTGAAGACAGAGTTGTCTCTGGAGCTTAGAAAGAAAATAACTGAGCAGCATGTTCAAAGTAAAGACTATAAGACCAACTCCAAACAGATTGATGCTCCTCTGACTACAGGTGCTCAGATTATTCAGAAGTTTAAGGTCTACAGGACTAAAGCAACCTCCCTGGACATGTCCACAGGAGGACGATGAGTGACAAATCCAAACGACGAGTAACACGAATGGTAACGAAAGCGTCCAGAAGAAGCTAACGGAGAACTTCAAGGTCAAGAATCATCAGAATCAAATCACACAGTCGGTCGCTGTTTGAGCTAAAGTGGACTCAATGGAAGACAACTGAGGAGGACACCAAATCATTAAAAAACAGACTGGGATTTGCCAAAAAGTTTCTGGCAACAAGTCCTATTGGGTTCACAGACTGAATAATGAACAGAAGAAAATAAAGAACTCTGTACATTCAGTGAAACATAGACGGGATTTCATTATGTCCCTGCTTTGCTTCGCCAGCATTAGTGTCAGGGAGCTTGGTCTTAGTCACCGGTCAAGGGTCCTCCAAGAAGATAATGACACAAAACACAACTAAAAACACCCAAGAATGGCTCAGAACCAAACACTGGACTGTTCTGAAGTGGCTAAATCCTGTTAATCAGTAGAAGAAGCAAAAAACATGAAGTCTGGAGAAGGAAACCTTCAAATCTGAATCTGTTGGAGCAGTGGTGGGCCAAAAGACCTGAAGGAGCGCAGAAGTCTCAGAGAGTTACAGAAATCACTTGATGACAGGGACTGCCTCTAAACATTATGCAACAAAATATTACGTGCACGGTACCATCCTTTGGAGTTTCTTTTTTTTTTTTAAGGAACTGTCTGATTTTCACATTTGTTTATCTGTTTATAACTTTTGTCAGTTTCAAGTTATTTCTGTCCTTATTGTCGATTTTTATTTATCTAATAATAAATTTACAGTATCTGCTGTATGTTGTCACACAAACACTGCTAAACTTTTCTGTATCAACGCTTCCATCACATAATACTGATCCAAGTCCAGACCATCATAGAACCAGGCTTTTGGACATGTGGACACCAGTCTGGACGCTGCTTTTCCTCATTGGTTTGCGACTTGGAAACATTAGTTTAATCACCAGGCAGCAGCACTTTAGATATTCTAAAGTATTTCTGCAGAAGAACAATAAGTGTCATAGTTTATACATTTTATAGAATAAAACAAATATAGAATATTACTAATTTATATCTTTCAAGGCAAATATATTTTTTTTCATGAGAAAAGAAGCTGGAGTTAAAGTTTAACAGATTTTTTTTCTCCTGTAAACTGTTGGTTACTCAAAAAGTGGCATTTCAACAGCTGAGGGCAGCCTTTCCCAGAGTTTGAAACCTGACAGATACTAATGAGTGAAAACATACAAAGTCACTGCATGCTTGGGTTCTGTAACAGTTCTCTTACAAATTAAAGAAAGCACAGCGAACAGTTTAAAACCATGAGCAGGGGTCTTCAACCTGTGGCTCTTGAGCCACATGTGGTTCTTTGGTCCCTCTGTCGTGGCTCTATCAGACATTGATCAAAACTGAAATAAAACAGAATTTTATTTCTGTTATTGCCAACAACGAATAAAAGCTAGTTTTAACTTATTTTTTGTCATTTTCAAATATGTGAAGAATGGTACATATGGCGTAAAACATGTGGACTACAGCAGTTTGTTAGACACTTTAAGCCATCTTTCAGTCTCACAGCGTGATCTTTCGCTCAAAACCAACAGAATGTTTTGGAATATCTTTACGACACGCTGCTGAGAAGGAACATTTGATGAAACTAAGAATAAAACACACAAAAAAAGTCAAAATCAAATAGAGTATTATTTAATTTTAAAAAGATAATAGGATCTCTAACCAATTGCCATAATTTTATCCTGTCTTTAACTTTGTGCTTTAAGTAAGATACTCAACAATTAAGGGAACTCACACCAGCCTGCAGAGTTCTGTGTCTTCATTTTTATAAAACTGTTTAAAATATATATATTATCTCTCTTTAACATTAATCTGGTCTTTTTTTGTATTTCAATGTTAACATATCAATAAATGTTAATAATGGTAAGACGTTTTTTCTTTTTATATCATCCCACTGGCCAGAAAAGCCATCTCCAACAAACTTGTGGTGGTCCATGGGCCACCAACTGACAGTGCTGGTACACAGCTGTAGCAGGGTTTTTTTTTTAATTGCAACGGTTGCAGACCCCTGACCATGAGTATAAATGGATTTTATTTGATTCAATCTTTGCAGAGCGACTCAGCAGCACCTTGTCCTGCACCTCCGAGCTTCAAACTGTTCTTTATTATAACTGTATAAGGAACCTACAAGGGCAGATGTTTCTCCCAGTAACTCTCCACTTCACTTTCTCCATTTAGACTCAAGACTGATGCTCAGATGAGGCTGGGAACGGTTTCTCCCGGCAGCTGTGTTGAAATGTGCCTACATATAAATCTTCACAGATCTGAAAACTCTGCGAACAAAACAAGTCATCCAGGTGGATGAAACAAGTTAAAGAGGAAACCTGCTCTGTCTGCAGCTGGTCCAGAGCACCAGACAGCACCATCAATCTGACAGCCATCAGAAGCAGAAATGTTAATTTAAAAAACTCTCGTGATAGTTTGAAATGTTAGCAGCAGAGGGTAGCAGATTAACATTCCCTCCTTCTTGGCTGAATTTGCATGTGAGCCCAATCTGCCCTCAAACAGCAGAGCAAATGTGAAGTGACATGTTTTAAAAGCTACCCTGTTGGAATGATTTCATAGAAATAAGAAGGCTGCAGATCCTGAGGGAGATACAGAGTCAGCTCGCTGAAAGTGGGAGTGGGCAGCTGCTAGTAATTCATCCCAAAAAGGCTCAACATCAAGAATGTCCCCAGCGTCTCCAAAATTGGACAAAAAACAAGTCTAAAAGCAGCAAAACATGAACTGAAGTCCCTTCTTTTCATTTACCAACATGCTTTTAAATGTTGCACTGGCTTTATTCTCCTTTTTTTTTTCTCCACTGATGAATGTAAAGATTGTAGCAGGGATTGAAAGAGTGAGATGGAACGATTGCAGAATGAACCGGTCAACTATTTATTTGCTGGAATGGTTTTGTTTTATTTAAAAACCCTTAAAAAACACTGGTTCAAAAAAAATGTAATGGGTATATTTCTTCCTCATTTCAGTGAATCATCTTTAAACATTTTTAGTCATATGTCCCCTATTTTTATTCACAAATTCTCTTTTTCATTGTGATTTAAAAAGGTCATAGTGGAAAAATAAACAAACGGCAGCATAAAAATGGTAAATTTCCCACATATTCATCGAAAACACAAATCATTTCTGCAACTTTCCTGAGCCAACAACCATGTCAGCAGTGATTGGTTGACTGTAGAAGTGGAAAGTTTTCCCATGTTCTGAACATTTCAGTCTTTTTAAAGTGACACAGTAAAAGTCCACGAAGGTGCTTGTAATGATATTTGCACAAGTTAGTGAAGTTACTCATTGGGCGGTTTGTATAATGTAACTGATGCTGATGGGATAACTGACAATTAAACCATATTTTCTCTAATTTGCCTGGAGATATAAATGAATTAATCCATTTTACAGTGCATGATTTAAGATGTAAATAAAAATAAATGATTTTTTTAGTGTCCCTGAGATTCCACCAGTAATTTTATGGGCTCACCGTTCTGTTCGTAGGTGGTCATAAAGTTATTATCTTGACGTGCCGCTGCTGATGTGATGACGGTTGCTGGAGCTAATGCTTGTACTAGAGGATATCCTGTCCTTGTGTACAGGTGGGGGAGACCATCCGGAGCCTGTTACCATGGGAACAAAGTTCAAAGGTAACTGAGTGGGTCTGTGTAATTTGTCCGTCAAGTGCAGGTTTAACCTCGCAGCACTCCTGTCACGGTTACTTTAGTGAGTAACAGAGCCCCTGAACCTGCAGAGGAAAATACGTTTAAAATATGATGTAATGCAATGATTTACAAACTTCATAAAGGTGTTCTTCATGTTTTTCCTTCTGCTTCTTCTTTAAGTAGGGGTTGCCCCATGCAGTGAGCAATCATACATGAAAGACTCATTGTTGTAACATTTAACGGAGGACCCAGAGAATAAAGACTGAAAAACCAGACTCCAAGACGAGTATGAATTAAAGTGCTAGATGTTCCTCTACAGGGAGGACCTGGGAAACAGGTAGTGGAAGAAGTTAGTGTCGAGAGTGGAGCAGAGGGTTGCAGTTATTCCAGTCCAAAGAAGGAGAGCGTTGAAAATGAACAGGCAGTGGTTGGAAAGCGGTACAGCTGAGGTAAGTCACAAAAAGTCTTAAGGATTCACAGTGGGGTACTAATGGATCACAGGAAACTTACTGAAATACAAAACGAACACAAGATATTTCCTATTTCTAGTACTACACAAAGTGGCTGGAAGTACAAGTACCAGTAGGCATGTAATGCTCCAGCAGGAATGAGCGCTCCTCTGCAGCCTGCTATGCTCCTGGAGCTCGTCAAGGAAATGATCCACAGCTGTAGCAACTCAGGAAGCTACAGAACGAAACTGAAACTCCCACAGTTTTATCCCATTTCTGATGCTACCTGGGCTCAAACCTGCAGCCTTGGGATCACAAGACCATGGCACAGCTTTTTCAATAAGCTGCGGTGGCCATTTTGAATTTGATTAACTCCAAACATTAATGAGTTGTAGATGTGCACATAGTGAAAACTTTCTTAAAAAAAAAAAAATCATTAAAATCTGTCCTGTTGTTCAAGAGATTGCAACAAGGTTGACTGCAAGAATTATTGCCAAAGAAGAAGAAAAAACCATTTAAAAAAAATGGCATTTTACACAGTAAGTAGCAGTTGAAGTATGTGTTGTGAGTGATTTTCTAAAAAAAAAAAAAAAAAAAAAGTAGAATTATAACCATCTAAATCTGTTGGCTGTAGTGGCCATCTTGAATTGGGTCTGCTCAAAAAGTTAATCAATCAGACACATTCATTGATTATTTACAGGTCGCTTTTGTAAATGAATCCTCGAGGCTCAATGAGACTAAAATGTATAAATAAAAGTTGAATGAATTAAATTTCCAGAAGGTTTCTCTAAAATCCTTCCAGTGGTTCATGAGACATTTTGCTGACCTACATTTGACTTAATGACAGACTTTACAGAAAGAGCTTTAAAATTTACTTTGGTTTTAGTATATATCAAATTAAACACGTAAATACAAAGTATCTTCCCCTTATCATGCATATAGAATTTAAAAACAAAGTTGTGTTAATTTCTTGTTATACACTCTAACATCAGAATTATTTTTCTTAGTAATATATTTCATCACAATCTGTCAAATCAGGTTAAAATCCCTCAGTAGCACAGCCACTGAATGCACATTAACTCAGATCAGATACCTGACATATTCGGCTTGATTGGTTCGATGTGATGTTCTCTGATTCACGTAAACGTAAAAAAATAAATAAAATAGTTTATTTTCTTGACTTCATTGTTAAACGGTAATGAGATATCTGCAATAAATACACTGTTTTTAAGCTAAATGAGAAGCGACTGAGGCTTGATGTGTTTCTAATTAAAAATCTCAAACATGTAAAATGCTTCATCTTAAGAGACCAGATTTTTTTTTTTTTTACAAGGGCCAGATCTGGCCCACAGACCTGGATTTGACACACATTCTCAGAAACATCAGGCCTCACTAATGTGGTTTTATTTTTAGTAGTGTGTCTGGGTGTAAATGCATGTAAAACACTAATTTGTCAACAGTTTTCTCATAACATTTGGTCATACACGTTTGCAGTTTGGCATGGAATGTGCGTTGGTATGGTACAGGGGTTTTATTTTTCTAAGGGGGTCATAAAACACAACTTAATTGAAAAAATATGTCACTGCAGTTGTAGGTACCTCTGGTTCACCAGTTTGATGTTTTTCTAGCTAATTATGATAAAATACCTCAAATGGCTGACAACCACTGCTGCTAAAAGCAAAACAATTTTCAGCATCAGACATAAATGTTTTCTTTTGGTTATTAACAATGGAAATTACGGCTTGGCAGCCTATGCGGCTGCAATCAGCTCCCCCTAATTGTGGCGCATTTTATTCTGTGCCGGGCTCACGGTGCACGCTGTGGAGCTGGACTCCCTTCACCAAACGTGCCATTACTCAGCAGAGTCTGAGCTGCGTGGACACGGAGAGCTCCTGCCATTAGCTGACATTAACGGCGTAAACGACACTTTGACTGATGCTTGTAATTTAGCTGGTTTTCTTTAGAGCAGAACTCTTTGCTTCTGCTCATGGATCGGACCTCTAATGAAAGGCAGGCTGCATCAATGACATCTTGTTTGCTTTCTACTTCCCACATGTAGAAAATTAGTAAAAACTGTCAAACGCTGAATTACGTTTCAACATGCTGTCATTAGAAATGCTGTTGCTTCATACATGGATTATCTTACAAAAAGATCTGAAGCTCTCGACCTCGACCTCTCTGGATGGCTTTAAGAATCTGTTGGGCTCGTGGCAAGAACCGATGTAGACATGTTCCTGTTTTTAGTTTTCTACATTTGCCTTATAATCTAGCTGTTTTGCTACTTTGACATCTTGTTTTAACTTGTTAAAAAAAAATCTGTATGTCTCTTCTGATTGTCTATTGTTGTCGCTGTTGTCATCATTCTTTGTTAAAACCAGGTCTCTCTTGTAAATTAGTCCTCGAGGCTCAGTGGAATTTACCTGCCTAAATAAAGGTTGAATGAATACAGAATACCAAGCTATTATTGTATTTTTATTAAAAATATACTAAACTCTGAGGTAAGTATAGAGAAATTTCCTGTTTGAATCACCCAAAGCTGACACAGAACAAGAATAAAACTGTGATTTGTGACACTTTAAGATGGGAAGTGACACCCTCCCCCAACTGCATCATGCACCCTCCCATCCTGCTTCCATATGAGACACAGAACCAGACTGTCCAAACAGGTGGAGGACGTAGTCAGAAACGAGGTAACCGTGGAAACAGCAACACCTGGACAACTTGGTGGCTTATATTTAATCCCTCACCTCATGCTTCTCCACTCCAGTTAAAACAGCAGTCAAAATAATCTGAAGAAAATCAATTCACTTCGAACTGACTCTAGATCCAAGGCAATCGAACTGTAAATAATGAAAACAACAAGGATTATTAGACGCCCGGCATTCCTTAACAGAATGTGTTTTGCTCACAGACGCCAAGGACACTGGATGTTGAGAAATGACAGAGCGAACCTTGAACACGTCATGCGGGACGTCATGCAACGTGACATGTTGTGTGATCTCACTCAGAGGACTGTCGGTGTGTTCGAGCTCAGTTTCTGACAATTCTTAACTGAGACTTATTCAATGTACAGTCTCGAGAGTTTTGTTGAAATATGTTCAGTTGTTTTTTTCTGTTTGTTTTTTGCTAACTTTCTTCTTCTTCTTTAGGCTGCTCCCTTCTTCAGGGGTCACCACAGTGAACTAACTCGCATGAAAACTTGGTAATTGTTTATACATCGGATGCCTTTCCTGACACAACCAAACCACCGAGCTACCTCAGCCCTCTGTGTGGAGCAGAGAGCTGCTATCTGGGGTGCCCACTGGAGCAGATGGTGCAGTTAAGTGCCTTGCTCAAGGGCTCAGAATGGGACAAGTGACGATGAAAGCAGGTGTGGGAGTTTCACCTTTCCCACCCACATTTTTTCATGTTGCCAGTCCGGGGAGTTGAACAGTCGGCCCACCTTCTCTAACCTTTGTGCCAATACTCCCTTTGTTTTTTTTTGTTTTTTTTTGCTAACAAACAGGGTTAATTCCAAACATTACTGTCAGGACTTTAAGCATAGATGGTGCAAAGTATCCGCTGCGTACAGCGCTCTGCTTCTACCACACCAGTCCATAAAATTGGCCGATACATCGTAGTTTTTTGCTCGTTTGTTTCTGTTGTACGGCACTTTGGTTGGCCTTGTTGCTGTTTTAAGTGCTCTATAAATAAATTGGTAGGGTATTTTTATGTTATACGAGGTCAGTTGTCTGTGGCAGCCATCTTGAATCAGGTTTATTCCAAAAGTCCATCAGTTGTAGATGTCAACCGATGACATTATTTTCTAAAAGTTTCTGAAGTGATTGAGACTTTTTACTAGCATTACTAATAAACACAGAGGTTCAAAATCACACACGCACACACATACACAAGCAAAAACATTGTTTGCGTTCTGCATTGTGTGATTATTAAGCATTTAGCAGTGCCATCAGGGGTCACTATAAAAAGGTGCTGCTGAAGCACTGACGAGGGAGCAGGAGAGC
Organism: Hypsolebias antenori; assembly: GCA_031762315.1. Classification (NCBI taxonomy): domain Eukaryota; kingdom Metazoa; phylum Chordata; class Actinopteri; order Cyprinodontiformes; family Rivulidae; genus Hypsolebias; species Hypsolebias antenori. The sequence continues at coordinate 20,782,887 of JARVGS010000789.1, read as the reverse complement.
GTCTTGGGCTTTTATTTTGTAGGCATCATTTAATTCTAGTGATTTCCTCATCACATCTGATCATTGCTCCCAATCAGCGCACCTGCTTTCCATTCTTTTCTTCATCTCATGCCAATCAGTGTCTACTAATAATTCTTTTTGGTGACATGGTTGGTAGAAGGATCAGACTCAGAATTTCTACACGGGGCTTAAAAATAAATTTATTATAAATAAAAAAACAAAGGCTGACCACCTGCCTTATCATAAATCATGGCGTCAAACTCAAAACAGCTGAAAAAAAAGAAAACCTTAGACTTTTTTTGCGTAAAAGCAACAACTTAACTCTTGAAAACATTATTAACAGTCGAACTGTTTAATTCAGTGCATGCGATTTCTAAGAGATGAACGTCTGGATTGCTGATGGTAATTACATATCAGTGATTATAACAATAATCTTTGATCATTTCTGTTTTTTAACCGGCCTCTTTGAAACGTTTGATCGCTGAGATCACATGGAAATTCGTCAATCAGTTTTTCCTTTTTGTGGAGGCTGAGATAACATCCAACGAGTGAGCGGTCAGTCCACATGTTCCTCCACCCGTTGTTTCATGTTTGAACCGTGAGCGATGGCTCTAATTGTTTTCTGCAGAACAGCATGATTGATGACTAACTGCGCAGCTTCCCTTTCTCCATCTGTGAGTGTGTTTGGACTCAGGGCAGCCGGGCCGGCCGGGCTCGGGACGTTGCTAAGGAAAGAAATTGTTACAAAAACACTCTTCTGGCAAGTTGGAACTCACATGTGCAACGAAACAGTGCAGTGCTCAAGGAGGCTGATTTCCCCATTTTCCGGGTCTTTGCCAAATCTGAGTTTGAGAATGTTGCTCTTGAAATTGTTCACATTTCTTGGCTGAATTACTAATAAGTGAAACCGTAAATAAATATCGCACATGTGGCCAGTTGTGCTTGTCAAAGCTGCAGGCCCCACGAGAGTGAATTGTTTGTTTTAACCTAAACCTTTGCAGCCTGAAATTTCTCGGGACGTGGGGTCATCATAAGACCATTAAACACCTCCCGAGGCAAACAACTGCTTCTACCTGACTCTGGATCAGTTTGTCTTCAGGTAAATCTGCTGTTTGAACATTCGTTGGCTGGTCATCTGTAAGGCAGCACGAAATATGAATAGAAACATTTACGTTTTAAATGCTCTTTTTCAATTTGTTTAAAAATATCTTCACCAATAAACTGATTATTTATTTAATGTTAAATATGATTTACATAAAAATACTTTTTTTTTTTGCTATGTGTTGTCAACATTGTCTGTTTCCATGCAATGACAAAATTTGTGTTCAGTATTTAACCCATCAAAAGTGAGATACACCCAGTTGGAGCTCCTGGTGAGCAGTTATGGATTAGGTGTCTTGCTCAAGAACGCCACAGCATGCAGGCATGTTTGGGAGTTGAACCTGCAACTTTCTAGTCCCAAATTGGCAGCCTTACCTCTACACCACAGCAGCCCCGGCAGTCTTTTCTTGTTGTTTTCTGCAAACAGTTGTACACAATTTAAAGCCCAGGACATGAAGGAGCACAACTCCTGTATAATAAGAGATAGGACAAACTGACATCTGTCTTTAGTGCATTAAAAAGTTGACCTTACATATGAATTTAATTTCAACGGCTTATAGAAGAACCAGTGTCCTACATCTTTAATCTGTCCATAAGACAAAACACTGTTCCAAATGCTTGGAAACAGATTTAGTTCTACCTTTACTGATGGGAGGAGACCCCACCAGACTGAACAACCATCAATCAATCTCCAAACTTTGCATTCTTGTTAAGGTTTAATAAAAAATCTGATAAACTTTCAAGTCAAGAGGTATTTGGATTCTTTAAACATCTTACCTCCCCATCAATAAGGTTTCAGGAAAAAACAGCACGACTGCTTCACTGAAGGTTTTTAACAATGTTGTTGAAACTTTGGAGGCTAAGGATTATTGTGCTGCACTTTAATTAAACCTGTCTAAAGCTTTTGACACTGTGGACCATGGCATCTTATGTCGTAAACTCTATGAAACTGGTTTCTCATATCACAATTTTGATTGGTTCCCCAATTATCTCTCGGATCTGAGGCAACAAAATGGTACTTCTTCCAGCTATCTAACTGTTAACAACGGTGTGCCACAAGGTTCTGTTTTAGGACACACCCTCTTCACAATCTACATAAGTAATGTAGGTCAAATAAGTTTTGATGCATCCTTAAATTTTTATGACGACACAGTAGTTTATTGTCAAGCTAAAACAGTTGTTAAGGTTTTCCAGCTTTTAAAGTCTGCTTTTGAGGCTATTCAGTCTCAAACTGGTGCTAAATGCTGATAAATCCAAAGCGATGTTGTTTTCAAACAGGAAGTCGGTCCCAGCAGTCCTTCCTTCTATTTTATCTTCTAATGGTGCTCCTATTGAGCTTGTCAATTCTTATAAATATTAGGGTATCTTCGTAGATTCACATCTCTCGTTTAAGCCCCATGTGGAAAACTTGATAAATAAATTGAAAGTAAAACTGGGTTTGTTTTTCAGCAACAGATCCTGTCTAAATCTGAATGCTAGGAAACGCCTTGTAACTGTGACTTTCCTTCCCTCCATTTATTACGGTGACATTAGCTACATGAACGTTTCTACAAGCACCCTGCAGATGTTGGATGCTGTCTATCATGGTGCTCTAAGATTCATAACTGGCTGTTACTACTGTACCCACCATTGCACCCTGTATTCACTGGTTAACTTGTCATCATTAACTTCACGCAGACTTCCACATCTTGGTCTGTTGCCTTTATACATCTCCTCCTACATGTCACTGCGTGAGTGCAGCTACAGCATGCGCTCTCAGGACATTATTACATGCAGTGTCCCCTCAATGCAGACTGAACTTGGCAACATGGCCTTCTCTTTTTCCGCACCTGTTTCCTGGAATATTGTGCAAAAAGATCTGAAGCTCTCGACCTTGACCTCTCTAAGGGATTTTCAACAACTGCTAAGTTCATGTGAAAAATCGATGCTGACATGTTCTTGTTTTTAGTATTTTACACCCCTTCATAATGAAGCTGTTTTTGTTTGATTTTTTTAATATAATTTCTTCCATTTACTTTTCATTTTATATGCTTTTTTATGTCTGTCTACTGTTTTTCATCTGTGCTTTTTGTTTAAAACAGGTCTCTCTTGTAAATGAGTAATTGAGGCTCAGTGAAACTAACCTGTATTAATAAAGGTTGAATTGAAAAAAAAATATATAGTTTACTACAAGACTGATAGCCAATGGCAACTGCACCTGCAAGAAATATATTTATAATGTCTGTCGGTATCAGATGAAAATCTTTGCTGAAATCACGGTTTAAATCTAATTTCAACTCACCTGGAAAGTACATGCTTTTTAAAATGTATAATATGCTTTTGCATTTTTATTCGTTTAATTATTTTTTTTCCCCTAAACTGCAACAGTTATTCAATGAATTCTAGACTTGGGCTGCTTTTTATTCAGTTTCAATCCTGATGCCTGTCAATTTTTTTTAATACATGTATATTTATTTTTGCTCATTTGTTGGTTTGATAAGCCACCTTACTCTGACTTATACATCAATCAGATAGACCAAAAAAAAAGATTTAAACTTAAGAAGCAGTGCTGTGTTGGTGTCAAAACATGTCAAAACGAGATTTTAAATAATTTTGGATCACCTGTACTGTTGATCTTGTGTTTTTCTGGGTGTATGTAGATTTGGGTTAGGGTTAGGGAAACACTGTTTGGAAAAAAGGCCTCAGTCCTCTTGCAGAATTTATCCTCCAATAACATGTTAACAACTTGTTCCAGTCTGCATTTGTTTTCTCACTAAAGCAATTTTAATTTTCCTCTTTCTGTTGTTGCCTCTTTTCTGCTCTCAAAACACAACCCGCTGTTCTCACATAGAGTCACCAGAATTTTCCTTAACTTTCCTTTTTTTCTAAGTTCTGACTGTTGGTCGCAGCTGAGTCAACTCTGGGCTCTGAACGGCAGAGTGGAGGTCAGAATATTTAGGGTTTTAGGGCCCACAGAATAAAGTCTGCTCGTTAAATATACATTTACCGTGTGAGAAATGAGTGAAACTTTTAATTTGAAAGGCTCTTTGCCAGGTTAGCAGTCAGTTTGTGTGAGGAATAATGAGCTCTGCTGGTGACGAAGGTGGGGTTGCTGGTGGGGGAGAGGGGAGGCAGATTATAACCCTGAACTTCTGTGTTTCCCTCTGAGTTGCAATCAGTCACAGTGTTTTTGTGTTCTTGTCCACTTGAGAGCAGATTTGGGAACGATTCTTGTGAAATTAGCACTTGAGGTGATCAGTCTTCCACCGAACTTTGACCCCTATCGACAGGGTAAATAAGCAGACCGGTCCATCGAGCTCTTTAAGGCTTTGAGGATTTAAACTGAAGCTAAATGATCCTGGAGTTCCTGCTCCCTGTTTTTTTTATGGGTTACTTATAACTTCAGCGCTGTTGAACATTTCTAACCTTTGGCTTTTAAAGAAGGTGAATTAGTCTCGATAAGACGTTTTTTTTTTCCAAACCACTAAAGTAAAAAAAAAAAAAAAAAAAAATAGTTGTTTGATTGGGGGTCTTGGTATGTTTTGCTTTCTTACATGCTTTTTAAGCTCTGAACTCAAACCAAGACGTTTTGTACTAAACAATATGAGTTTTTGGTTTGGTACACTATGAAATTACAAAACCGAACCAATAAAAACAGTGGAACCAGCGGTCATAAACTCCCATGTGGGAGGCATTTTTTTAGCCTTGAGATCTGAATGTTGTGGCAGTTCATGTTTGCAAACACTCAGATACATGGACCGGTTTACTACTGCACTGTTTTTTCAGGAAACGTGTGGTTTTATAGCCTTCATGTGGATGTTATGGAGCACAAGCCTCAATGACAACCGGATGTTGTACGCTCACGAAAAGCTCGAGGAAGTTTACAGGGAGTACATTCAATGGGACAAACAGATCCAAGTAGCATTCATGATCCAGATCCGAACGAGATCAGTCAGAGATTAGGAATTTGGAAGAACATTCAGCGTCATTTAGTTCTATGTTCATTTTTTTAACTGTATCTGAATATTGAAATTCTGATTGAAGACGGCTATCATGCATAATCTTTTAAACACATTTGTTTTTGTTTAAAATCTTGCATGAGGAATTCATGGCTTTGTAGCATTGGTTGGGCATTCAGTTGCCTTAACGGTCTTATTTTATTTCATAGTTTTTGTCACTATAAAATAAAGTTGTGTGTTTTTAACCACAATACCCCCTTAATGTCTTACATTTTTACAACCATATGTTTTGGTTTATTTCTAAAGAATGCATAAATAGTCTTTATGCTTCCATGGTCTGGTCACAGTGTTAACAAGTTTAGAAAGGAAGCCAAAGCATTCCTCTCCCCAGTGAAGGTCTCCTGCTCCTCCTGGGGGATTCTGAGTTGTTCTCATGCAAGAGAGAACACATAATACCTCCAAGGAGCTCTGGGTCTTCCCCAGGATCTCTTCCAAGTAGGAAGTGTCTGAAACACCTCCAAGGGCCTCCCCTTGGATTAGGATGCCTCCTTATGTGGAAGAGCAGCAGCTCTACTTTAAGCTCTCCCTGAATGATGAAGCTCCTCACCCTATCTCTGAGGGTGAGCCCAGTCACCCTATGGAGGAGGGCCATATTAGCTTTTCATAACTGGGGTCTCATTGATTTGGTCATGATCCATACCTCATGAGCATAGTTGAAGTTTTGAACATAGGTTGACCAATAAAGTTCATCTATCGTATTGTCTGCCCCATAAGTCACACTTTTTTTGCATAATTTACATGCCCTGCGACTTATAGGCAGAAGCGACATATGGATTTATGGATATTTATAAACCCATTTTTGGCTGAGATATAACCGTTTTCATTCATTCTGACTGAAAAAAGAGCAGTATCACTTTCAGCCACTTGATGGCAGCAGAGTAGAAGTAGCTGTATGGCATACCGTTGTATCATGTAATAGGTAAACATGGCTATAATGACAAATTCAAAAAAAGTTCAAGACAAAAACTGGACTTTATTTATTATCCTTTATACAAAGTACTTTATTGTTTTTTTTTTCTTGAACTTTTTTAAATTTACCATATCCTGGATGACTGAACATCTTCACCAGTTATTAATGACACAATTGGCCTGCCATCGTCTCCCCACCTTCATTCTGCTCGCTGCATGGAACCATCAAACCAGCTGCACCGCCCCAGCAAAATGCAGCTAATTTGACCATGAAGTGCATTTATTAAGAAAATGTTAGACTGAGACACACCTTTGCTATAATTTCGAGGAAACAAATAATTGTTTAGGTGCTTTTGTTGTTAATTTTCAGAGAAATGAGTCGCGTTCCTCCTCCCTTTCTTCTTCCTCTGTGCGTTCACGGAGCACCAAGGCAGCAAAACTATTTTTAGAAATACAGCTGATTTGATAATCAAAGTACATTTATTAAGCAAACGATAGACTGACACACATTTACTATGATTTTGAGCAAACAAAAATTTTTTTTAAGTGTTAATCTTGTTAAATTCTTGTTAAAGTTCTCTCGGGCACGCTCCCACGACCGCCATTTGGCAGCCCAGCTATTTTTGGCACAACAGCAGCCCACATTTCTGGGTTCGGACCACATTTCTGGGTTCGGACCACATTTCCGGGTTATCTGTGGTGATGCATAATAGAAGCGATGTATATGGTGAAGCAACATATTTATGGCTTTTTCCACCTTATTAAACAAATATGGACTGATGCGACTTACAGGGCTGAGCGACGTGTAAGGCGGAAAATACGGTATGTCTGTCACCTTTAAGGTGGTATTAAGGTGGTATCTAACTGTCCCACAACTGTTGGGAGACTAGTTGGAGTCTCAAAATTGTGGGAAAATCGAAAGAAAGTAAGTATATCTACAGTTGTGGTTCCATTGAATCCTCTGTGTTTTGTGACCAAGTGGCCAGCAGTGGTCCAGCTGCATGTTGCTTAGTCAGGTTTTGAAAAAAGCCATAGTCAACATTAGCATTTCCATGTTGACTTCTACCCACATCATACTTGCCCCAGTTTATTTTGTTCTCACCTTGGCAGCTGCCCCTCATTGATGATTTAATCTAGTGGAGCACACTTTTGAAATGAAAAAAGGCAGATTTGGATCAGTTTCTCTGTAATCAGTATTGACCATCAGCATGATTTTTAGACCTGGACATTTGCCTCTAATGTGTTCTGTCCAAGTAAAGCCCTTGTGCAGAAGTGCAGGAGTCAAGATAAACCTTGAGTGTTCATGAGATGGTTGAAAACAAACACAACAAGGTTTGAGTGGGTTTGAGATGCCTGTAATGACCCTGTGACTATTTTCTGAACATGTTCATATGACATTACCTTTCAGCTCAGCTTCTTCTTCACCACAACTAGACTGGTGCAACATGTCTTTGCTGTAGTCAAATTCTCTGTCTTTCAGTCCACTTCTGGTCCCATCCTGCTAGCACTCATGAGTAAAACTCCAAGATACCAAACTACCTACAGTAGTGCCTCGTTTATTGCAGGTGTTTGGCTCCAAACCTGCCCGCAATAAGTGAAATTCCGCAAAGTAGCGATGTTATATTTATTTTAGTATTTATATATACATATATTAAGGCTTTAGAAATCCATATCACACCCTTGCAATGTTCTAAACTCTTAAATCTATGTCATTTTAACAACAAACATATATGTACAGTACTGCACAGAAGCTACTGCAAAATTTCATATGAGAACTCACCAGCCTTGGTCCAGTTCTGGCTTGGTTCTGCAGCTGTTGTGCACCAAGACGCTTTTAGAAAGAGCCAGCCCTTTGAAGAGCCAGCATAAAACCACACGGTGGTCCAGATAGAGTCCAAATTATCCAGAGAAATCTGATGAAAAAAGTCCGGGTGAGCTCTGGAGAGGACACCGTACCTACGAGCAACGCCTCCCCACACGAGAGGTTCCCTGACGCAACAAACAACACCACTCACATTGACCGATGAGGCTGGAAGTAGTTCTGGTCCAGTTCTGGTCAGGTTCTTATCAGCTCTCTGCATCCACTGAGCACCGAAGTCAAAATGAACAAGGATCAAACTTTTTAGTCATGTTTGGATTGGATTAAAACTGTCTTTTCATTTCAGTAGAAAGTTTTGTGCTGGACGCAGTGTAGAATTCTGGGAAATGCACTGTTGCCTTCTGGGTAGTGTGGTTCTTTTGGACTGGTGATACTGTGTAGGCTTATGGAAAGAAAACTACAAAATGGTGGCTCCTGTCCGAATCAATTTTTTTGTCATTAACTTTTTCCCAACCACATGAGTACAGTAATATTACTGTAAATTAACAGTCGTGTGTTGCATACAAATATTTTTTGTTGTACAATATTATGGACTGTACGTCCACAAACCGCGATAGAGCAAGTCCGCAAAAGTCGAGCCGCAAAGTAGCGAGGGACTACGAACCACTTATGGCATACTCGCCCACGTGTCTCAGATGAGCTGATATTCATTCTGGCTGCTTCAGTCAGTTGCACATTGAAGGTCATGGTATGAAGACTCCAACAGAACTACATCATCTGCAAATAGCCAAGCTGGGACTTTGACGTTCCCAAACCAGCAAACAACCCTCTTCATGACTACACCTTTAGGCCCTGTGTCCTGAAATATCACAAACAGAATGGAACACAACGAGCAGCCCTGTTGGACTCCAAATCACACTCGACTTTCTGCAGAATTTGTGGATTTAGATCAAACTTTAGGTGCTATCTGACATTTTTTTGAAAAATCGGATTGGAAGACCATCAGGTAAGGTAAAAAAAAAAAATCAAAAGTTTATTACAAAAGCATTTTGATCACTGCATTCAATGACAAAATTATCAGAAAGTTGAACAGCAGAAACACCAGTTAAACAATCATCTGATAAAAATTAAACCCTGAATATCTTGATCCCCTTTGCTCGATAAATGGTAGTTAAAGCTGAAACCTGTGTAAAACTGCATATTTGAAGCTCTCTATGTTCAAATTCCATCAGTGAAACTCTAAATGTCCACCGAGCTGCTCTGTGTGGACACAAATAAGTCATGTCATCCTCTGTGGTTGGTCGTTCTTCTCAGGAAAGCAAACACGGTGGCAGTGATGGAGCACATGTTGAAACATGGGGCTGAGTCGCAGGGTCGGGGTGACGACCCGCTGCAGAGATAAGGCCTCTACACAAGCTGTCTGAGCTCCAGCAACAGCATTGACCTGGGCCTTTGTTTACTCATGGAGATATTAACCCTCAATTACCCCCCGGGTGATATTTACTTATCAAGGTTCCTCTGGACAACACGATGATTGTGAGGTTAATAATCAGAGTGAGTTCTGCACACAAGCCGAAGGTTTTATTACGAACACCTGCGGCTCTGCTTCTTCATACAATTATTCAATCAGCCAATCACGTGCGGCGCATGAAATCATGCAGATATGGTTCAAGAGCTCTGGTTCAAGTTCATATCAAACATCTGAACGGAAACAAAACACGATCCCCGCGTTTTTGACCGTGACATGTTTGTGGTTAGCAGGCAGGCTGCCTCGTGCACCCAGCGGTTGTTTTAAGGAGCTCGGAGAGCAAATTTTATCCAAACATGTTGAAACTGATCTGCTCTGCTCCAAACAGAATCCTCCATGACTTATTCCTAAAGAAAAACCAGCCCAGCAGCTTTTAAAAGCCAAGACTTTTTCGTAAAGTTTCGTTCTTGCTCATAATTAAATTCTTTTGGTGAATTGTTAGGCCTGAATGAGAACATTTGTCACCGTGATTCGGTTACACTAACAACCAATGAGCTGCTCAATTGAAAATCACGATCTGTGGCAGTAAATAAAAAATAAAGGGGCGATCAGAGAGATTAGATTGTTCTTTTAATGACTGCAGTTTCCTTGGCTTCCAAGTTGTAAATCTAAACACAGCTGGCACCAACAAAGAAAAACACATTTTTCCATGATCACAGTTTTTATGAATACACAAGCATGTGTGAGCATTTGTCTTTCTGTTGGCAAAATATCTCTTAAACCAATAGTTGGATTTTAATTAAACGTGCATAATATATTTATTGGATGAACTTCTACAAATATTAAACTTTTGGAGTGAATCCAATTCACGATGGCTGCCACCACTTATCAACTATAGCGAACACAACAATGGCTATAACTCGTTTAGTTTTACAACTATTGAGCTAAAAATTGGTGTGGTAGTAGCTGCGCGTCGTCCCCACTTCTCTGTACAGACACTAACTGATTTTGTGAGGCCTTGATTCAAAACTTTGACATGCAAGATGGTGAACATTGTTTTTTTAAGCTAATTTTATTGGTATTTTTTTGTTGTTGTTGAGCCAATTACATTTAAGTGATTTGTGTCGTACCTCAAAAAGGTTTTCTATACCTTATATAACATTGAATTAGTCCTAATTTTACTTTGTAACCTGTTAATGAACACTGAAGAAAGTTGGTTTAAATGATCACCTTAACACTGTTAAATAGATGCAACATTAAAAAAAATGCTGATGATGAACGTTTTCAGTTTAAAATGCTCTGGATACATTTGATTATGACCACAAAAAAAAAAGTTTAAAGTCCTTTTTTTCAGTTCGAGTCCCACAGTCAGGTCCGTGTTCACATGTCTGGATTTTCTCAACCGGGATCAAACATTAACACAACCGCATTCTGAACTCATGTTTGAAGCTGAAACATGAAAATCAATCGTCTCCTGTCAGAACTTTCACGTGTACAACATGCAAACACGTCAACCCTCCGAGGAGGGAACCACCAGATCAACAAGCTACAAAGCAGCCAACAAAGAAGGTGAAAAAACAAACACTCATCAACATTTACTGAGTCGCGTCTCATTACTGATTAACTGGCAAGTCCTGAAGCACTTCAGAACTTTTCAAACAGAGCTAATGAAACGTTTTTATTTTGTTTGCAAATCAATCATGTAGGGTTCGTTCAACCCGAGCTTCTATTTGAAGGTAGACAATAGACACAAAATGTTTAGAGGGGTACAAAGAAAATAGAGTTAGACCCCACAAAATATCTCAGCTGCAAATATCTGAAAAAAACGGTGACTTTGGAAGGCTAAACGTCTGTACCAGCTATTCCAAAGAGGTAAATCTACCATCACAGTGAATGCACTCCCCTCAAAACCCAGGCGTCAAAAGCTGTATCAGCTACTGAGGTAGTAAACAATTATTTGGCACAGGTGCCAAAAACAGTAACTTTGCAGAGTTGAAGATCAGCTATTTTGAAGAACTGACTGTTTTATTATGAAAAAGAATCAAACTTGTCCTATTATTTAGTCATTTTAAATCAAACCACACACTCTCTGTTCATTGAAATGAGAAAGCTCCTTGGATGAGAAGCGAAACGTCTTCTGTTACAAAGTAAAGTCCAGTTGTTATAGTCTTAAACATTTTTGAACCATCCAAACCCTCATTTAGATGGTCCAGCTTGTTGCTCTTGTACTTTTACTTCTTGATTTCTTTCAGTCTCTCCTTCCTTGTCACACCTAATTCTTCTCAGCACACCTGCTGTCTGTCAGTTGTTATAAATTCTTCCTGAGTTTTAGTTGCGCCAGATCAGATCTGTGCGTGTTTCTTTGTGTATTTAGTTTCAACGTGGGCCTTTTCCAATGGAAGTTTTTTGATTCTTTGGTTTTATGTTTGGCCGGCCTGCATACGCACTGATTTTTGGCCTCAGGCTTTCTGCATCTTGATTCAACCATTGGCTGTTTCACAGACAGTTTGTAGGCCCAACACTTCTTTGTGCACCGGTTGTCCCAGTTTATCAAAACGTACTGAACCACCATGCTCATACAGCTGGGTGTCCTCATGTGTACCGGTATTTGGACACTGCTAAGAAAGCAGACATGAACACAAACGTGATCATCGCACCGCATTCCTGTAAATGAATCCCAGCTATCTTCAACATTATCTGTTTAGTTATTAAGCTGTACAGTAGTCTTCACTTATCACTTATGTCCTCACTTATCACTTATGTCCTCACTTATCACTTATGTCCTCACTTATCACTTATGTCCTCACTTATCGCAGGGGTTACAATCCAGACACCCCCACGATAGGTGGAAATCTGCGAAGTAGGGCCGCTTTATTTCTTTTAGTACCGGTATTTATATACATATATCTGTACAGGTAGTCCCCGACTTGCGAACGAGTTCTGTTCCTACGCCCGTCGTAAGTCCAAAATTGCCATAAGTTGGAAAATATATCCAAACGGCCCCTCATACATACAGTACTGTATTTTTACAAGCACGTAGCCTATCCTAACACA
>JARVGS010000789.1:20718131-20733331 GCA_031762315.1 Hypsolebias antenori | reverse complement strand
ATATATATATATATATCTTTATATCTATATTTTTATATATATAAATATATATATATATATATATATTTTTTTTTTTTTTTTTTATAAATTATTATTATTCAAATCTTCTGCTTAAAGACTAACTGATGTTCACAAAGCTGCGGGGGAACGTAAAGTGTTTCCAGGCAGTTTTTTTGTTTTTTTTTTTACTTTTTATTGTGATAAACATTGAAGTTGCACAGTCAAAATGTCTAAAAACCTTAAATGCTACTTCAACAAACCAATATTTTATTACGTTCTGGGGGTGTGTGTTCGGGAGGATTTTCAGCTCCACTTCAAATTTGAGCTGAACAAATGAAAAAGTCACTGCTGTATAGCCATGTTTGTATTTGCTCACACTATTGCAGCCATATTGAAAGGGGTTAAGTTAAAAGGTAATCAGTGGTAGCCATCAACTGATTACTTTCAGTTAATTTAATTAAAATCCATTTATAATTATTCCAATACTGCATATACAAATACATTTGTACAATTAATGACTTCGAGTTTTTGTGTCAATGTGAAGCATTTTCCTACAAGTATTGAACTCAGAAGTTCTCATATGAACAACTCATCACATCAGTGTTATATTAGAAACAATGTTTGTTTGTTGGGGTTTTTTTTTTTTTTGTTTGTTTTTTTGTTTTACTAATGAGGTTAAAATGAAAGTAATTGCAAGAAACAATGCACGGAGTATCACATCTAGACTGGATTATTGCAATGGTTTACAGTATTATCTGGGTGTCCAAAAACTTCTCTAAAAAGTCTTCAGTTGATCCAAAATGCTGCTGCCAGAGACTTAACTGGAGTTAATGGGAGAGATCATGTCTCCAGTTTTAGCTTCTCTCCATTGGCTCCCTGTCAAGTCCAGAATTTAATTCAAACTCTTACGTCTAACCTACAAAGCTCTCTACAACTTAGCTCCATCTTATACAGATCTTATTGTTCCATATTTTCCTAACAGAGCACTTTGCTCTCAGACTGTATGTCCATTAAAGTCCAATCAAATAATGTTACTAAAATAATTTTGAATGTTTCTGGTCTGTGCCCTGGGATAACTTCTGTTGTGACTATATAAATAAACTGAATTAAATATAATATATTAAATATATATATATAATATATATTAAATATAATATATAATATATTTTTAGAATGGATTATGATTGATTGTAAAAGTGAAGTACAGATTCAAATGCATATTTAAATCTAAAGAAAGGTTGATTGCAAACGAGGAAACAGAAAGGTGTTGGTCACCGTTTGAGCATCTGTTGAAGATTTCATCAAAGCTCTTCGGTCTCCCTGCAGAAGTGACCGGACCCCTAACTGTGTTGAAGGTTTTTAGTGGCTGAAGGATCAGAGGGGATTAGGAGTGAATAAACTGGAAGATGAATCATCGTCATCATCAGTCTTCCCTGGGTGAGTAAAAACATCTCCACACAGCAGCACTTTTACCGTCAGCACCCCCCTCTGAAGGGAGCGGCTGCATGAGTGCATTCATGCTGCTTCTGACGGGTTATTTATCTGTCACCAAGTCACACTTAGAGATCTTTGCTATGAAAAGACGCCCTAATCTCAGGGATCCTCCTGTTTAAAGTGTCTGTGTACGTGACTAATTCCTGAACTGTTAGTAATCTTTTCAAAACACCTTAAATAGTAGCAGCGGCATTGTGTTGATGATCTGTGGTAAACTGCAGCTGAATATTGCAACCGAGAGACAGAGAAACCAGGTGTCTCACTGTAGGAGATGTTATAGTTTGTGGACGATCAATAGTGTGAATGTTGATGAAGCATTCACACTATTGAGATCCATTTAACTTACGTATGTTTTTGGCATCTTTCTCGTTCTGCAAATTTTGTGCTATTTCAACACAATAAATCAAAACGTTCAGCTCGTTCAGGAGAAGGGTGCAATGACTTGGTATTGGTGCAACTTTAGCTTTTTGAAATTACTGTATAGCCTTTTCTGCCACTTTTTTGTTTCTCTTATTAAATGAATTGATCTCATTTTATATCCTTCAAATTTTTACATCTGTTTACAACATTTTACTGCTCCTTTCACATTTTGTTCTGCTTCAGCTTCTATCAGCTTCCTTCTGCAATTTTTTCAGTTACTTTCAGCTGTTTTTTCAGCTTTTGTTTTGGGATTTCTACTAACTACAACATTTTTGTTCTTCTAACTTATTTCTGTTAATTTAGCTTATTATGCTCCTTTCAGATTATTTATGAAAGTTTAATCTTTTTTTTTTTTTTTTTTGCTATTTCAGCTACTGTTTACCTGTTTTGATGCTAATTTTAGCTTTCACGGCTAATTACACATTGTTGGCACTCGTTTAAATTTTTTTTCAGCCTAATTCAGCAAAAATGTGCTCTCTCCACTCCCTTCAGGTAATTTAAGCTTCTTTTTTTAATTTGAAACTAATTTTCAGCTGGGCGGGGGGTGGTTGGGCAAATTTTAGCCTTTTTTTTTTAAATAATTTCCACTTTTATGTGCTCAGTTCTGCTTCTGTCAGCAAACATCTGTTCTTTCTGCTTTCTTATGCTTATTTTAGCTTATTCTACCTTTTCAGTTACCTTTTAAGTATTTTTAGCTAATTTCAACTGTTTTCAGATAAATTCAAGTTTTTCATGGTAATTTCTGTTGCTTTCTGCCCAATTAACTTTTCTCTGTTAACTTAAGCTTTTTATGTTGTTTTCAGTTATTTCTGCTCCAGTCCGCTATTTCAGCTACTATTTAGCTATTTTATGCTAATTCATTCTTTTTTAGCCAATTCCACATTATTTCTGCTACATTCAGCTATTTCAGCTGCTATTGAGCTGTTTTATGCTAATTTATTCTTTTTTAGCTAATTCCACATTATTTCTGCGATTCAGCTATTTCAGCTGCTATTGAGCTGTTTTATGCTAATTCTTTTTTTAGCTAATTCCTCATTATCTCTGCTACATTCAGCTATTTCAGCTACTATTTAGCTATTTATGCTAATTCATTCTTTTTTTAGCCAATTCCACATTATTTCTGCTACATTCAGCTATTTCAGCAGCTAATGAGCTGTTTTATGCTAATTTATTCTTTTTTAGCTAATTCCACATTTTTGGGGCTCATTTCGGCTCTTTTTGCTTCCTTCTGGTGGTTTTATGCATTTTCAGCAACTTTTCAACTACTTTTTGGCAATTTCAGCCTTTTTTTTTAGTAAATGTCCTATTTTTTCTGCTAATTTCTGCTTTTTTAAACCTGCTTCAGAAAATGTGTGTTTTTTCTGCTTTCTTCTTCTAGCTTAAGCTTGTTCTTACATTTCAGCCATATTTCAGCTTAATTTCAGCTGTTTTTTTAGCAAGATCTTCTGTAATAAGCATTCACATTGCAGTTTGCAGGAAATGCAGTTTCTCTGGTACCGGTAAACTTTGCAAACTTAACTTTATAAACGAATATCTTATGAGTGAATTTCTTCATCGTTTGTTTTATACTAGATCAATTTAGTCAAGAAAAATAACTAGCACTGTCATAAATATTAGAGAATCTTCTCAGTAGTAATCTTCATCATCACAATGAACCGGAGCAACTATCTCATTATAGCAGATGAGTCCTCAGTCAATTTATCCATAAGTCACTCAGATGCTTGAGGCAAAGATTTCTTATTTTAAAGATATAAAGTTGTTTTTGTGCACCCTCAACGTTAATAAGATCATTTTATTCATGAGACATTTACAGTGTTTGTGTCATCTTCAGTTTAATTTAATCTTCTCACTTTTTTCTTCTAAAGGATTAGTTCAACCTGTCACAGTTATTTTTCTTCAGAAATCGTTTTGAAGAGATTCCCATGAGCTACTCTTACCGTCCAATCAAAGTCGGAGTATATTTGCTTTGTCTCGGATGTCCAAAATGCTTCTGTTGAGGAATGAACACTTGATTAATCAAAACAGGAGGTTGAAACTGAAGCTGACACTTCAGGACACATGCGGTCTGTTTCCAACATAAATGTTAGTTTTATAAATGTTAGACTTGAAGAAACGAATAACAATCAGTTAATAATAATCGGCTCAGGTTAGCATGTAGGAAGCACTTGTCCAGGTGAAACCTCGCAGCAGCCTGCATGACTTAATGTTGGTGTGATGGACAGAGGTTCACAATTAAACTATTATTATTCAAAGATTTTCTACCAGTGCATCTTCTGAAACATTTACAAAGAAACTGCAGGAACAAATAATGAACCAGCAAACAAACCAGACACGAGAAGATAAAGAAAGCTTTGTTCAAGTCGGTGGTGTGTTCAGATCATGCAAGTCTGAAAAAATAAATGTTTTGCATGTCTGAAAGTCTTTAGCTCCGGTGGAGGAGAGCATCTTGGTCCTGAGTGATGGTAGGATGGAGCGGGAGATGGCTCAATGGACTGGGCCCTCATCCTCAGTAATAAGGGTGTTGCTTTGGTCAGTTGTGATGAAGAAAGTGTTGAGCCAAAAGGCAAAACTCTTTTTTTCTTCTTCTGGATTTTCTGTTTGATGCATGTTCCAGTCCTCACCTATAGTGATAAGTCTTGGATCATGATCAAAAGAAGGACACAAGGGACCAAAATTAAATTCCTTTGTTGGCCAGGCTCAGCCTTAGAGATAGGATGAGGAGCTCCATCATCAGGGGGCGCTCAGAGTAGAACCACTGCTCATTCGCATCAAAAGGAGTCAGTGGAGGTGGTTCAGGCATCTGATTAGGACGCGCCTCGGGGTCCCTCCAGGAGGAGCTGGACAGTGTCCCTGGGGAGACCGATATCTGGGATTCTCTCCTGGACCTGTTGCCTCCTCGACCTGACCACAGATAAGTGGTCGAAGATGAAGATGGAGATTTTTGTCTAAACTGACAGTTGTTGCGTTCAACAGAATAAACAAGCTCAAGGTTAAAATTAAAGTTTAGCCATCTTAAATTGACTTTAAATTTGTTTTTTTTACTTGATTTCATGAAAAATGTCATAAATGTTGGTCTAAACATTACAATTACACAAGACTTTCCTTTTTCCCCCCACAAACATTGATTCTTGCTCATAAAAAATAGACAAGCGATTACATTTTGTTGGAGATTCAGGGTCTTGTTATGTTCATCAACCAACATTTGAAGTCCCGCTGACACACAAACACTCTGGAAATGAAAGATGGAAGACAAACAAAAGCTTCATTAAATCCTTTCAGTGCTTTATATATATTAATTCTGGTTGTGTTTACTGACCTTGAAACTATTTTATGTGGTTATTGTGAATGAGTTGAAAAACGTTGACTTATCTGACTGTTTTGTTTCACCTAATGTGCCTTATAGTCCAAAAAATACGGTACGTCTTGTGAAGTATATGACAAACATGTAGCGTTCATGATGCATCATATTTGTTTTTATTGTATTCTGATTCAGTCATAAGCTTCTCTCAGTTCCTCCATGAGCCCAGGATAATATCTGAGTATTAGTCACATTAAAAACTTATAAAATAAACTTTCACTTCTCTAGAAACTTGACTCATTTTAAAGTTCAATGCCTAAAAGTGTGACTCAAACCCAGATATGCGCTGGTGTCAGCAAGGATTCAGATGCCGAATGTGACTGAGCCAATGTTTCCATGTGGTCTTTGAAAGCGTCATCATGGCCAATATTTGTTTTAGAAGCTCTTAAACTGCTGGTTTTAGCCTCACACTCTGTAAAGGATAAAGAACATGAGGGTGGGTCGCTTGGCCAATGTTTCCCAAGTTGCTTTTGGAGAGGGATGAATCCCTGAAGAGGCCCTTCATCGCCTTGGTTCATTCCAGCCGACCCTGATATTGTTTTGACTTTTAAATAAACTCCCACTCCTCGGGTCAGTCCTGCACCAGGCATGGAAGGAGTTCTTTCTGACTGTCATGTTTGAAAAATTAAAACTTTTGTGAAGTTTTGGGGAGGTAGCTTGTAGGTAAGCCGTGGTGGGGGGGTGCGATAAATCTTCAGGCTTCAGAGTCTGGGAGTCAAAAACACTTCACTTATCACCAACCACAGACACATCTTTGAGGATTTTTCCTTTTTGTACATTAATTTTGAGGTATGTTCTGTCGTTTGTTTAATTTTCTAGAAAAATACTCAAACTCTACCTGAGTAATTTTTTTTATAAAACATCATGGTGTTTAGGAATTGCAACAAAAAAATCTAGTATTAGTTGATTAGTGTGGCTGAAATGCATTCAATGCAGCAAGGAAAAGTGTAAAACAAACAATGACCTGTGTGGATTAAACATATGCAGGATGCAGAACTAATGCACAAAATAAATAAATAAGTAAATAAAGCATGATTTTTTTTAAAGTGATCAGAATAGCAGTCATGACAAGAAATATTAAGGTACAGCTTGTTTTTTTTATTCCTTACATTAAAAAAAAATAAATAAATAAAGTTGGGCAGAAAAATGTCACTAGTCAGGCCAAATCAGTAGAATGTGTCTGAGATTGTAGGAGAAAGCTTTTTCAACAAGTTTGCAAAAGCACGACGAGACCACCTGCAGGTCTGTCGTCAGCTCGTATCAGCCTGACCCAACACACAGACTCTTCACATGACAGTTCTGTTGCTGCGAATGAGGATGTCTCCAAAAACGTTTAACCAAATTTTATTTTTATAGCGATATCTAGAAAATATGAGAATATTATAAGTTTCATGAACACCCGGCAGCAACCAATAATGTAATAACAACCCAAATTGTTATTTGTCCACCCATTTCAAATGTTATCAGCCCATTAAATGGCTCTTATTAGTTTTTATAATCCCCATAGGTTGCCTCCACATTGTCCCTCTTGTACCAGTGGGCTCAGTTATCACAGAATTATAAGGTTAAAGTTTGGGTTTTATCTGAACGTAATTTTAGTATTTTATATATTGCTGCACTGTATGAATTGATCAGAATGATGCTCATCAAACAAACAAACAAAACTCACATCCTCTCTTCATGAGTTATTTTTAGATACCGTATTAAAGCCTTATAACCATTAAATCTGGAACTCATTTGAAGTAAATCCTTGATATCCAGCTTAAAAGTAGTAGATACATTTCAAATAAAGGTTTTAAATAAAGCTAACAAAAAAAAACTTCCAGTTTTAGGTAAAGCTGCATATTATCAGCGACAACAATGTACCTTTAAACATGCTATGGTACAGGAGGGACAGACTGGATGCAACCTATGGGGATGATAACAACTGGTAACCACCATTTAATGGACTAATAACATTCAAAGTGGGTGTATTTGAACTGGTTGCTACACATCAGGCTTTTCCAACATTAATAGTTGGTCCAAAATGCTTTTGGTCCTATTTTATGATTAAACAAAACTATTTAGTTCTCATTTCAGTTCAGTCATTTGTTGATGTTTTGGACCAACTCTGACACAGGTGGAAGAGTTGGTGTCGTTTTTATCAGTTTGAATAATGTGATGATTTCATGAACAAAAAAAACAACTATCCTTCCACTCGAGCACACACTTCAACGTTCAAAAACAAATCACAGTCTTTTCCTAAACCAAACCAAATAGTTTTATTACCTAAACCTGACCAGGGTTAGATCAGATCCAATTGTTGCTGCAGATCAAGTCCAGAATCAGGAGCAGGGAGATCCTGAAGAGCAGCATCTGTTTGGGATGAATACTCCACAAAGGCTGACCCTGAATAAAAATGTCTACATTAACCTGCAAACACAACAAATGTGAGCAGAGAACAGCTGGAGTGCCTGGCAGGAAGTTTCAACAGAAAATAAACAAAATAAAGTAAAATGTCTGTGGAATGGAGAACGTAAGCAATCACTCAACTTCAAACTCTTTATTGTAAATTTCCAATGACTTTATGCCAAGCAGAACAAAAATGCTAAAAAAAAAATCATCAGCTGTGTAATTTCTCATTTCCCATCTTGAATCTAATTTTAAGCGTTTTCCTTAAATCACATCTGAAAAATACTTCACTAAGTTTTTTTTTTTTATAAATGTCCAGCAACATAATAAATGAATTGGGATTTAAATGCATATTTTTATGCATCTTCATGTGTCATGATTCTCAGGCAGGAAACAAATTATAGAAATTAATTCTGATGTAATAAAAAATAATAATAATAATCCTCATGCTAGCTCAGGTACAAATCCTTCAGATTTGGGAGCTCACTTGTGCACTTTAGTCTCTTTCATGCTCTGCGTCGGAGCTGCTCCGTGTTTACATTAGGACTTGAAAAGGGCTCGGCACATTTTGATGACTCCTATACACAGGAAGTCTCAGACAGAGTGAATGAATTGGACTTGGCCCAGTTTGGGTGGGCGGCTGCAGATGAAAGCCGTGGACGGGGATGCATTAACATGCCACGTGAAGATATATTCACATGCCACGCAAAATGAGCTGTTTGCTCAGGGGGGGGTCACCGTTTCAGTTAACATACAAGGAAAGGAAGGAGAATGATGGAAAACGACTCTTTCAAGTCATGAGAACTTCAACGATGTGCAATCACATCTTTTATTTGTATTTTTTTCCCCCCAAACTGGCAACTCCACTGTCCTGAGTAAAGATTTCTTTTCTTTCCCAGGAACTGTAAAAGCATCCCGGAGGCCTCCACGAGCTCGCTGCACCCAGCTGGCTTTTACAATATATAATGTCAGCATCGCAGAGAAGGTGAGAATATCCAAGCAGAAGAAGAAGCAGTGCCCTCACTGTGCTGGGGTTTATACAGGCTTCTATTCGTGGACATGCTGGTATTTTTGACACGTCTGTGTCAGTTTGAGTTTTAAAAGTACTGAAAACCTGTAAACCTAGAAGAAAACGGCACTGGGAAGGCAGCGAAGTCTGCCGTGACCGGTTAAAGGGACATGACAAAAATGCTAACAGACATGGAGAGGTTTGAAGCAGCATTGTTGATTCCTCAGGGGGTGTTTTCGTCCTTACTTCTGTTTGTGCACCTCGTGTGATGTTTGCATCTGTGAAATCGTGAACTCTGAGATGTCGTGTAGCTAAAATCCTGGACGTCTTTGTGTGTTTGCAACCTGTTTGCTTCTTTTGAAGTTGAAACTCAGCCACTGAAATGTGCTGTTTCTGCAAAAGATTCCCAGTTCACGTTATCCATGCTTTTATTGGAGCAGATTTGTTGTACTTGAGCATGCATCAGTCACCTGCAGCTCATCTTTTATGAAGGAAATGGAGCACCAGTGGCATCCTCATCTGCTGACTTTAAGTTTAATGTTGGTCTTGAGACTTTTAAGTGTCTCACTTTTTTCAGTTAAACAGAACATTTCATAACTGTCTTGATTTGTTGGTTAGTTTATTTTCCTATTTAATCCCTTAATTTTTCAGTTAATATGCACCTTTCGGAAATTTTACTTCTGTCATTGTTTTCTGTTTTAAGGTTTTAGTGTTTCTGTGACTTGTTCACCCCAGAATTTTTAAGTTTTGTTCCAAGCTGTGGGATTCCTAGGTTTCCAGAAACAATCACTTTCTCCACAGCTACTATTCATTGCAAGACTTACTCTGAAGACTCCTTAAGCTCCTGCCAGACGTTCTTCCGATGCTGGAACATTATTGTACCTTATGGTAAAATAATGGACAGCCGCTAAACCGTTTTCAAAACAGTTTTTTACAAACCTTGTTATTCTCTCCAGTGACTTCCAAGTCCTGCTTCCTCAGGTCTTCCAAGACCTCCTTGTCCTCTGTGACTTCGTCCTGGTATTGTCCTGTTCTTACAGTCATCAAACATCGACCTGGATCAGAACATCACCGAGCACCACCAACCTGATCCTCTCTCTAACTCTACTCACATTCTCTGGACTATCTTCACGTCCTTGGAAACCTATCTTGTTCTCGCTCTCCTCTCTGACTCCATCTACACAAACATGTGTAAGAAGAGATCCTGCTCAGAACCAACATTCATTATTCAAGCAACCTGTCAATCTACAAGATGCTTACCTTGTCCCTTTTCCTCCCTTGCAGCCTGTAAATATCCACACTTGTAAATCACTTGTTTGTTTTATACCTGACTCTACCTCTTCCTCAGTCTGCTAACTTGGCGTTGAAAACTACCTTATTTTTGCCCTATTACGTTTTTTTTTTTTTTTTTGCATAATTTGCATGCCCTGCGAATTATACACCAAAAAGACGTATTTATGAATTTTTCCCATATTTATAAATATTTATAAACCAATTTTTGGCTGAGACATGACCGTTTTCAGTCATTCTGACCAAAAATATTGAACACTACCATGTTCAGCCTCTATGGCTCTCAAGTAGTATGGCATACCGTAATACCATGAAATAGGTAAAAGTAGCTATTAATGCTACAATTGTCTTGCCATAGACTGCCACCTTCGTTCTACTCGCTGCTTGGAGCAATCGTCAAATCAGCCCCCGGCGAAATGCAGCAAATTTGACCATTAAAGTGCATTTATTAAGTGAAAATTCAGCTGAGACACAACTTTACTATAACATAGAGCAAACAAATAATTGTATTTAGGGGCTTATCTTGTTAAATTTTGAAGAAATGCACAGCGACTCATCCCTCTGCGCGTTCCTACTTCCACGTATTGGCTTTTGAAATATAGCTGATTTGACCATTAAAGTGCATTCATTAAGCAAAAGTTAGACTGAGACACACCTTTACTATACTTTTTAGGACAAAATATGTTTTTAAGTGTTAATCTTGTTAAATTCTTGTTAAACGTCCTCCCATGCACTCTCCCACGGCTGCCATTTGGCAGCCAATCGATTTTTGGAACACCGGCCCACATTTCCGGGTTGTCAGCAGTGACATGTAACAAACACGACACGTCAGCGGTGATGCATAATAGATGCAACGTATATGGCGAAGTGATGTATTTATTGATATTCCACTTTTTTAGTCATATTTGGACTGATGCGACTTTTAGGACAATGGGACGTGTACGGCAGAAAATACTGAACTCAGACATGTTATGAGCCATTGTTTTTCCCTCAGCTACGCTATTATTTTTGTCACACACCTGTCAGCAGTTTGAAATCTTCACTTGTTTTCACTTGCCATCCATCTCATCAGAGTCGTCCAATCCTTGTGCCTGAGGGCCACTATCCTGCATGTTTTACTTGTTTCCCTGCTAAATACAGCTGGCTCAATGGTTGAATCACCTCTTCATTTTCTGCAGAAGCCTGTTGGTCACCCCTCAATTCAAATCAGGTGTGTTGGAGCAGAGGAACATCTAAAACATGTAAGCTAGTGGCCCTCAAGGACCAGGATTCTGCTGCATTAGAAATGAGTTCCCTGGTTTCTTGCCCAGACTCTTGTCCACAATTTTCTTGGTCAGTCTTGGAGTTGTAATATTTAGCTGGACATCTGGTTTTGTTTTCATTGATTAAATCATTTTGAAATTACATCTGCTTGCACTTCTGGGCTGACCATCACAACCTCATGATTCACATATCTGGTCTAAATCCCTCGGTTTGAACAAACATGAGTTTAGATGTGCTGAGGCAGAAAGACAGAAGTGGTCAAGCTATTTTAGATGCTGCTGCTGGTCTGTGATTATTTTACTGATGCAAATAAATATTCAGAAAATATTCAATAAACTATTAAATACCCACTTTTCATTATTGGCCTCAGTGGCTGAGCCTGGTATATTTTTATGAAATAATTTGGTTCCAAAACCTGCGTGCAGGAACTCAGCTCTTCCCTTTTATGGTCATTTTTGGAAGTTTTACCTTTATCTTCTCCAAAGTCGGACACTATGCAATTTTTGAATCAGACATCCAAAGTGTTCAGTGAAGAGTTTGACACATAAATGCAGCATCCCTCTCTGCTTATAGAAGCTGCTAAGTCATCGTTGCTAATTAGAATAAGTTACTATTTTAGGGATTAAAAAATCAAAGCAAATGTACAAGAATGTCCTGACAATGCAAAGTTGAAAGAAAAACAGAATTATTTCACTTGTGTAATTTTTAGGGATGCACGATATTATCGGCCTGGTATCGGTATCGGCCGATATTAGCGTTAAAGTTCAATATCGGACATTGGCCATTCCATTAAAATAAGTCGCCAATATAAAAGGTGCTATTTTTGCCTGCGGCAGCAGCACAAAGTGATAACGTCATGTGCCTACCTGATCTCACGGCAGAGAGGAAATTCAAAATGTCAGTAGTGTGGAAGGTTTTCTTTTTCGTCTGTGAGGATGTCGGATTACAAAGATTAATGGACTAGTTGAGTCTCGCTACATCGTTCCCAGTCAGAGATATTTTTCCAGCTTAACGTTACCCGAGTTACAAGCCGTCATTTCCGACGTCATTGAGAAGCTAATAGCTGATAGCACTTGGGTGAGTTTTACCATGGACATTTGGACGTCTTGTAAGCCCCGTTAGCATGATTAGTCTTACAACACAATTCATAGTTACAGCTGTTGCACAATTTTTGTAGCAAATAAGTCTAAATAAGAGGGCCATGTTCTGACAAAGGAAAACGTACAAAATATTGGATATCAGCCAAATAAGTTTTAACATATCAGCATATCGGATATTGGCCAAACAATTAATATTGTGCACCCCCAGTACCAGTAATATTCTAAATTTTAAATGCAAAAACAACAAACAAAGTCATGTTTTCCTGCTTTTGAAACATATGTTAAAGACATTCAGAAGATTACAGAGTATAGTAGTAGTGAAAATAGTAATAAAAATAATTATCCATCCATCCATCCATCATCTTCCGCTTGTTCCAAAGTCGGGTTGCGGGGGCAGCAGCTTGAGCAGGGAGGCCCAGATAACTCTTTCCACAGTCAACTCTTCTGGGACGACCCCAAGGTGTTCCCAGGCCAACCAAGAGACGTCTCTCCAGCAGGTCCTGGGTCTTCTCTGGGGATCTCCTCCCAGTCGGAGGAGAGCAGAGCGCCTCTCTAGAGGCATCCAGGAAGCATCCTTACCCGATGCCCAAACCACTTCAACTGGCTCCTCTCAATGAGGAGGAGCAACGGTTCTACTCTAACTCTCTTCCCGATAAGTGAACGTCTCTCCATATCTCTATCTCCCAGTTACTCTGCGGATAAAACGTTTAAACGGGCTGTATCTGTGATCTCATTCTTTCGGTCACTACACAGAGTTTGTGACCATAGGTGAGGGTAGGAACGTAGACAGACCAGTAAATAGAGAGCTTTACCTTACAGCTCAGTTCCCGCTTCACCACAACGGACCAGCACAGAGTACGCAATACTGCAAACGCTGCACCAATCCATCTCACGGTCCATTCTTCCCTCACTCGTCAGGAAAACCCCAAGATACTTGAATGCCTCCACTAGAGGCAGAACCTCACCCTCAACCTGAAGAAAGCAATCCCACTTTTTTTGAAAAAGGGTGAACATATTATTTTTAATTAAAATGTGACTGCACCAAAAGGCAGAGAACGATTGTGCAGATCTGTTTTTAAGTCATTGCTTTGTTTGTGAGAGAAAACATCAGTTTTCTGTGAAGGTTAGTGAAGCTGCAACGATGGAAAGACTCGTTAACAGCTTTATTTTTGATTTCTTCATCAATTTATTTGGAAGCACATCATGACGGTTTTTAGTTAGAACTGATGTAACGGTCAGAAATTCTCTTGCGTTGTCATGTTATGATAACATGACAATGAGAAGTTCAGCTGCAGGGGTCTGGAATGTGCTTGTGGACAACTCAGGAGCCAAATTTTTAAAGCTGAGAGCTTCAGATGAAAAGAGGAAAGTGATCCATCAGACCTCGGTGCACTCTCTAAAGAAGCTGTTTGACATGAGCCTCGTGGGCCTGAAGACTGTTATGTTTGGCTGCAGAAAGCCTGAAGCTGCAGGGCAGCAAAAAAAAAAAACACCTGAGGGTGCAGAGCAAGAGCGGGTCGGCCACCCCGAGGTGGAAGGACGACCAGCAGAACAGAGGACGGAGGAAGAAAAGATGTTAAAATAAAAGAGAATAAAAGATAATAATCAAAGAAAAAGATACATATCCGTTTAAATCACTAAAATTATACCAAACATGTCAAGTTAAATCAGTGTGGCAGATTAATCAAACTTACCGGTACACACTGCTGAAGCATATCAAGAAATATTCAATGTTACATTTTAAAATCAAGTTTTAGTTTTATGGTTTGAAGTAAAGATTTTTTAAAAGTATGCTTTGTATATACATTTGTATACTGCAAAATATATAGCGATTTGTTACTATTTAAAGCAAACATTTCCCAATTTCCTTTTGTTAATGACCAACAGTTGATTTTTGTAATTCTACTTTTAAAATACTATATTTCAAAAAGTCCTTAATTTTCACAGTAAAAAAAGGTAAAAAATAAAAACTGAAATGTGCTTTTTTAAACTGTTTTTGAAGTGAAAGCCTTAAATTGAACAGTTAATTAAAAAACATTTTTACTGTGAATATCTTCTAGATTTTAGGGAACGTTGATTCAAGCATGTGATTCTCACTTAAACTCACCTGTGGCATAAAACAGGTAATGTAAAAAAAAAAATAATAATAAAAAAGTGAAACCAGAATGAAAGGAGAGGTTCATTATTTGCATTGCATGTCCAAGAGTGTTACACTAAGCATGGAGAACAAAAAGAGAAGAGTCTGAGGACTTGAGGTCAAGGTTCTTTATTGTCATTCACATTACATGTGGTGCATGTGGTGGAATGAAATTGTGTACACAGCGTCCCAGTTACATCCAACAAAAGTATAAATTGTAAAAGGAAAACTGTAATAAGATCTAAGATATGAACTAAGAAATACGGTAAATTAAGAATACTCTAAATACTTGGTGTAAAAACAATACGCTGAACAACAGCAGCACGAACATGAGTCTGTGTGAGTAGATGAGTATGAATGAATACAGCAGCATGAAATAAATCAGCAGCACGAGATCAGCAGTGTATATAGTCAGCAGCACATATCAACAATCAAGTGACATTACAGTGATTTTTTTTTTTCCTTACAGTAATCATCCTGTCTAACAGCCTCAGGGTAGAAGCTGTTCCTCAGTCTAGTGGTTCTACACTTAATGCTCCTCAACCTTCTCTGCCTGGGGGGATCAGGGCAAAAAGTGTGTGTGCTGGGTGAGTGGGGTCCTTCATGATGCAGGTGCTCCTCTTCCTGCATCTGGAGGTGTAAATGTATGTGATGGTGAGGTTGACTCCAACATCTTCTGTGCAGCCTTCACCACTCTGCAGAGCTTTTCTTTCTGCAGCTGTGCAGCCTCCATGCCAC
>JARVGS010000789.1:20692553-20703851 GCA_031762315.1 Hypsolebias antenori | reverse complement strand
CTTTCTTCCTGCATGACGCACACAACATGGTAGCACACGCACACAGACACAACTGTCTCACACACACACACACAATCTCAACATTTAGATTTTGGAAGACACGTCGCAACTGTCGAACGTTGCATTCAGAAGGAACAGCGTGGCTTTCCTCTGGAACATGGACCAGTGGAGCAGATCTTCATCCTTGGCAGCTGTGGCTGAGTGGTTAGAGCAGTCGTCCTCCAATGCAAGAATTGGGAGTTCAATTCCACCAGAAGTCACATGCTGAAGTGTCCCCTGGGCAAGATTCTGAATCCCTCGTTGCCTCTGATGTGTGTCCCATCAGTGTATGAATGTGATAAATCTCTGATTAGTCTTTGTATAGATAGAGTGCTGTATGAATGGATAAATGAGGGCACAGATTGTAGTGTAAAGCACTTTGAGTATATTGATAAGATAGAAAGGTGCTACACAAGTGTAGTCCATTTACCTTGCAGAGTTGCTAAGGGGGTAATGGGAGACCAATCCGCATATATTTTATGGATCTGGAACAGGCTTACGTTCATGTTCCCAAAGGCCTTCTGCTGGGCTGCTGCTGGAATATAGGGTGTTGAGGTCCCTTGTATGAAAGGGCTGTTTTCCATGTATAACCAAAGCAAGAGCACTGTCAAAGTCGAGCTTGTGAATGATGGACACTGCGAGAACCGCCTCCATGTAACGTTTGTGGACAGCAATGCAAAACACGAGGCTGTGCAACGGGGTCTTGCCTTGACTTTTTGTAGATTATGCGATTTGTTTTGATGACTTCAAGCCATAACCGTCAGCATGTACTCTAACAAGGCTCAAATTGGGGGGTGAGATCCATCATCCAGTGGGAGCTCAGAGCAGAGCCGCTGCACCACCGCATTGAAAGGGATCAGCTTAGGCGGTTCAGTCTTTTCAGTAAGATGCTTCCTCGACGCCTCTCCTTTGGCGTTTTTTTTGGGATGGGACCCTGCTGCAGACCTTGTACTCAGTGAAGAGATTATTTGTCCAGTCTAGAAAAAATTGAACTTCTCCAGGAAAAGCTGGAGACTCTTGCTGCAGGAATGTCTGGACTTGTTACTTACACGAGTGGACCTTGGATATGGATGGATGGATGGATGGATGGATGGATGGATGGATGGATGGATGGATGGATGGATGGATGGATTTAAACCTTGATAAATTGTTACCTTTTTTATGTGCATTTTAAATACGTATAGGTCTAAAGTATTTTGTTTGTAGCTGTATTCTCTTCATTTACATGACAGAGTTGAATCTCATTGTGGAATTTGGTGCAACTGTTTTTTTTTAACAGAAAATGAAAATGTGTTGATATAATCAGCCCTTCAAAGTTACCAAGGGGATATATTCATACACACCCTACAGGACAAATCTGTTAAATTATGTGTGGAAAATAAAATATGAAACACCTCAAAGCTCATTTGTTTACGAGGCCCTTGAAGCAAATCTTGATGATCAGTAAAGCAAGTGATAAAACTCAACGTCTGTGACTCAATAAAATGAACTAACAGTTAAACAACATATTGTTTACATTATCATGACTATGATGAACCATGAGGTAAAATGCACTTTATGACACTAATTAAGAAAAAATGTACAAGCAAACCAGATACAGTAAAATACTTTATTTAAAAATGATTATTCAATTTAAAAATAAGTTTAGGAAATCCAGTGATATATGTCAATAATTAATAATCAGGTTAAAGTGCAAAAATACAATTTGATATAATGCATCTGTACAAAAATAACATTGGAATGTGGTATTTTAAAAAAAGAAGAGGGGAAATGTGTTTTTCTAACATGGCTTTGATCATTTTCATTTAAAGAAAATAAATGCACGAGCGTAGTCTTCCTCTTTGGATTATAAGCTTTTGAACCAGTTTTTTTTTGTGCCGAGCCACAGGAAGGATTTTTAAGGTCCATTTCACATTCCACACATCCACTGGGGTCCATGCCAAGTCAGGCTTTGATAACTAAGCATACACCTCTCCACTAAGGCATATTCTGGTTTTATTGCTCTAAGAGGTGGCTGGTGGAATAGTTCATCCTTGAAGAACGTTTACACAAAAAGCTGCACCTCAAACGGCTGAGATGAAAGTCACTGGCTGTCATCTTTGGTCATCTTGTTCATCCAGTGTCCTGGTCTTAGCCTTGTTCTTGCTGAATTACTTAATCTTGGCTGGCTTCAGTTCCTTAACCTGCATGTGTAATGTTTTGTGGACAGCCAGCGTCCTGGACTGACAGAATCCCTTCCCGCACTCTTGACATTTGAAGGGTTTCTCTTTGGAATGGATGTACCTGTAGCAGGACACATGACAAAACAGAAAATCAAGACTCCATCCTGGTTTAAGATTCCAATAACATGCATTTAACATCCCAGCACTGCCTTAAATCAATCCAGCTGTTTATCTAGGCTGCATTTCAGAAGTGACCTAAAGATGCTTTTGTAAATGCATCATCAAATGTTTCTCATTTATGTAGCCAACTTCAGGAATTGTTTGACATGGATGACACAACTGAAGCTTTTAAAACCTCAACCTCTTTACGGAGCAGAGATTAGGTTAATTACACGGGTTTGGAAAGCATTTCTTTGATTGCACTTTGAAGGTCTCCGTTTCAGCTGTTCCTCTGGGGGCCACAGATGTCGCCTATCAATGCAGAAAGTCAAAGAAATCTTCCAACAAGTGTCCCAAAGCGGTGGTGAATTCAAGTATCAGTGGTGTAAGATTTATACAGGAAGATTAATGAGTTAACCTAGAACTCATAAATCTTTTAATACTTGGAAGAGGTCTGTGTTTTGTGTGTTTGTCTTTGCACCGCAATAACCAAAAACCATCAGGTGCTGTATATTTTACCTTTTTGAGTAAGATTTCTTCCAGCATGAGGGCTTTTCTGGTTCTATCAATAAAGTCTAAATTTACTGGTTGATTGCATTCATGCAAAAACACCAGTAAGATGTTGAGCGTGTAAACAGCTGCACAGTTATCAACTGAATATGTAAAGGAACTGACCAAGACTGAATAATTCTTATGTTTGTTTTGCTGTTGGTGGTTATTACTGGTCCCAGATAGACCGTGAGAATAAGAACAAAGTGCTGCTTCGATGCCAACACAGATTTCCCACCTGTGGTCCCTAAGGTGGTCCTGTCTTCTGAAAGCCTTGTGGCAGATGTCACACGTGTACGGCCTCTCATCTGTGTGTGTCCTCTCGTGGATCAAAAGGTTGTAGGATTTGGTAAAATGCCGGCCACAAAACTTGCAAACAAATTCCTTCTTGGTCTTGGAGGGCAGTCGGCCTCGGCTGGACTTGCGCTCTGGTGACGACAGTTTAGTCACGTCCAGCAGGCAGCCCAGGCCGGCTGAGGTCTGGTGTTGAGACGAAACCTGCGCCGCAGCACGAGCAGGACCCGTCATGCTCAGGTCCTCCACCTTCAGATGGTCCTCCTGCGTGGCTGCCGCTGCCAAGTTGGCGAAATCGAAGCGAGGTTTGCTCTTGGAGCTCTGCAGCAGCCCTGCGGAGTCCAGTTTGGGCTGCAAGAGATGGGGGAATATAGGTATGGAGGCCATGGAGGTAAAGTGGGGAGGCAGCTTGGAGATGGTGCATCGAGGGAAGGCCAGCGGTTGGTAGCCGAGGGTCCAGTGGTGAAGCTGGATGGCGTGAAGGGCGCTGAAGCTGTAGATGCTCTGAAAATGATCTGCTGGCATCTGGAGACCCGTGGAGCTCTGGATGAGGGAGCAGTTGGCCAGCTGAAGGGACGGGTGAAGAGGGACTGGTGCTGGCAGAGTCTTGCTGCCCATTTCTGCTGCTGCAAATCCAGCAGGTCCTCTGATGGAGACACAGACCAGAAGCAGATTCTTAAAACTCTACTTTACAGCTGAAGTAACGTTTTTCTTAGTTCCTGTCTTAGATCTTATTACTTTTACATTTTATACTGTTGTTGGATGTAACTGGGACCCTGTGTACACAATTTCGTTCCACCACATGCACCACATTTGGCGCATATGACAAATAAAGAACCTTGAATCCTTGAGTTAAAACAGAAAAACAACTTAAATGTTAAGGTTAGTCAGAATTTGGTCGGATGAGCATAAAATCACAGAAAGTTGTCAATAATCAGGTTTCCTTAAGATGTTTGACTGAACTGGTTGATTTTAACACTCATTACTGTTGATCCTCACAAGTGCACAAAGGCAAACTAATGAAGGTGTATCTGTAGGCTAAATGTATCAGTGAATGAAATTATGAACCGACTGCATTCACACACACGCTGTCAGAAAGCTGTGTGTGTGGGTGTGTGTTTCCTGTTCCCAGAAACATGCCCGGGGCTGTAGAGACAGAATGACAGCATTCAGCCAGAGAAATACCTGCGAGCTGTTACATCAGGTGCGATAACCTGCAGAAACAATAGACAATAATGTGTCTTTGTGTAAGGCAGACGATGCCGGGTGCAAGCAGCAGCAGCTCCAGGTTTCACAGCGAGCGCAGCCAGTGAGCCACGCCTCACACATCCGACCTGTTTACCTGTCTGCGGCAAGTTTGCACCGAGCTTCAGTTACAACGTAAAGTTTCTAAAACTTTACTGAGTGTTTAAACAAATCTTAATATGCGTGCATGCACATCTTGAAATATATTTAAAATGTGATCAAATAAACTGATAGACAGTCTAAACTCATATATTTCCCTTTTTAAAACTCATCTCTTCTCCCTGGCCTTTGACACCGTCTGTAATGTTGACTTTTAATAACTTTACTCGTTCTTTATTATCTGATTGATTGTTTTATTATGTGTACAGCCCTTTGGTCGTGTGGGCGTTTAAAGTGTTCTATAAATAAAGCTGGTATGGTATTTTTTTGTACTCAAAGCCCTTTTTTGGTAATAAAACCCACAAACATCTGACTCCTCTATGCAGCAGGAGAGACTTCAGCCTGTATAAATGACTCTGTAGGAATGGCAGGTGTTTATGGAAACAAGACTATGGTGCATGTGCAGGGTTGCACATTAAACCACTGTAACATCTCCCATGAAGACTCTGAACGTGTCAAAAGAGAGAAGTTGAACTGATTTTGGCCTTTTTCATACAGCCGACAGCTAATTCTGAGCCCAGCTGTGTGGGGCTGATTGCTGCTCTCCAATCAGAAATTAAATTAAAACCTAATTAAAATGAAATTTTGAATGTAAGAAACTGCAGTCGAGCATGCAGCATACAGTCTAACACACATGTTACGTTCTAGAAGTTACTGAATAGAACCCTGGTTCTGTTTGTTGTAGCCCTCACTGCTGCTGATGGATGAAAATAATTTGGCTTTTCAGTTGCAGACATGTTCAAACAAACGTTTTACACCCACTATTCTCATGTAAAACAGCATGACTCGTTTAAAACGTAAAACTTTTGCTTTTAAGTGCAGTGTTGCTACGTTTAGTGATTCGCCATCACTATCTAAAAAAGCAGGTCTGTAACACTTTTTTGACAACTTTTTCTGCAGTTTGACCATTTAATAGTTGTTCTTTTACGTTTATGCCTATATTACAGAGATAATAAATAAACGGTTGACACAGAAGAACAGTTTATTGAAAACAAACATGGAAACGTGAGAACGGTGTCTGTTTGTGTTTTAGGTTTTCCAGGTTCGATGTGACTCATCCATGCAGAAGCTGAATGAGCTAACATTAAGAAACCAGTTCAGTAACACAAACTAATGTTGAGAAATTTCTCATAACGTCTGCTGTTCTTTCACAGGCATGAAGAGGACGATATGGGATGTATCTAACAAGGTTGAGTCAGGACGGGTTCTTTGCTGAAACGTTTCGTCCTTTATCCAAAAGACTTCAGAAGAACCCGTCCAGAGGACCTGACCCCACCTTGTTGGATTATTGAGCATGCAGCAGGATGATATGGGATGTAAATACTTGTAACAAATTATATTTTTCAAACTTTGTACTTAACTTTGTACTTATTTGAAAAACTTGAGTTTTGGATAAAAAATATAAAATATTATGTGTTAAAAGTTGTTTGCTGTCAGTGAATGAATACAAAATCTCTGCTGGCCTAAACATAATTTGTCCTTTTCATGTTTGATGCATTTCAGCTCAATTTAACTTTCAGATGAGGAAAAAATATATATTTATTACACAGATGATGATGATGATGATAATTATTATTATTATATTATTATTATTATTATTATCGTTATTATTATTGTTATCATTATTATTATTATTATTATTATTATTATTATTATTATTACTATTATTATTATTATTATCATCATTATTATTATCATTATTATTATTATCATTATTATTGTTGTTATTGTTATTATTGTTTTCACTGCAACCTTCATCTGTATGTGCAGGAGGCAGCTCATTACCGTATTTTTCAGATTATACGGTGCATTAAGTGAAACAAAACAGTCAGATAAGTCAAACTTTATTCAACTCATTCACAATAATCACATGAAATCGGTTTGAGGTCAGTAAGCACAACCAGAATTAATACATACGGCGTACAGGATTATAAGGCTCACTATCGATTTTTGAGGAAATTAAAGGATTTTGAGTGCACCTTATAGTCTGAAAAATATAGTAATTGTTTGTTTTTAATACAGTCTGGGGCCTTGCTATTAGAGAATTTAAGAAATGCTGATTTATCATGAACATTTAAAACAGACGACGCCATTTCACATCATATTTATCAATAAAAGACAAAAACTGATGTTTTTTTTAATGGATTTGTCTAAAAATGAAAGCACGTCGTGGTAACGACCACACCTGCTTTGCAGCAGCTCGTGACTAACCAGCATAAACCCACTCATTTACTTGTTAACTCTAATTGTTTGTTTGGTGATCACTGGAAATGACTTTTACTGAGCAGGTATCAGGTGAGAATGTGACTTCAACAAGACATTTGTCTTCTCCTGCCTCATGTTCCTGCATGTTGTTGCATCTCAGGTGCCGAACGTGTTGAGTGTGTGCTCTGACTTCAACGCCTGTCGTGTTTTAGTTGATAAGGCACCAAAACAAACAAAAAAAAAATCAGTTTTTAACACAGCGGGGGGGGGGTCTGTTTTTATGAAGGTAAGACTTTAGAAGAAGAAGAGGAGTGGGGGAAAAGAAGAACGGGGCGAAGAGCATTATTTATTATTTATAGAAATACTCTTCCTCTCTCCACTTCCATTTTTTGGGGGGAACAAAGTAACTTGAGCAGTTTATTGGATCATTTCTCTGCTGTTTAGGGGGTTATTTACTTATGTTGGGCTGAACAATTTGAGTTATTTAACAAAAAAGAAGAGTCTATAAAATATCCATCTTCAGATTATAGATATTCTAATAATCTGAACTCGGGCAGATCATCCTGTAAACTGACGTTTGTTAATGAGGAGCAGCGGAGCTCGAACAGCCCCCTGCCGACTCCTCCTCTCTGATCAGGACGCAGAAGTAATTGACTTCCATGTGGGGGGGTCACTGTGAGACACTGTTTCTGTTAACTCTTTGATAACCTGCTTCAGAGCAGGGCACTTGACCCGACCCGGCCTGGCCTGACGTGGGGCCTGCGGTTTGGTCCAGACTGAGATTCATCACTTCAGAGAGTTTTGTGGCGATGCTGCATCATTTTTGTTCATTTAGATTCTAAGTTAGGGCCTAATTTTAACTTTTAGAAAGCCAAACTGTTTAATAGTCTTCCAAGAAAAAATGCAAACACTTTTAAATAAAGCGCCAAAAGATTATTTTTGTGACCAAAGCGACGTATCCGGAGTGCATCTGGCTGCTGCAGCGTTCACAGTTTGTGTTTCTTCTTGGGCTTTGGGTGTGAGGGACACTCGGGGAGGTGCGGTTAGAAAGTCTGGACAGCACGTCTCTGGAGGGATGATGCAGTGAGATTGCAGAGCTGCTAAAGCTTGCAGTGATCTAAAAACCTCACGAACTTAATGAAAAATGATTGCATTTTTTTGAGGATACAACATTCTTCTGGCTAAAACACTTTATTCTTACTCCATAAAACATTAAATACATTTTAGAATTGTACAGGAAGCACAGTCTGCGCTAAAATTTTAAAGTTTCTGTGGAATGTCGTAAGGAATATTTCCTAAATTCTGATGCAACATGCTGCACGGTTTAGGCTTCTTGGAGAAATCTTTTGGATGAAAAAGGAAACATTTGAACAAAGAAGAACCCATCAGGACCTGACTCAACCTTGTTATGGATACGGAAGCCCTTCTGTTAATACAACCGAAGAGAAAAAGAAATTAACATGTTGGACTCCAACTGGAATTTCTTGGTTTTCCATTAAAAGACCAAACATGCTAATGGTTTTGTAATAAATTAGATTTAGATTTTAAAAAACAAGCTTTCATTGAAACTCTTTCTAACAAACTGCCCTGAGATGACATTTAATATGAATTAAACTGCATGCACTGCAAAAACAAAGCAGATTTTAACTGGAATTAACATTTCATGAGGCAAACAGTTTATCCTTGTTGGATTGTAATAAGTATTTGCTAAAACATGCAGTGAAAATAAAGACTAGATGTTTAAATCCAGGCCAGAGTTTCATCTTTAATTTGATCAAAGCAGCCTTGATCTGATAATTTACTTTTCTTCTAAGTGAGGATAATTTCAGAGGCTCCCCTCACCATGACGTGACCCCTGACCTGTCAGATTTCACCCTCAGACCAGGTTAATGTTTGAAACTGCATTTGATGCTGGATTTAGCGGAGCTGCGTGATGAATCAGAAAGTGTGAAGGTGTTACTTCTCCTGCCCTGATGTCTGTGGGGATGTTTATTGAGACCAAGTGGCAGCAAAACTGAACTCAGCTGCCATTAGAACAGGTCTGACACAGTCATCCAGAAATCTGCTGTAAACATGGTGCTGGAAGAAATCAGCTGAACTGGATCAAAAAATAAGGTTTGTGCATGCAAGAACTGCTGTTGCTCATTTGCTCTTTTACATTTAAAAATATATATATATATATTATCAGGAGTCCCATGAAGGAGAAACACCTGCTGCGCTCTGCGTCAAAAAGGTGGAAATACTCTTAAGAAATTTAAAAAAAAAAAGTCCCATAATAAAAGTTTTAAGTTCTTATTTAAAGAGTAAAAATCAAATAAACTTACAGTAACAGCTGAGTGGAATGGGTCCTCCTGCAGGTCTTTGCGCACTAGAACCGGGATGTTAATGGGTCGGCCGCTCCGGCATGTTCTCCCGTGTTCTGCTGGGTTCTGTTCTGTTCTGTTCTCTTCTGTTCTGTTCTGTTCTGTTCCGTGCACTCGCGTCTGTGCGCTCCGCGCCTCTTTATCTGGGCCCTTCAGTCCGACACCTCCCGGCTCGTCCCACAGCCAGCCCATCACAACTCCAACCCAAACAGAACCACTCACCAACTTTATGAGGACTTGTTGCAGGATGCTGATTCATGTCAGCATCAGGGCGTGAAGCTGCTGCACAGGAACTGATGAAATATGACTTGAACTGTAAAATAAATCATAGGCTATTTATAAAAATAATAATTTTTTTTTATCTAATTTTTGTTCCTCTAACACAGGGCTGCTTTTATATTCACTTCCATAAAGAAATAAACGAATGGTATGTGCGTGCTTGTGATTTATATTAGTATTTTTATTAAGTGGTCGCAAATCAGCGCATTGATCCTGCAGGGAATAAACTGTTTGCGCGTTGCGCCCCCTGCAGGTCTGATGCGTTACTGCAGCAGGACTGAGCCAGTCTGCAGGTGGTTTCAAATCATTTATCCAAGGTGGCTAGACTGAAGGTGAAATTGTTCTTACTCCTTATCCAATTAACAGATGTTCTCTGTCCCACGTGCTTTTTGTCACTGAGAAAAAGAAAGATCATGTCAAAGAAGCAATTCGGCAAAACAATTAGCCAATATGAGTTGTGGAAAGGGTAAAAATTAGCCGCTAAGTCATTTGAATTTTGTTTAATGACTTTCTACTAATCTGAACATTTCTGCAAACCTAAAGGTTAGTCGATGAATCTGCCTCGCACGCCAAAGTTTTAAATAACAACCTCATGGGGTCTGTTAGTGAGTAAGTGATGACTCTCAACTACTACCACACTAAATATTGGCTCCAAATCTGCAAAATTGACTATGATGTGGCTATGTCTGCTGGTTAGGGTTAATTAGCTGAAAGAGCCATTTTACATTAGCATGACTCCAAATGTTAATAGGTTTTAGATGTGACTTTCTGAGAGTTTTATTCAAATACGCCCAGCGTTTCATAAAACACACACAGCTATAACAACATTCACCTTTCAGAGGCTGGTGATAAATAATTACAGAACAAAACAGAGCTGCTTCCTTCAAACTGGTTTTTACTTTGTTTCAGTGCTTCTGGTTATTATTTATTTTGAATTAGTGAATTTAGACTTTGGTTTCATTTCTTCCTCTTTAAACTTTGCTGTAAAGTTGTTTGCTTCAATGATCTTGTTTACTGACGGCACGTTTTTTCCAACCTCAATGAGCCGTTTCGTCACAGCAGGATGTAAAAGTGCTCCGAAACGTTTCCCGCCATGTTTGTAGTTTGTTTAAGATTATGGGCTGAAACTTCTGCCGTCAGAAACTGAATTTGAAAAGCCCACTTGTGCCCAGTTGTGATTAAAGAAGCAGACATGAGCACATAAAAAGTGGAAATTATCTGAAAAAAGCAGAAAAAAAAAACAACTAGACGGGAGCTAAAAAAAAAATGCAGAAATAGGCTTAACTTACCAGAAGGAAGTGGAAAGAGCACAATTGTGGCTAATTAGGTTGAAAGAAGCAAAAATGAGCACAGAAATTAAGAAATTATCTAAGAAAAGCAGAAATTTGCAACAACAACAAAAAGCTGAAGCTAAAAAAGCAACAAGAAGCTTCATTTATCCAAAAAAAAAGTGGAGAGAGCCTATTCCTGCCACTTTGAAAAATATATATTTTACTTGTGACTTTATCTCAGAGTTATGACTTACTATTTTTAGAATTATGGGTAATTATTTTAAAGTACATTGTAATAATGATTTAGATCAGTGATTATCAAACAAGGGTCCGCGGATCAGCAGGGGTCTGCCAGTTATTATTGTTTTTTTTCTTACAAGCACATAAATTATTAACAACCTACAGAAAATCACATATACTTTATTCAAAATTTTCTGGTGGAGGACTCCCCACCAGCCCGCCCACTATTTGTGTTCTGGCATTGATTAGTTTTCAAATGAAGCCCTGTTACTTGGTCTGACTACTGCTGTTTTTTTTTTTTTTTTTTTAATTCATTAAACCTTTTTTTAAAAA
>JARVGS010000789.1:20632627-20642689 GCA_031762315.1 Hypsolebias antenori | reverse complement strand
TGGTCCAGGTATAGTTCCTATGGTTCAGGTATAGTTCCTATGGTAAAGGTGTAGTTTCTATGGTCCAGGTATAGTTCATATGGTTCAGGTGTAGTTTACATGGTCCAGGTATAGTTCCTATGGTTCAGGTGTAGTTTCTATGGTTCAGGTGTAGTTTCTATGGTCCAGGTATAGTTCCTATGGTTCAGGTGTAGTTTCTATGGTCCAGGTTTAGTTTCTATGGTCCAGGTATAGTTTCTATGGTTCAGGTGAAAAGAGTAGAGCAAGAAGCAGCAGAGAGAGGAAATATGGTAAATTTGTCCTCCAGCTGTCTAAACCTCTAGCAGCAGAACTAAGGGATGGAATCCGAAGTTGACCCCAACTATAGGATTTATCATAAAGGAAAGACTCTGGCCTAGTCTTAAAAGTAGACTATGTGTCAGCCTCACAGACAGAAACTGGACGTTGGTTCCTCAAGACAGGAGCCTGATAACTGCAAGATCTGCCTCCTATTCTACTTTTGGATACTCTAGGAACTACAAGTAAACCTGCAGTACTTCAGTGAAAATGTGTGGCTTTGTGTTTGAGTCCAAATCTGAATTTGTGGTTCTGCTGGAAGTCAAAGGTTAAGCTGGTGTTCTTTTCTCTTATTAAACTCTTCAGATTAGAGTTCATTACATTTTAAAATATTTAAACTTTAGAGTTTTCAGACCTTTAGAAACCAGAAGTCACCAGGTTTTACCTGCAGAGTTTCCTGTGAACAGCTTGGTCTGATGTTTTTGATAGATGGAGAAATTTTCTGTTGTTTCTCTGAAGCGGAAAGTTTTACTTTTGCAGCCATTTAAACCAAATAAATGTATTTAAATATTTTAAATTAGATATTTTATACATATAATCAATTTTTTCCCTTCTGTTTAACAAATTAAAAAAAAAATCTGTAGTCTGTTTGCCTGAATTCGGATTATAAATTATTCATTTCCAGAACAAAGAGAATTAAATGTTACAGGGTGGAAATGTAAATTTCCTATAGAATTTCAAAATAAATCTTTAAACCGAAGATTTAATCTGAAATAATAATAAATAGAACATGTTATGCTTTGAATCAATTCTTAAATTTAACCATACATAAATAAATACACAAACATTATTATTTATACTTAAAACAGTAATCATGTTTAAATATTGATATTATTTTACTCTAATTTCATTTTTTATTAAATACATAAACTTTACACGTTTTGTTTTAAAGAAAGACAAAGTATTAGACTCTGATATGTTTTGATGTTTAAGAAAACAAGTTTTAGTCTGTTGACCTAATCACAAACAAACAAACAAGCAAACAAACAAACTCTTCAAGGCCGTTCGTTCAGTCTGACCAGCGGTTCAGAGAAGAAAATAAACTAAACAGATTTTTGTTTATTTGTTTATCTGTTGATATTAGTTTTTGTTGTAGTTGTCGTCATGCTTATAAACTTTTAAAAGAAAACAAACAGGATTTTCGTTGTTTGCTGTTTTTGTTTGTTTAAAAATTTTCACTTTTTTTCCACAAATTTGAGTCATAAAGTTAAAAAAATAAATAAATAAGTACAGGTTTGTTTGATTGTTTTATAAAATCAAGATTTATGATAAACATAAAACCTTGTCCACACCCCTCGAACCCCCTGACCCCCTTCAGGTCTGCTGCTGAGTCTCAGTCCGACAAAAACACAGAACCGAACCGAGGACGGCCCAGACAAACAAACAAACAAACAAACTGCAGTTCAGGGAGTTTAACAATAAAATAAACATTTTAGCATTTATTATTTTATCTAAACCTTTGTTATACCATTAAATCCACTGAGTTACATGAAAATATTTACAAACAGAATAAGTTTTACCAAATAAACAAATTCTGTAAAATGTTTGTAAACAAAGTTCTGAGTCTGACTGAAGTAAACAAATAAATTAAAAGGTTGTGTTTAATTAAAGCTTTTTTTTTTAATCTAGTTT
Organism: Hypsolebias antenori; assembly: GCA_031762315.1. Taxonomy (NCBI): domain Eukaryota; kingdom Metazoa; phylum Chordata; class Actinopteri; order Cyprinodontiformes; family Rivulidae; genus Hypsolebias; species Hypsolebias antenori. Next base: position 20,640,721 of record JARVGS010000789.1, on the reverse strand, counting down.
GTTTCAACTTTTTTTATTTTGTTCGTTCGAAAATAAAGTTTTTCAGAAAAAAACTGTTGAACAAATAATTGATCATCTGTTATGTATTTATTAAACAAACCGGACCGGACCGGACCGGGCGGGTTGAACGGGCTTCAACAGTAAAAACCCAGTTTCTGATTTTAAACCGTGTCGGAACCAACAGCGGTACCTGAGCCGGTCCAGTTCTGGTTCTGAGTTCTGACTGATGAGCCGCAGAGAATCTGGACCTCCGGCAACAGAAGAACTTTTTTTTTAATTTCATCCTCAAATAAACAAAAAATAAAAATAAATCTTCAGAAATAAAATATCAAAGGTTCCGGTTCTGAAGGTTCGGGTCTGATTCTGGATTTTCGTTATTAAAACCAGAACCCGTCAAAGTGTTTATTGTTTGTTTTCCTCGGAACCGGGCCGGAAACAGCTCCTCTGACGCCTTCAGGGACAAATATTAGAATCGGAGGGTTTGGGTTCAGCACCAGAAGCTCCGGTTCCGAAGTTCGTGGGGAGGGAGGGGGTGATGAAGGTGATGAAGAGGAGTTTTTCACGCGCTGTAAAAAATTTCCCCCCAAAAAAATCAGGGACTAAAATCGAAAATTTAAAAATTAAATATAAAATATATAAATATTTTAAAAATAAAATCTCGTTTTAGAATCTTTAAAGTTTTATTTTTATTTATAAAATAAAAACAGAAACTTTAATTCAAACAAAAACTAAAATCAAAGATAAAATAAATAAAATAAATTCTGCTCTTTGATTTGATTTTTGGATCAGAACCGGCCTTTATTTATTTATTTATTTATTTCTCCTCCACGCGCCGTTGAAGATCAGCCGCGGACATTTTTTGCAGCGCGCGCGCGTCACGGGTGGATGTGCGCGTGTCTCGGCGGGTTCTGATTGGCTGAGGGTCCAGAGGAGGTTCTGCTGGTTGGCTGCGCGCGACGCAGCTCCGACCAATGTTTGCCTGCAGGTCCACGAGCTGCGGTTCCGTAATTAATAGCAGCTATCTGTCTCCTGTTGATGTGTGTGCGCGCGTGTGTGTTGTGTGTGGTTCCGCTGCGAGACACGAACCGAACATGAAATAGTTTGTTGGGCGACACTTTCCTTCTTCCTCTCCGTCCCCCCCTTCCCGTCCTGGTTCTGCGGCGGAGGAAGAACCGAGACCCAGCTGAGCCTGCAGGACCAGAACCGAGACCCAGCTGAGTCCACGGCTGGTGCCCCCCTCTCACCCCCCTCATTGGACCGAGACGCAGCTGAAGGACCAGAACCGAGGCGCAGCATCCAAAGGTCCAACACTGAAGACTCTGCAGGAGCAGAACCGAGACCGAGCTGAGCCGGTCCCCCGCCCCCTCCCGACCGGACGGACCGAGACCCAGCTGAGTCTGCAGGTTCAGCGCTGAGACCCAGCCGAGCCCGGTCCGGTTCGGTTCGGTGATGTTGGACATGGGAGAGCGCAGAGAGGTGAAGATGATCCCCAAGTCGTCCTTCAGCATCAACAGTCTGGTTCCGGAGGCCGTGCAGAGCGACAACAACAGCGGCCACCACCACCAGAACCAGCACCACCACCAGCACCAGAACCAGCACCCGAACCAGCACCGGCCCGCCGGCCCGGATGACGCGGAGCAGAAAGCCCCGGTCCCGCAGCCGGAGCCCAAAGCCGAGCCGAAGCCCGAGGGCGGTTCCGACGAGAAGCCCGAGGAGAAGAAGGACGGGAAGGACGCGGACGGTGCCGGTTCCGAGAAGGACGGGGAGAAGAAGAGCGGGAAGTACGAGAAGCCTCCGTTCAGCTACAACGCGCTCATCATGATGGCGATCCGGCAGAGCCCGGAGAAGAGGCTCACCCTGAACGGGATCTACGAGTTCATCATGAAGAACTTCCCGTACTACCGGGAGAACAAGCAGGGCTGGCAGAACTCCATCCGCCACAACCTGAGCCTCAACAAGTGCTTCGTGAAGGTCCCGCGACACTACGACGACCCGGGCAAGGGCAACTACTGGATGCTGGACCCGAGCAGCGACGACGTGTTCATCGGCGGCACCACCGGGAAGCTGCGCCGCCGCTCCACCACGTCCCGGGCCAAGCTGGCCTTCAAGCGCGGGGCCCGCCTCACCTCCGGGCTCACCTTCATGGACCGGGCCGGCTCCCTGTACTGGCCCATGTCGCCCTTCCTGTCCCTGCACCACCCGCGCTCCGGCCTGGGCTACAACGGGACGTCGTCGGGGTACCCGGGCCACCCCATGTCCTACAGCACCATGCTGACCCAGAACATGAGCAACAGCCACGCGTCGTTCCCGTCCTCCAACGGGCTCGGCATGGACCGGCTCATGGGTTCGGACCTGCCCTACGCGACCCACCACCTGACGGCGGCGGCCCTGGCGGCCTCGGCGGTGCCGTGCGGCCTTTCCGTGCCCTGCTCCGGGGCCACGTACTCCCTCAACCCGTGCTCCGTCAACCTGCTGGCGGGCCAGACCAGTTACTTTTTCCCGCACGTGCCGCACCCGTCCAGCACCGGTACCGGGGGCTCCCTGCAGACCGCGCGTGCCTCGGCCTCCAACTCCCCGCAGGCTCCGTCCTCCTCGTCGCTGCCCTGCGACGCCCTGAGGCCGGCCCTGAGCGGCCCGCTGCCGGCCTTCTCCTCGGGACTGTCCGGGGGCCTCTCTGACTATTTCACACACCAGAACCAGAACCAGGGCTCCAACCCGCTCATACACTGACTGACCCGGCCGTGAAAAAGTTCGGATCCGGAAGTTTTTCTCGGAACATGTATGATGTATTTAAAAAAAAAAAAAAAAAAAAAAAAGACAAATGATGATGATGATGATGGTGAGCGGTTGTAGAAAGAAGAAAAAGAGTCGAACCTGCAGCAGAAGCAGCTCTGACGCGTCCAGGTATTTTTTAAATTCTCCTCCTCCTCCTCCTCCTGCTGCTGCAGCCTGAGGTTCGGTTCGAGGTTCTGTGTAAATAATAACGTCTGTTGCTCTAAATGTTCCGGGTTCGTCTCCGTAAAAGTTCTGTCAGTCAGTGATGTGCAATGTGATCTGGATCAGAACCGAGCTCGGGTTTTCTGTTTCCATCGAGAAGGAATTTTAAATTAGGTTTTTATATATATTTTTTAAATTTATTCGTTTAATAATAACAATTATAACAATATTATTATAATAAACAATAATGATTATTAAATAATAATAATAATAATAATTGGCGACTACAACAGAAGTGGATTTAATTGATTTTTATTTGATCAAATTAAAAACTTATTTTTGACCTAATTATTTTTTTTTTAAAGCATGAAGCAGCTCCGGTTCGGCCCTCGGGTCGGGTCCAGCCGAACCCCTCTGGGGTGGGGGTGGGGGGGGGTTCTCCTTTCATTCACGTCCTGCGCTTTTAGAGACCAAAGAATCCGTGGAAGAGAAGTCAGTATTGTTCTGTAAAATGTGATTGGAGAGATGGATGATTGTTGGATGGTTAAATAATGGATGGATGCTGGTTGGATGATAGGTGAAGGATGGATGGATGATAGTTGGTCATGTTTGGATGATGGATGGATGCTGGTTAAAAGATGGTTAGATGATGGTTGGATGGATAGATTACAGTTGGATGATGGATGGATGGATAATGGTTGGTCGATGGTTGGACGAGGCCTCCATCGCAGAAGGTTTCCGGTTAAACGAGTTGTTTCCGGTTTGTTTGAATTCTTTCCAGCCCGGAAGGATGTTTCGCTCGGCTGCGGGTTTATTTGTTGTTGTTGTTTTTATTTGTTGTTGTTTTGTTTATTTTCAGGTGCTGCTAGAACACTCGGCCTTATTTCCTGATCTTTGTTTCTAACTGAGCCGGAGAGAAATTCAGAAGTCGGGTTTAGTTTCCCCGCAGTGAGGAAGATAAATGAAATAAAAGTGGCCGCTCCTCCACCTCCTCCTCCTCCACCTCCTCCTCTTCTTTGTAAACAGATAAAGAACAAATGTCTTTTTATGACGATCTTTTTGTTTCTTTCCTGTAAAAACGTGAATATCTGGATGATTGTCTTTAAAGAGTTCCTGCTTGTGATTTTAATGTGATTTGATTCTTATTCCGTGTTTTTTGTCGCTTCAAAAAGATAAAAAAGAAAATAAAAAAATGTTTTAATCCTAAAAAAAAAAAAAACAAACAAAAAAAACATACAAATAAAAGAATAGGTTACCTTCAGAACTAAAACGGTCCTTCTGTCTTTCTTCCTCCCGCCGCTTTCATCTTTGATCTCTTTATTATTGATTATTGATCCGAAGGGGAAATTAATTTAAACATTTTTAAATGTTTTTAATCTGACACTTTAAAATAATTATTCTAGATTTGATTATGAATTAATTATTGGCTTTTCCCATCAGGTTCAGTTCTTCGGGGTTCTGTGGTTCCCTGTCTCTCTGGCTTTTGGACCTTTTTCCGCCCGCAGCACCCGCTCAAGCTCTTATTGTTTTTTTCCAGCCCGTTCCGAACTCTTTCAGAACCACTAAGAGTTCTGGATTGATTCTCCTGCTGGACTCATGCAGGCGGTTCAGCTCGTGTTAATTCCGAACCGGACCACATATAAATCAATATTTTGTGTTTTCATGCTGCGGTGTTGGTTCTGTTGGGTTTGAGGCTCGGTGCTGGTTCTGCTCTGGATTTATTCCTTGGTTCGGTTCGGGGCTCTGATGGGAAATCTTTCCCTCTTCTGCTGATTTTTGTCCTCCTTTATTTATTTGATTTATTTGATATTTATTTGTTTTTTAAATTTTGCTGAAATTATTTATTATTTTAATTTAATTAGTTTTTAATTGAAAACTTATTTTTGTTTTTATTGTTTTATTCTTTTTTTTTATATATTTTTATTTGTTTTGGTTTGTTTTATTTTTAATTGGAAATTAATTAATTTATTTTTTACAGTTATTGAAACATTTTCTGATTCATGCGCAGACCTGCTGTCTCCGTCTCCCTGTCTGTCTCCCTGTCTGTCTCCCTGTCTGTCTGTCTGTCTGTCATATTTATCTTAAAACGGGAACATGTTTTTTTTGTTGCCAGCTGAGTGGTTATTTTCCGGTTCTGTCTGCAGGTCAAAGGTCAGCAGGCTGCAGAATATTTAACATCTTTTGGATCAAAACGAAACAAATGAACAGTCAAAGGTTTTCTATTCACGCAAAATCTCTGCAGCCGAAGCTTTTTTTTTCTGCTGTTTGGTGATTTTAGGAAAATATTTTGCTAACAATTTTTTGTTCCAAGCAGAATTTTTTTTCTTCAGTAATTTGTTAATTTTTTTTTATTTTAATTTAATTTTACTGCTGTAAGTTAAATTTTTTAATCTTTAAAACTACATTTTCAGCAAGTTTTCCGTTCTGAACAAAAAATTGGGACAAAAACTAAAATCTTTTAAATTTTTATAGTTTCATAAAAAAATCCTAATTTAAAATATTATTTATGCAAACTGTTGTAGCTTATTTATTTACTATAATGTCAATAAAAACTAACAGAAGTTGTTTCTTTAAGCAAAATAACTTGAAACATTTAGCTATAAATTGTTTTTTTGAAACAAGCTAAAGTTAAAATATCTTTGTATTATTTTTTAAACTAATTAAAAGACAAATAAATAAATATCCAAAGAGCCATTTGTTTACCATAATAAACCTATATATTTATTTTACCTGATGATTTTTTATTTTTCTTTCCTAAACTGCAAACAATTTAAGGTCAAAGGTCATCCCTGACCAGAGAAAAAAATAATTTATATTTAATTTTTAAATTTTTATTTAGTTTTTTATCAACAACGATTTGTCTTCAAATGTTGAAAAGTGCTAATTTTATAAAAAATAAGTCCAAAAATAATTGTAAATATTTACATCGGCAAACATTCAATTAAATAATATTTTGGAATTGTTAGAATAATAATTTAGACACTAATACTGTTTTTGTCTGTTTTAGTAAATTTATACAAATAAAATTAAAATGGTAAAATAAAAACGATTGTTTTTAAATGAATACATTTATGAATCAGACGTTAAAGGTTTTATTAGACAAAAAGTTCTTTGGGGTTTATGCTTTCAAATATTTATAAAAAGTAAAAAAAAAAACATTATTTATTTGTAACATTATGCAATAAAATATGCTCATATATGCGAGAAGTTCAGCACAGTGAAGAAAGCTTTAGAAATAAAGTGAAAAATAAAGAAACAAAATTATTATTATTTACATGTTTAGTCTTGTTTACTTCTAAATTTAAATTTATCCAAAAATCAAAATCGTCCATCTTTTTCATTTATGTAAAATATTTATGTTCTCAATAAAAAAAAAAAAATCCAAATTCAGTCCAAACAAACATTTATGATTTTCTTGTTCTTAACATTAATTGTTGGTTATTTTGCTTGTTATACACAAAAGTTGATGTTTTAGTGTTTGACACCTAAACCAAACAAACAAATATTAATTAGTTAAATAATAAATAAACAAACAACAGGAATTCTTATTGTCAGACTCAGCTTCATTATTTTAAAACAAACAAATAAACATTAGGTAACTTAAAAATATCTGCTATTTATTTATTTATTTATGGTTTTAATTATTTATTTACATTTTGTAGCTGTTTTTGTTTGTTTTGTCTCCGTCTGACTGCGCGTTGTGATGTGGACCTGAAAGTCTCCAGTCCATCTGAAGTCTGAAGGACTGATCAGGTCTGAGGGACCGGTCTGGTCTCAGTGGTTTCTTCTTGGACAAGGATCTGGTTTCGGTTCTGATGGTGTGTCCAGATTCCTTGTTCCCAGGTTTTCTGAGTCCAAGAGCTCCTGGTTGAGGGTCTCGAACTAAACAGGGACCGGTTTCGTTTTGTTTTAGATGTTTTTTCCAGTTTTTCTCTCCCCAGGTTCTGGAGTCCAGACAGAACTTTTGGCCAGTTTTGGGTCTTTGCTGTAAACCTGTCCAGGTCCAGGTTCTGGACCAGTCATGACAAAATCCCTGCAACAGCTCCGCGAGGACCAATGAAACCTGATGATGGTCTGAGTCCAGGTTCTGGTCCTGAGCAGCAGCAGATGTTTGGGTTCTGCTTGTCTGATCCGATCCAACAACAAAGACGGACTTTCAGCAGCAATTTGTTCGTTTCCTGCAGGAAGAGCCGGAGTTAAACGGGTCCGACTGTAACGCTAGAACCAGCAGAACAAAGGAGCTGCTGGGGAACCCAATCTGAGCCGCCCGATGCTATCTGTCCCGTGTTAAATGGGCTGACCCGAGTCCGGAGACAAAGGAGGCACCAGGAGGACACCGGAGGGGGAAGACTCCCTGCTCGCCGTCTTCTGGGCCTCATTAAGAGTTTCGGACCCAAACCTTGTGGTTCCCTGACATTTTTATTAATTAACAAACAAAACCCGACAGAACCTTGTTGTTTTCTTCATGTGTTGGTTCTCCAGCAGGGACATCAGGACACATCCCCACCTGACGTTAAAGCCAGGTTCTGGAGACGTTCCTGTCCACCAGGTCACGGGATAATTCTGTGAGAACATGGTCAGGTCTATGAAGGTCCCCCTGAGTTCCTCCTGACAGACCCAGTCCTCTCTAGGATCAGAGGGGTTAAACCCCGGGGTCAAAGGTCGTCTCCGTCTTCACAGATCAGAGGCTGAACCCTGATGGGACGACTTCCTGCTTTTGTCCTCAGTTTCCCAGAATTCAACAGGACACTGTTACTGCAATTATTATTATTATTATTATGTTATTATTATTATTATTATAAGTAGTAGTAGTAGAAGCTGCAGAGAAAAAAACAATTTAAATATAACATGATGTTTTTATGTTTTATTCATAAAAAATAAATAAATATAAACCATTCAGTAATCCTAAAAACAGAACTGTTGGATAAAAGGGAAAATTTACAAATTGTTTTTAAAAAATATATATCGTGTTCCTATTTATTAAGAAAATATTTTTGGACAAACACTTTAAATACTACAAATAAAAATTATTATGAAATCTTTGTTTTTAAAAAATATTTAGTTTGCTACAAGTTGTATTTGAACCTTGTTTCATTAACTTTTATTTTATTTAAATTCAACCAGTTTGTTAATTTATTTTATAATCAATAATTCCCT
>JARVGS010000789.1:20581435-20595162 GCA_031762315.1 Hypsolebias antenori | reverse complement strand
TTTATTTTGAATTAATAAATACAATCTCTCTAATTATTAAAAAAAAAAAAAAAAAGAAAAAAAAAAAGGTTCAACAACCTTTTTTTGATTTTATCATGTCCTGGATGACTGAGAATCTTTATCAGCATAAATCTCTCTCATTAGTTCTGCTCAGCGATATGATGTGATCAATGCAATCCACAGGCACTTTATTTGCATTGATGACACATTGGATATATACACTGTCCATTCAAAACTATTTTTCTTGACAATAAATGTAATTTATACTGTATATGAATGTAATGTAAAATGTAACAGAAATATAACTGAGGCTAATCATGCTGCCCTAAACAAAACAGTATACAGTATCTGACATTTTAGGTAAGATGAAAAAAAAAACAAGTGGAGTTATTTTCTTTCTTTTTTTTGTACACAAACTTTAAAAAGATTTATGCAGCTACATTGCACCAAGCTGAAGGCTTGTTTATGTTGGTTCCGTTTCCCTCCCCAATATGGCCGCGGCAGAGGTTTGCTATGCAGCGTCTAGCTTTTAAATTTCTATGTGACGTTCTTGAACTGAGCCTTACGTGCCGTTTACGTCATCGCGTTTAACGGAAGTGTAGTTTAAATCTGTCACTTACATCTGCATTAAAGCAAAAGTCATCATCACTGCGTTAACGCCACCGATTGAACACAAAGTAGCAATAAGTCTGTCTCGTGGCTGTTTCTTAGTAAGCTGTGAGCGTTATGTTTAAAATCAATCAATTTTTTTAAACAAGAACTACATTATCCAGATTTATTTCCTGACATTTTCAAACGGCACCGGTAAGTAATCGAAGACGTGGTTGTTGTGCGCAAAGTATTGTAGCCAACACAGCTGTTTGTGAGTGCGTGTGTGTGTGAATGTGTTGTCTGTTGCTCATTCACACACACACCGGTTACAAAACGCTTACATAACTCGCATAAAATTCAGTGTCTAGGTCACATTCAATTCAACTCAGTTTATTTATACAGCGCCATGTCACAAAGTTATCTCAGGGCACTGAACAAAAACGTTCACATACATTATAACATCATGATGGGCTGGATGTGTTTGGACTTTTAAGTAACAAACGGGATGTGTGCCACCTGAAGCTGAGGATCAGCTGCTGCAGCCCTGCAGGTAGACAGCTGTTTCACACAGGACAGGAGTGGGAACTTCTTCCAGAAACTGTGTGTGGCTGCGTGGGGTGAGTGCCGAACCGATCAGTGGACTCTCTTCATCAACTTCACTGATTATTTGTCTTTTAAATCCATGCGCAAGTGTGTGCATAAACAGGATAACTTAAATCTGTAAATATTTCAATGAAACCTGGTGAACAATTGATGAGTGGAGGGCTTATGGTTTTTATAGCTTGTTTTTAAAACTAACGCTGCACACTGGACTTTAAGAAACACGAACATCTAAAGGGGCTGACTGTAAAGTGTTAGTCAAACCTAAAACAATTTTCATGAACTATATCAAATGGTGTAGTTTGAAGGAGTTTGCTCCTGTAGTTTTCCAGATATGATGTTATGCACTTCAGAAATGTGGGTGTACTCAATGCACTATGCTGAATTTGCTGCAAGTTTGAGTCACATGACTGACATACAGCGGGCTGGCTGGTTTTTGGAAAACCTCCTTGACCAGGGCTATTCAAGTAAATTTCTCAGGGTTACTGAAAGCCAAGGGTTCAAGGGCTGGACATCCAGCAGTTATTGCCATTAAGTAAGTTTGGTTTATCGTTTAAATATTGTTTTATTTAAAAATAAACCCACTGATGGGCCGAACTGAGCTCATCCGTAGGCCTGATTTGGCCCCTGTGCCACCAGTTGAATAGCTCTGTCCTAGTTGGACCTATTTTTAGTCTTCTGACTGTGTTTGTAGTGAACATGTGGCAGTCAGCATCTAATCACACATTTTGCTTAGAAATTTTAAATTGAAAGACACAATAATATGAGAAAAATATTGTTAATCTATTATTAAAATTTTATTTTTTTTCTGTCTTATGAATTTGCAACGAATGCCTTTAAAAAAGAAAACAAAATGTTTTAAGACAATCTATTTTCAGACTCATAAACTTATGAATTTGCTAAGCAAATTGTATGTCTTTGAAGTAACTGTACATAATCCAGTATGCTACTTTTTTCAGTAATAAACTAAAAGGAAAGATCAAATGAACCTATATTTTTGTATTTGCTCTTGGATTTTATTTGAATTTTAGGAGCAAAAATCAAAACAAAACTAAATTCTGACCGTTCCTTCACATCGTCAAAGCAAACTTTACATTTTGTGGGAAAAATCTGTAACATCCCAATTTTTGTTTTGTGTGTTGCAGCCTGAAATGAAGGAATGAATGGATTTTACTGAATGCAATAGAGTTAATACCAGAACTTTAAATATGTTGAGCAGTTAAATCAATAAATCATTATTTTTCATTTTCAGGTGACTCCATGATCCGTACTAATCTTTTTCTTCCATTTCATTTCAGTCTCTTCAGTAATCACCTTCAGCAGTGAATGAAACCTGTTTTTAAAGTGATTTCTAACTCATTTCCTTCTAAACTTCCCTTTTCATTCTGCTGTCCTGCAGTCTGGTGATGGCGGTCCGGCTGCTGAAAGTCTCCTCTCTGGCCACAGCAGTGTTAGCCTCCTCTGGCTTTTACCTCTCCAGCAAACAGCTGGACGTCAACGACCTGAGTGTGATCCGCTTCGGACGAGCTGCGCTCACCGTGAGTTTAATTTAACTTCTGTTGTTCACTTGGCAAGCACATTTTTAGATATTGGTTTATTATACTTTAGTGTCAGGTGTTTCATGAGCATGCCATCCAGCAAAAGAATGACCAAATGATTTATGTTGCTTGATTTTAGGTGCTTTGGTCTCAGACTATCAACATAGGTATAATATTAAATACAGCATATGACTTTACGAGGGTCCTGGTCTTGCCATTTTAACACATTTCCTCTATCCTGTAAATAACGTCTGCCCTAGTTTAAAATGGTCAGCAGCTGTTTTTGGACATCAAACCTCTCATAAATGTCAGTAACTACTCTTCAGCACTTTTATTAGATTGGTTTAGACAGGGGTCTGCAACCTTTGCAATAAAAAGAGTCATTTTTGCCACTTTGCTTACTAATTGTTACAATGTGTCCGGAGCTGCAAGTTCTGCTACAATGTTGCACTGTCAACTGGTGGCCTGTGGACCACAAGTTTGTGGGAGATGGCTTTTAAATGAAAAATGTCTAACTATTAATAACATTTATTGATATTTTTACATTTTAATACAAAATAAAAGACTGTATTCATGTAAAGAAAAATATATAGATATAATTTTTTAACAATTTTATAAAAATTAAAACACTGAACTCTGCAGGCCTGCGTGAGTTCTCATAATTGTTGAATAATTAAGTATCTAGCTTAAATACCCTGATGCATGCTCAATAATCCAGGTAGAAAAATCTAAAAAAGCTAAGTCTGGTCCTCTGGTCCTATCTAGCTTAAAGCATAAATTAAAAGTGTGAAATTAGGCCAGTTTGTTGGATATCCAATTACATTTTTAAAGAAAAATAAATACTTTTGTTTACTTTGACTTTGTTTTTTGTGTCTTCTTCTTACTGTTATCAAAGTTACTCACCATATTACTTCTCAGCAGCTTGTGTAAAAGATATTTCAAAACATTCTGGTGGTTTTGAGAGAAAGATCATGCTGTGAGACTGGAAGTTGACTTAAAGTGTCTAACAAGCTGCTAGCATGATGTAATCCATGGGTTTTACGCCTTGAAGTTGTACCATTCTTCAAATATTTGAAATTGATAGGAAATCAGCTAAAACTAATCATTTTCATTGATGGCACTAATTGAAATAAATTCAGTTTTATTTTAGTTTTGGTCAAAGTCTAGAAGAGCCAATATAGAGGCACCAAAGAGCCACATGTGGCCCCAGAGATGCAAGTTGCAGACCCCTGGACTAAGCAAACCGTAGCATTAGTGCATTATAAATTAATTTGTATAAAACACAGCCTCTAAAAACACATTTTTTTTGATGATCTGAGAGCTTTTGTAGAACATACCTGCTAAAACTTGTCACTTCAGTGGGACACAAAGGTTGTAGCATCATAAAACTAGCTCCTGTTTGCTTCTGACGATTGGACTGGCTTCAGAAGACATGGATGCAGGGTTTGTTAGTCAAATAAATAAATAAATAAAATAAACTCAGAGTCCAGATATTTAAACAGCCTCCAGAGGATGAAATCATCTCTATTCCTTGTTCCCAACTAAAAACAAAGCAAATCTTTTATCTCTTCAAAACAGCAGCTCTAAACTTTTATCACGCTTCATTTTTTTCTGTTAATGAGATACTTTCATGTTGTTTCTGTCTGCAGACGGCGGCGATCAGCTACGACTACCTGACAGCTTTCAGACACGTGGAGCATGGCTCAGAGGAGTACTGGGCTCTCAAATCCAAGGTAGAGAGGCAGCTTTGGTGTTTGTGTCTGAAGGAGGGACATTTATGCCTTAAGTAAAGTCATGCAGTCATTAAACGTGGGTTCTTCACTGCACGTTCTATTTTATGTTTAATCAATCCATTTCTTTTGTTTAATCAAGATTTGAGGACAAGAAGCATACCCACAAACTTAGAACATGAAAAAGTGATAACAGAAAAATACTGGCAGAATACCAGAGTGGATCTCATTTCACCAGAAAGGTGCATCGTGATGAAAACTGGTTTTGTGTGTTTGTGTGGACATAAAGTGAGTGAGTTTATCTGATGAAACAGTGAGTCCGAACAGAAAGTTTCTATATTCAAGGACCATTCTGAAGACTTTTCAACAGTTCAAATGTTTGTCTCCTTTTTTTTCAACATGTGGTTTTTATGCATCCGCTCAGCTGTCTAAACTGCGTACTTCCACTTCTGTTGTAAGCTCATGACGTGCTTTGTGAAACATCATCGTATCCGGACGTCACCTAACCACATTGCTGTGTTTCCTGTCACTTGCTTCAAGTGACAATATTTTCTCAACTTTGAACTTTGCTCTACTAATCCTAAACGTGAAAAAAACATTAATAGAGATATATAGAAACCTTTCTTCTAAAATCACTTGACTTAACACTTAAAAGTGAAATCCAGATCTAACTTTTACAATTACTTAATTAATACTTTGTGGATCACAAAATAGATTACAAGGAACTTTTGATTACAAAAACCATCATAATAACATTTGATTGTTTCAGCATCTTGACAGACAGACATAAAATCTTTATTTTAATCAACACACCCATAAAACTACTTTATTGATCATTCATCCAGTAAGACTGCTTTATTTAAATGTCCACCCCCACCAGACATGTGCAGTCTGACGTCAACACCTCTTTTCATCCACCTAACTTTTCAACCAGAACAAAAAAACGTAGTATCATCTGCAAATAAAACAACTTCAAAAGCCCTGACACATCAACCAGATTATTAACATACAAAATAAACAACTTTGGTCCCAACACCTAACCCTGCGGAACTCCACATCCATTCACACAAAATTCAGATCGTGCTTCATTTACCTGTACAAACTGTCTCCTATTATTCAAATAACTGGATACCCACCGTAGTGCTAATCCTCTGCCATATTTATTCAGTTTTTTCAGAGAGAATGGTGTGCTCAGTAGTGTCGAAGGCCTTTTTTAAATCAGCAAAAACGCTAACGCAATACTGTTTTTGATCAAGTTTGACTGAAACTGCTCAACCCATTTCTCAACATACAATGATCACAGTTTAAAACTCTGACATGAACGGTGATGGGCGATGTTCATTCCTTCGAATAACGTCTTTTAGGTTGATCAGTTTTTACTAAATGTAACATTTAAGCTGCACATCAGCTAAACTTCTTAGTGAGTTTCTTCCTTCCAGTTTTGTGTAAAACTGATTCTTCACTCACCAGAGCAGAACCTTGTTTTTTCTTCTTTGGACTAATCTGTTTCTAAGTTGATCCTTTTTTAAACACCCTGTGGCAGGACGGTGGTGCAGGGTGTAAATGTTGGGCTGACACAAAGAGTGATTTGTTCTGGTGTTTGTTAAAAGGTCACAGCTCAGGTTCACTCAGGTGAGCGCTGCAGTAAAGGTTAGAAACTCGCAGAGCTTCGCTGCTGCTGCAGGAGCTCTGCGGTGAACCCTGAAGAGCATGGTTCAGCATGGCTGGCGGTATGAACGGGACTCAAACACTCAGACAAGTGCTGCTACCCCCTGGGCCCCGCTGGTCAAGCCTGGCTGCGCAGGCTGATTAGAATTAATGCATGCTGCCGATTTATTCCAGAGAGGAGGCTCAGCTGCTAATTATCATGAAGTCAGAGAGGTGAGGCACCAGATCTGCAGTTCTGTGTTTGGTTAGATTTTTCCTGCAGAGTTTGTCTGTTGCACACTCTGAGGACAGCAGGTGGGGGTATAAGACTTAAATACGGTCGACTTTATTGTCCCCTGTTGCAGAGCGAAGAGGGGGAATTGGAAATGTGGTCTGTCCATTCGTCTGTGTTGTGAGAATGTTAACTTAAAAATAAGTGAGTCATCGATTGTCGTTTTGGTTTGTGGCTGAATCTAGTTGTAAGAAAGGTTACTATTGAAAATTGGGTTGCTACGTCAAAATCCAAGATGGCCACCGCCATATTTATGCAAACCAACCACCTCTATCATTTAAAGGAACTACGCTTTCCAGGTTTTATATTGTCAAATATGTCAAATTCGCTCTAGTCCAGAATTGAATTCAAAATCCAACTTCTAACTTACAAAGCCCTCAACAACCTAGCTCCATTGTATATTCAGGATCTTACTGTTCCATATTTTCCTAACAGAGCACTTTGCTCTCAGACTGCAGGTTTACTTGCATTTCCTGGAGTTTCCAAAAGCGGTATGAGAGGAAGATCTTTCAGTTATCAGGTTCCTCTCTTGTGGAACCAAGTTCCAGTTTCTGTCCATGAGGCTGACACATTGTCCAGTTTTAAGACTGGGATTAAGAATTTCCTTTTTGATAAATCCTATAGTTATGCTGCTCTAGGCTTAAACTGCTGGAGGACAAATTGACCTAATTTCCTTAAATGAGTTTTTAAAATTGAATAGTTTTCACTTGATACTATTTCTACCTTCACATGATTATTGACCTGCCATTGTGTATCTGTTCCTTTCAAACCCAGCCGGTCGAAGCAGATGGCCTCTTGTCCTGAGCCTGGTTCTGTTAAAGGTTTCTTCCCCATGAGGGAGTTTTTCCTTTCCACTGTCGCCGTCATGCTTGATCAAGATGAGAGTCTGTGATGGAGTTAAACTCAAAGCAGTCTGCTCCTCAGATTAATAGTGTTAACTTATTATTTTTATATATAAATGTTTCTGTTCAGTGCCCTGAGATGACTTCTGTTGTGACTTGGTGCTATATAAATAAACTGAATTGAACTGAATTATATTGCTTACAAATATAGTTTCCTCAAATGACTGAGGTGACCCTAGGGACCGAAAAAAAAAGTGCAATGTTTTTCACTGGTACTGTATTTGTTAAACATTTAAGGAGAAGTTGAGGAAAATTCAGTTCTACAACATTATTAGACAAGAAGTCAAGTTTCCTGATGGACTGCGATGGATAACTTCTTTATAAAAAAACTTGTTTTAACTTTTTTTTGTCCTACCCACCGATTAATAAAGCCTAAATATCAGCTGATGATTTGCTTATTGATGCATTTTCTTACAATTAACTACACAGAGCACACTATGCAACACCACAGCTCTAAATCTTTAGTTTTCTTTTTCAAGCAGACAACTTTCTAGTAAACTTTTAAAGTGGTCTTGATCAACAGTTCTCTGCAATTTTTTTTGCATTATTATTATTATTTTTTTTAACTCTTTTTGTCCAGCCCTTTGATGGGTGCCCTTAAAAATTAAGCAAAGTTGACAAGTTGAGCACAAAGAAAGAAGGGTCGAGTCTGAAAATACTTCCTGCAAATGAGCAGCGTCTGAAAGTCAAGTCTGTGAGAAGGATGAAGGATTCCAGTAAAAACCCGTCACTGGACCTGAGATATTTTAGCTAATAGCTTTTAGGGAATCTATATCAGTGTGCAGGTTTAAACCGACTCATCCTTTGTGTCAGATAGTCATTCTAGCAGCAGCTCTTGACTCTTTATTTTTCTTTTTGTGATTTTTTTTTTTGTTTGAGCAAACAGTTAATGAGCTCCTGCGAGTGCGTGTCCTCTTCCTCGTCGTCCTGTTGGTGTGTTCATCACTCAGCGGAGAAGCCAGCTGCTTTCAGCCTCTCTTGGAGAGCTTGATTCAAAAGCCACTTGAGCAGCCAGTCTTCCAGCCTCATCAAAGGCTTCCCTGAGCGACCCGAGGGGCCATTCACAGCCAATTAGAGAGCATCACAGAACAGGGAGCACTCTCAACTCTGTTAAATGAGAGTTGGAACGTGCCTATAGAATCACATCTGCAGATGTCACTTCATAATGTTGGCATGTGAAAAAAAAGTTACCTTAAAATCAAAGTTAATATGTAAAAGTTGTGTTCTCTTAGTATGGGGCCTTGCAGTGGCATCAAGTTGTTTTCTATGTATTCTGAGTAGGAATTAATTATTTCTAACTCTGACTTTTGTCAACAAAGCCTCCTGATAATTCAGCCAATATCAGTAAACCTTTACAGACATAAAATGTCCATAATATTCCCATAAGTTACTTTTGCATCATTTCCCATCAGCAGTATCCCTGTTGTGTCCACAGGCTAGGCTCCAAGACTCCATTGATCCTTTTAGAAAAAGCTGGACTAGGACTAGCTGTTTGATTGGGTTTTATAGATTACTCCAGTCGTTTATAGAAAACATTCAGATAAACAGGAAAAAAAAAAAAACAGTATTCAGTGTCATTTAGTCATTTTGATAATAGGAAAAATAGACTCAAACATTTAAAGCAAATCATTATAGACATACTGCACTTTTATGTATCCCAGAGAAATATTCTAGTTGCATCATGAGCATAAATTAACAAATTAAAATCATTCAAGTAAGATAATCAAGCACTGTAAATGATACTAAACACATTAAACTCAATTTAAATAAATAAATAATAACTTGTGAATGTTCATCATGCCATTAAATGAACATAATAAACTCATAAAATAAAATAAAATAAACAATGTTATGTTTATCACAACACTGAATGAATATATTAAACTCCTTTAAAATAATAAAAATAATCAAATCAATAATGTTCTTGTCAATAAAAACAATAAACCTGTTAAATAAACAGAAATTATTAATAAATGTGACATTACATAAATACAATAAACTCCTTTTTAAAATATGAAAAAATTAAATATCTGAATTTAGTTGGACATCACTTGTGTCTTTTGGTCTTTCTTCAGGTCCAATGAGTCAAATCAAAGCCAATACAATGGAGACGGATTAAAATGCACAGCAGTGGGAGGGAAAGGACCATAAACATGAGCGAGTTCTGGCTGATGGAGATAGGTCTTTATCTCTGTAATAATTATGCAATCCTCTCCTTCCCCCCCTTCCACTGTTTTCTCCCCCCACCCACTCTCAAAGAGTACAGGCTTCTATTAGCATCTCATTACAAGTCATGCCAACAGATGATTGGGAAATTAAATGTAGCTTGCTTAATGCAAGTGAATAATGCATGACCGATGTCTGAGGCCTCGTGGCGAGGTTGGAAGGGGGTCGCTTGAAGGTTTAGATGTCTTTAAATAAACAGTTTGAAATGCAGTGATTTAAAATGTCTCATTTTAAACATAAAGACTGTTATCCTTGTCTTCTGTTTTTAACAGACCCCATCTAATTGCAAAGAAGCATTGAGTTATTGTCTCAGGTTGTTTGGTCCTATGAGCTGAATGTTAGCTGAACCCTTCTACTTTGAATGGCAACCCTACAATGTGCACCACAACCTGCACAAGCTGCACAACCTATAGACTGAGGCAGGGATGTAGCAAATATGGAAAGTCTTGATGCTGCTGCTAGGCATCTCCAAAGTGCTGTCCTGTTCCCTCATCAGTGTTTTTAATGCCAGCATCAAGTTCCTACAATCATTACATCATGTACGCCCACATTCCAGGCACCGTCTTGGTACAACCCTCAGAGTATGCCAGGACACAGCTCCATGCTAGATCACTCCACTTGAGCACACTATTACCACACTAGGTGTCACGTTAAAGCTAAGTACAGCAGGCCTGACTATAATTAGAACAAGTGCTTCCTTTGTGTCCAAAAGGTGAAAGGAGTTAAGCATGCAGTTTTTATTAGCCTTTGGAGAATGCGTGTTGGTTGCTGCAGCCAGGTGGTACACAATGCTTGTAGCTGTTGTGCTGCCAAGAGCACTGCAATAACTTGCAGCGCTGCCATGCCTGTGGGAGTGAGGGTTATATCAATATGTTGCGACTGCTGGGAGACTACGTAATTAGTGACTCAAATTTGTGGAATGATTGTGAGAAAATATGTCCATTTTTAGCTGCACCCTCTGAATTCTGGGTGTTTGGGACCAAGCGAGTAGCGAGCCCAAGTGGCTGCATTTTGAGAGACCAGATTTTAACATTCATGGCATATTTCCATGTGCACGGTGTGCAGAGCTACGTTCTTGGCCGTGCTCATTTTGTTGCCTGTTTTGGCTCAGTTTTCGTCTTTGCAGCTGCCCCCCCCCCCACGTTTATGATCAAGTTAAAATAGACAGTAGCTCTAGTGTGCTTGAGATGGGTTGGAGATTCCCATGGTGACTTTGTGACTAGTTTGAGAGAAAAGTTGTCTCAATTTTTTAAAAACATGTTCAAAACTCATGGGATGAGGTTCCGTGCCTCATACAAGAAAGCTGCGAACCATGAGAAAGTCACAAGACATTTAAAATGCATCCCTAGACGTCCTCATAAATACTATTTCCCAACTACTTGCAGCCCAATGAGATATCACCCATAGTTCCCAACTGACATCACACTTCCAACATCCGGGCACTTTCCGCCATCCCATTAGGATAAACTAACCAAAAGCAACTTTCCACTTCAGTGAACGCAGATGAGAGATCAATAATGGTAATGTACTATTGGGTTAAACAGTGCACAAGCAAAGCAGATGAATCAGTAAAGCAAAGTTTTCATTATATCCTGAAAATGAGAAGGCATGAAGGTGAACAAACTTTGCAACTCAGCAGTGAGCGTCGGTAAATGTGGTTCCTCCATATCTGTATCAACAGGAAGTTCACGCTGTAAGATACTATGACTAAAATTATTATTAGGAAAATAAATGTCAAGTGCAATAAATCTGTGATCTTACTTTCGTTAAGGCTGGCTACATGTATTCTACTAGCATGGTGTTTTTTCTGATAGGGCTAGTTTTTGTTAAGGCCTAATGTGACCTATGTGTAGGGTTGTATTCTAGACATGAAGCCAGTGTGACCAGTGGTGTTTCTAATCCATAGTGATCAAATTACGCCGGTGTGTTTGACTCCCACATCATGGATACTCTGCCACCACACTCCACCCAGGACCCTGGTGTGCTACCAGCAATAATAAAATCATGGCAACTTTAATACAGAAATGTTGTACCTTCTCTTCCATATCCATATTCCAGTTGGTTTTGTATGTCATAGTGAGCTTGTTATTCAGTGTTAAAGGTGTGTTACTATCGCCTTGTGAAGTTCATAGTGCCATTTTAATATTGAGTTTTTAAATAGCACTGAAAACAGTGGTTGCAAAAGTCTTCCATCTTTATGCGGGGTAATGCTCCATCACAAACTTACCTGGCATCCAATAGAGGTCTCAGAAGGCGAAAGTGGATTGTCCTATTTTTTGAAGCTCTTATACTTTCAATGATCCAAGTTTTAAAGGAAGACTGGCTCTGACTGCGATCACAATTTATTAAAGATATTGTATGTCAGGTGTTGACTAAAGAGCATTTCCCTGCATTCCTTGCATACAATTTTTTGCTCAGTCCATTGGAAGAATGCCGTGACTACAAATGGAGAGACGGACTGAGCATTTGATTGTTGAGTCAGACTGAAAGCCGGCAGCAGCAGAGATGAGAGCACAGTGCAGGTTATGAGTCTATTTTAAGTGCCGGAGAGAGAAAGGAGTAGGAGGAGAAGCTGGGGACATGATGAACTGTTGACAGTGAGGACAAACACACGCTGGTGTCTAATGACCCCCCCTGCTTCCTCTGCAGTCGGCAGAGCAGAGCGGCTGTAGTCGAGCAGCCATTTTAAAGGTGGCTTTTCATGGCTGAGATGAAAAGGGGAACAAAACGCTGATTCACTCGGCACATCTGCGCCATATCATGCAGATTCTGCCTCAGCACCACCCAAAGGTTAAAGATAAAGAGTTGCCTTTTACCCCGCTACACTGAATGTGTCTGAGCTCGTCACAGTAATATGAAGGCACTGCGGGGGGAAGAAATCAAAGGCTTGGCTGATGCTGATTGCTGACTTCTCACCAGAGGAAATATCTCTCTTTATATCAGCTGCTTCTCTGGCTGTGAGCGCTGCTGTGTTTTCATTTGGCTTATCCTTGATTAAACTGATGCTCCTAGCCGTTTCTCTGGGACAATTATAAAACGTGCAGATATGGATCCTTAAATCACACCTGTACAAGCATCGACTGACCTGTGCTTATATATGTGACAAATCAGTTCATTCATGATTGTTTGGAGACGCTGGCTCTGACAGATTTTGTCTGAACAACAGCAGCTTAGTTCCAGTGCGCTGATGGTAATTTAAGTTATGACAGTGACTTTAATCTTGACAACAGAAGCAGCAGCCATTTTAATTAAGTTGAAATCATGCAAATATACATAAACCCTCTTAGAGTTGTAACGTTGTACAAATTAGCATAAAATAAAATGCCATGGGACCTGGACAAGTTTGTAAAAAAATAAATAAATAGCCAACACAACTTATTATGATGGTGTTATTTATTTAACAAAGACAAAGCAAATTCTTATTTCACATAATGCTTTTTGTGCTCACATTCTTCTTTATTTTTTATTTTTTAACATCATATTAGCTCGAACACTGGTTTCTGAGGGACACCTGCGCTGGTGTCACTCAGTCGTCATTACAGTCTGAAGTTCTGTGGTCTTTTCTTACAAATAACAGCCGAGGGAGCATTTTTTAATAAACGACGTTAACTGTATACTTCTTCGCTACTATTTGGTTGTTAATAGTTTCATTAAACTTAATTCTTGAGAATGGAGAAGCTGCTGTTAAAAATATTATCACATAATGTATTTTTTCAATTGCTATGGGGATTTCAGCATCATAAGGGAGATGTCCATCCCTTACTCAAAAATCAGGATATATCTTCAAAGTTTATGTATTCTAGCTATGACTTTTTCAATCAGTGTCAAGATCTTTGCATTTTCTTAGTTTTATTTGTAAAATATCAGTTGTAAGAGTATGTTCTACAGCAGAAGAGCTAACCTAGCTGCTTCATTTTTGCAAGCTGAACTCACATGCATATCACTCACCTCTCCCTACCTTCTTCTTTTGGCTTTTCCCTCCTCAGGGGTCTCCACAGCGAGTCATCCTCCATCTCACTCTGTCCTCTGCATTCCCTGTCCTCATTTCAACTACCTCCATGTCCTTTCTAACTGCATCCTTATATCTCCTCTTTGTCCTCTTCACGGCAGCTGCATTTTTAATGTCCTTCTACCAATATACCCACTGTCCCTCCTCTGGACATGTCCAAACCATCTCAGTCTGGTCTCTCTAACTTTATCT